>BMAU01020087.1:0-453823 GCA_019973935.1 Trichonephila clavipes
CTTAAACTCTGTTCAGTATTTCTTCTCAACCAAAAGTGATAATTCTCTTACTTTTGATCGCCAATGTAGTTAACATTTTATACTTCTAATTCAACAAAAGCATCGTAAGTGAGAACGTTTTTTGTCACATGCTGTTGTGTAAATGCCTCTAAGAATAAAGTAAAAAAAAAAAAAAGCTTATAAGAAGGAGAGAGAGACGGGTTTTGGATAAAAGGTCGTAAAGTCTGAAACTTTTTCTCATTCACATAATAGCTAAAAATTTAATAAAGCTCACAATTCCTTCCATTCGTGCAAGGATATCGATTGAAAGAACAAGATTGAATCGATAGAATGCTGCTTTTAGAGTATTTCCACATCTGTCATAAAAAATGCAAGCGACTGTTAGAATGACTTTTCCCAGTAAAAACTAGTCAATGGGGGAGGGAAGCAGATGTGAACGCTGGTGATTGGAATGTGTGGATGGTTTCAACTTCTTCACGTTTAACTCATACATTGCCCTTTTTTCAAGTCTTTCTATTTTAACATTGCTTGTTAAACTGTATAGTAATATTTTATAAATGTGAAATAGTTACTTTTATTAAATGGAAGTAAGGAATATTTCTAGCACAGGAAAGAAAATATAAGTACCGGATATATCTGGGCTTCAGCGCTTTGATTTTGTTCATTGCTTGAAATCCTTATTAGTAAATAAATGCTTATAAAATGACTCTGGTAGCTCCATGACATTTTAAGTAATTTGGGAAAAAAGCACTTAAAAGTATTCTGGTCCATACAGTTATTAGGTAAAATGTCAGACATAAAAAAAAATTAATCAATTTATATTCTAATTCACTTAAATTTTCTTTTATTTATTAATGGTTTTGAGTCCTCCAAGACTTCCCGTGATAATTAATTTTTAGTTTACCCGTTGTATGAAGAAAAGACAAATTTTATTTCCTAAAAATTGCCATGTTTGCGTTTTTGAAACAAGACGATGCTATCTTGCACCATCCACGTGTTGTTACCAATCGCAAAAGTCGTTACCGGAAATCATATGATACTAAAAGCTTCCGGTTGACGAAACATAAAAACTGAGATCAACAGTGCAAACAAAGGACGCTTCTGTGAGCTGTCCTTTCAACCAAGCGTGTTTGTGTTGTGCTCTTTGTGTAAAAACTTTTTTCTCTTCCCTCGTCAATTTTATTCAACGCGGATTTTAAAATACCAAGTGGCATCAATCATTTCAACGATTGCAACAAGCAAAATATTTTCCCTCCAAATGCCTTTATACCAGTTAAATCTTTCACATTATAGTAGCAAAGTGATTTAATTCCAGTGAAATCTACTTCAGACCGTATTTACGCGAATATAAGCCGCCATTGATTCTAAGCTGCATTCCTAATTCTCTAGAAGTTTCTGAGAAAAAAATAAAAAATTGTGTAAAAGGTTTATCAATATCCAATATTTAAGCAATTTAAAAAAATTATTTTTAAGGAGAAATAAAAAACAAGAAGTATATAAAACTAAAAAATATATAATAAATAACAATTATTAATAAATAATTTATTTTACTAGTATTAGAACTTTCAAATACTGTCATTAATCTATAATTAATCTAACCGTCAGTATCATGCTTTGAAAATGATTCGTCACTCCTAATGTGACAGTTGACTTCGGAATTGATGCCGGTGTCACCATTTTTCCACACGGTGTCTTTTACCGCTCTATCTAATGCATTTGTTATGTACGATTTATTTAAAAAATAATGTATTAAAGAAGACTGTAAAAGAGAATAATTAAAAACTGTTGAACATTTGCAAGCCAAATTTATGTACGCCATCAACGTATATTTGTTTTATCCGTGTCAAATTTTCAGTGACCGCTACTCTGTTTTCAATTTGTTATGCATATAAAACTGCCTTCTTTTTCCTACTTGCGTCATACTTGCTATTACCGATATGTTTGATGTTTTGGTGATTAAAAAAAAAGCGCACACAAAAAAAAATTCTAACTACGAGCAGACAACGTTGTTGAGGATAGACTGAATACTGGGGATAAACTGCGGAATGGGATAAGTCATTGATGCAAGTGGCCAGAATGGAGATATACATTTTTTTTAAAAGGGTTAAACTCAATTTTCTTCACCTAACAAATCTTTTACTTTCGATTCTATGTCGCACCCGATTGTCAGTAGCCTCAATAGTGAAAAAATAGTGTGGTTTAGATTCGAGTAAATATGGTATATAGATATTATGGTTCTTTTATATATATATATATATATATATATAAAGCGATATTAGCTTTTAGCATTTTAAAACTATTCTAATAAAGATTTTGGGACATGACTAATCACACACAGAAAGAATATAACTATTATTTTGACGGAAATATGCTCATCTTCCATGTGATTAACGATGAAGTTTAAAAACACAATGGGAAATAAAAGTTATCTCTTAAAATTTATAAAACGATAGATTTTAAGGTAAATTTTTAGGGAGTTATTTCATTTT
Organism: Trichonephila clavipes; assembly: GCA_019973935.1. NCBI lineage: Eukaryota > Metazoa > Arthropoda > Arachnida > Araneae > Nephilidae > Trichonephila > Trichonephila clavipes. The sequence continues at coordinate 2,490 of BMAU01020087.1, forward strand.
AAAATAATCAATACGAATTTTTTAGGTCAAAAAATGAGTAATAAAAATAATAATGTTACCTTCCTTAGAATAATTAGAGCTAAAAGAAAATTAATGGATTATCTTTTAAATGCATATGAGCGTTATTTTGGTTAAGAAACCTTTTAGTATAATATGTAGACTAAAACACGTCTGATTTTTAATTATATCATATTCATATTCAAAAGTTACAGATAGTATCAAATATGATAGTTTTTGATGTAATAATGATTTTTGGGTAACTTTCAAATGTATAAGGAACTTTCATGTGTGTTCTTTTTATGACTTGGTAGAAATATTTCAGTACATTTTGAAATTCATTGAATTAAGCAATTATTAATATTAGTTTTACATTTCTGATTAATTCAAACTTCTAAATTCAGTTTTTAACCAAAGAAAAGCTTAAGTTTAGATTTGATTATTAATCCATACTTTTATTATATGTATTATGAAAAAGTCTACTAATTACTAATTAAACAATTAATATAAAAAAAATTAAGTCAATTCCTACATAGATGAACAAAGAAGGATTTTATTTTAGCTACTTTTTATTAAATAGTTACAGTTAATATAAATATGTATATACAAATGACGGAATCAGGATATTAAGTGGTAATTAATTTGTACTAATTATCATTAAAGTATCGTATTGTTATCCAAAACAATCGTGTTTTTTTTAAATTTCAGTTCAACTGAATGCTTTAAAACGTGAGAAAAAAACCTTTTCGACACAAGTCGCCAAAATGGTCGCTAAGTCGCCAAGAATGATGCCAACGTCGCTGTATTAGTTATTCCTCAAATAATTCGTTTTAATCAATTAATTGTAATTAAATTATTGTATTGTCATCCAAAATGAAATCATGCGTATAAAATTTCAGCTAAATTAAGCGCTTGTATTTTATTAACGATTGAAAATTCCACCAAGATAAATAAATAAATATATATAGAGAAAGTGTGAGCTAATAGTAGGAATTGAAATTCATTACGTTTTACATTCAGAGATTGGTTAAACTGAAGCAATGTGGGCATGTTCCCCATGAAAAATCTTCTGGAATGGCATATCTCTTCTTAGTTGTCCTCGGGTTTTTCCTAAAAAAAGATAAATCGCGAACTGGCAACCATAGAATAGCTGTGGTGAGACGTTAACAAACCTAATTCCAATAATAATTCTTGTTATAAGTAAAGCTGTGTGTCTGTATCTTATTCCTTGTTATACTTACAATACTTTTTCTAATATTCTGCTGATCTTTTTTTTTTTTTTGAGTTCCCCCGTTACTGGTTTCATCTGGTGGGTGTTAGAATTTTTGCTTTTCGGTTTTTATTATGTAGCATATTAGCTAGAAGTCAATTGAATTCTAATGTATTTGTAATTTTAAAAAATAACTGTTGAAAAGCATTTATGTATTTAGTTTAGATTGAATGATGTATTTAGTCTAAATTAAGAAATGAGTAGAGAAGATAATATGTTACTTTTAGAAATGTGTAGCATTTTTTTTATTGGTTAATTTTTCTTAGCTAAAATTCCTTGTAGTTGAAAATATAAAGCTCATACAATATTAAGGAAGCTAAATTATAAAGTTTTCAGTGAAAAACTTTACCCATTTTTCTTGTTTTGAATGTTTAAGATAACATATTTCATAAAGAGATATAATTTAAAAATATGAATTATCTCTTTACATATCTTTAAAAAAATGCGTTAAAAAGAGATTGAGCCAGAATATACAATCGTTTTTAATATGGAGGAAATATAGTTTCTAATATTCTCATCGGCTGTTTATATAGAAAGAATAATCGAATGTGAACAAACTTTTTAAAAAAAAATGTGGGCTTTTGTATTTCATTGAAAATTAACATACAAACTTTTCTTGTAGTTTTCAAACTATTCAGGTTTGAATAAAATATATTCAATGATGAAACTTTATATAATAAAGACAAGCAATGAAATTTTACAGAATTTGAGATAATAATAATTTTACCCTAGACAACATATATATATATATATATATATATATATTTCCATTTGTAAAAATAAGAAAAATATTATTCGAAGAATATTTTTAGAAAATGTGTAAACATGATGACTGCAGAGTTTAAGCTAAATTTTAATATTTTGAATGAAAAGTTTTAAATTTTTCTCTTTCATAATGTTTAATAAATTCTTGTAATAGTGTTCAACACGCAATCAAAAAATTTAGAACGAGCAATTTATTCTCTTATTTTTTGTTGTAAATATAACATTGTGTATTATATAGGTAGAGTAGGCCTTGGTTCTTACTGGGCTGTTGCTCCACTGAGTCTAGCTCATAACATTTTGTATATGTTTCCAAGTGCTTGTATTTTTAATTTAAATATGTACATCGCATATTACAGGCATGTAAACTTATTTTAAGTGTTGTTATTGATATAAATATTTCAGTTATCTTGCTTTTAATATTTGTATCTTCGATTTGCACTTGGTTTTTGCAAACTATTTATTTATTGTTTCAGCATGCACAATGCGTAAATACATTAAATTTCAATTTTCTTTAATTGATTGTTCTTTTACGTCACTTTTTGAAGAACCCAAGGGCTTTTGAAGTTTTTTTGCATTGGAAAACTTAAGATTTTATTTGTATCAATACTGAATGAATGTTTCAAGAATGTTATTTGTACGGTGAATGAATATTAGGTTGCCTCTAAGCGTTTAGTGAATGAATGTTAGGTTGCCTTTGAGCAACCAAATCTCAAACATTATGAAGCTCTTCAAATATGTTCATACCAAGACCCATCAAAACGTGTCAATGATTGAAATATCCTTGAGTCTGATAATTATCGAAACGGTACAACGGTCAATTGCAATAACGCAAGTCCGGTGAATATAGATCAAATAATTTTCGAGGAAATTTAGCATCTACGACAGCTGAACCTCTAAAATTTCTCGTGTGATCATCACCCGTATGAATCATGCCAATGTGAAAGAGCTATTGATAACAAGTAACCTATATGAATCTGTTGATTAACCATTACAGTGTCTCTGTAGAGCTTCATCTATTATGGATCACGGCGGATGATCAGAATAATGTCGGGAATACAGCGTTTAGTGTACCTCTAGCATAAAGATATGTCTACGTAATATAAAATGTCGAGGTAACTCTTTAATTTATAATGTATATGTTACCGTTTAAGTGTATATATATATATATATATATATATATATATATATATATATATATATATATATAACTCAGTTATTTCATCGAATAACTAAATATTTCATGAAATAAATAGACAAGTCAGTAAAAGTATATAATAGATGAAATGTATACTTCATACTTTACCTAGTTATTTTATGAAAAATAACGTTATTCTATGAAGTATCTAATGATGGACCATTAAAGTGAAAAATAAACAATTTCAAAGTTATTTTGTAATTATTTTTGATGTATAACATCTGACCTGTCCCCCCTTCATAATTATGAGGAACTGTTTTGTGCAGGGGAGGATTTGCACACTAAAATATCAATTCCCATGTTAATCCAATGGTGCCCTTTTTTATGATATGGGGTTGATATTTGGGGGATCGATAGTACTACTTGTTTGGTTAGGAAGCACAAGGACTCGCCCCCAAGTGCCCCCTCTGGACAGCGTTTTGCCAATGGCTCAACACCTGAGCCTCTCAGTCCGCTCGGACCAGGCTCATTTGATCCCTCTGCCTCCTTTAAATATTCTCACCTAATTTCTTGCTCATAGGGTCATTCTTGTATTTTATTTAAACTTTAAAAAACTTTTTAAATCTGTAATATGTTGAAATGTATTTGAGTCTCTGCTTTCAGATTTGAGCCACAGGTTCCCCTTGGCGAGATCCATCCATTTATCCACTTAACCCTCTTTTGGTAGGCCTAGGGGGGGGGTTCAGAACTAAAATATCACGTTTCCCTGTTACTTCTACGGGGTTGGGTAAAAATTTTGCCTCATTTGGAATTGAGATAAGGTCTTGATATTCGGAGGTTCGATAGTATTACTTTATATCGCGAGATATACGAGCACTTGACCTTCTCCCCCTCTACAGCACTATTTCCTTTATATCTCGAATCCTAGGCCTCCTTGGTCATCCGTACCTGCCGGATTTAAACTTTCTTCATAATTATTAAATAATCCCATTTAAATATTTTCATTTTTGCTGTTATGCATTTTAAAATTATGTTACTCAGAAGATTGAAAGCCCCGACTCCTCTTAGCGTTAATTTAGTTAAATCACTTTTTCTCATTTTAATTCAATTCTTAACAATTTTGCAAATTATAAATATTTATTTGATATTTTTGTCCCTAAGCTTTATTTATTTTTAAGATATGTTGCAAATTCAAACATAGTTACAAAACTTTGGTACCAAACAATATATGCTATGGTGATCACTAGTATTTGAAAGGTATATTTCATTTTATTAAAGTATACATCAGTATTGTAAGTTCTTTTAATAGAACATTTTTTCTGAAGGATTTAAGTATTTACTTTAAGTAGCAGAATGGAGTTCCCTAACCTTGTAAAAATAATTGTTTTAGAATAAATTGTTTTACAAATATTAACTAATATGACAAAGTTTCAGACATAACATTCACATGGCGTTAAACTAGTATTACACAAATCATCATTTTATGAAAGATACTCTCAGTCATCAATCACTTCTAGTGAAAAATATTGCAGCCACGACATCCCAAGCGTTTTAAAAACATTTTAAAAATAGCTGTATATTGTGGGGAAGTATATTGAATTAAAGTATGTATACATCGATAAATCATTACACTGTCAAAACTTTTTATAAAAATCGCAATACCGCCTTCTTCTTTCTCATCAAAATGAATCAACTTCCTGTATTTGGTTATCCTGATGTATTTGCTGTAACTCACTTCAAAAAATTTGTATTGCTTGCCTGGCCTATATGATATGAGCCATGGTAGCAGAGTAATCACAATCACGAAGAACGGGTTATTATAATGGAGGCAAGAGCTCGACTGCTGATTTTAATAAAGCTTGCCAGAAAAAATATTTAATACTGCCACACTGTAAAGAGACTAGGCATTAAAATTTACCCTTGGTGTAGAACAGAGGTTGGAGCTTAGTGGTCAAGTTAATGTACTCGTGGTGAACGTATCATGAATTCGAGCCAGTATCGCTGAAGATCCACCCTGCTGAGGTGCACTTAAATACCAGGTGTCCACAATTAAACGACCCTACTTCAAAATTGTCTACAGACGAAACTATTGTTCAGAAAGTTGTAAAATGTTGTGTGCGACATAAAGAAGGGATAGGAATTTGCTTGAGCGAATAAAAAAAATTAGTTCAAAATTTCGCCACTAGAGGGCGCTTTTGAATGAAGACCATCCACAGGACACGGTAACACAATAACTGATACTCATTAAAAAACACTATCTCTAAAATGAACTGCAAATTTTAATTAAACTTCTTCGATGACTAATTTTCAAAGGATTTACACGAAAGAAGACGAAAATATGCAAATTTTTTCGACGTCACACAGCAACTGTTATAAAAGCAATACATTTTCATGGAAGATTAGTTTATTTTCATTGTGCTCGGTATTGCTAATCAGAATGTTATTATGTTTACCAGATCGAGCGTTGTTAGTAAAGTTATTCTATCAAAACGATAATTTCGCAATAGTTGCTCTACGGAAATTTCGGACATTAAAGGGGTTGCGAAAAGGTCCATTGACTGCTAAAAATCTTCGATTGATGGTAACCAAATTTGAAGAAACAGGATCGTTGAATGTTCGTTCTGGAAGAGGAAAAAAACTGCTTCTGCGGAAGCAATAGAGAAAGTAGCATTTCAGGTGGATGAGGACAAATCATCCAACGTGCTGGCTAGTACAAGTGTTCGCCATGTGCAGAAGCATTGGATCTGCCTCGTTCAACTGTCCAGAAGATCATGCGAAACATCCTCCGTTACTATCCAAACAAGCTTCAATTTGTGCAGGAATTGCTTCCACATGATTTCGAGACTCGACATCTGTTCTCACTGCAGTTTCTTGCTCGTTTGGAAGTTGATCCAGAATGGCCTTGGAATATCCTCTGGACAAACGAAGTCCACTTTCATTTGGACGGTTCGGTGAATACTCACAACTGCCGAATTTGGGAAACAGACAATCCGCATTCCACCTTACGAGTTCCGCTACACTCACCAAAAATGACGGTGTGGTGTGGGTTTTCCGCGTCTTTTACTCTTGGCCCGTATTTTTTCGAGAAATTAGGTGCTGGAGGTCCAGTAACATGTTCTATCACTGGACAGCGATATGCATCGTTATTACGGAATAAAATTATCCCAGATCTGCAAGCACATCAGTGCCTTTCACGCATAATTTTTATGCAAGATGGAGCTCCTCCACACATTACACGTTGTGTTACGGACGTTCTAAAACATTACTTCACAGAAGAACGTGTGATCAGCCGTCAATTTCGTCATCTTTGGCCTTCCCGATCGCCTGACCTCAATCCATGCAATTTTTGGCTTTGGGACCATTTAAAACAGCTGGTAAGTTGTGATCAAAGAAAAACTTTACCTGATCTCAAAGACAGTATTTCACGACATGTTCTTAACATTTCCCAGAACACACTGCGGTCAACGGTGGAACATGCTATCTTAAGATTTCAAATAGTAGCTGAAAACGATGGTCATCATGTTGAGCATTTATTGTTGTAACAAAATTTGTAAACTGTTATAAATGTATGCTAAATATGATCTCCATTAAAAACACCCTCTAGTGGTGAAATTTTGAACTAATTATTTTATTCGCTCAAACAAATTCCCATCCCTTCTTTATGTCGTACACAACATTTTACAACTTTCTGAACAATAGTTTCATCTGTAGACAATTTTGAAGTAGAGTCGTTTAATTGTGGACACCTGGTATATTGAGACTCAAAAATTCTCCCATTGGTGTGGTGTGGATGTTAGATGAGGGGGTACCAGCTTAGGTGTCGTCCTCGTCACTTAAGCATGATTCTAAATTACAAGGTGCGTAGCCAGTAGCCATCATGTATCTTCACAGGGTGAAGTAAATTAAAATAAAATGCTATCAAACCAGACTTTGTGAGATTTCAGAAATGACTTTTAGTTAGAAAGTTAGTTTATGTTTTAACCATACCTTTTTTATTCGGAATTTCTATTAAAATCTAATATCTCACAAAAATAAGAAAAAAAAAACATTCAACTCAATTGAAAACAAATCCAGCTTAAAGAAAGTCTCAAAAACTGTTCTAGCTTGTATTCTTGATGCAACTAATAAATAATCAATATTTTTACAAGATTTTTAAAAGAATAATAGGGGCAAATTTTGGGAACATACTTGACGTTCAGTTAAACTTTCTAAGGCATCTACAGCTACACTGATAAAATTATGATTTAATGTTAATCTCATTATTTAATAAGTTGAGAATTCTTCCAAAAACGCACAAAAACGGCTTTAACTCTTTATCTACCAACGGTACTTATAAGTACTATTCACTTTAAAATAACATAGAATAAGCACTTAAACGAATACTCTGGCAATACTTAGCAGGAATATTCTTTGAAATCCACTTTTCCAAGATGTTTGGCAGCACGGGTTGTATGATGAATTAGCTGGGAAGGCGAATAGTTTTATAGAAGAAATTGCGTTTTCAGCGGATTTCAAATATTATCATTTTTGTCCCGAAAAAATAGATAATGCCAAAATTTAAGTGTCTTATTTTTTTTGTGTGTTAATGATGACCTTAGAAAACGGTTTAACTCTTTATTTTAAGCGAACAGTGTATATAATTAATTTTACAGTGAAATATCTTTAATTAATTAATTAGCTCTAACGAATTAAGTTTCCCGATGTTTAGTATCCTTTAATTTTCAATGTAGTGATACAAAAAAATATTGCATGAAAAAAACTGCAGTTAATCATAATGCGGTAGATAAAGGGTTTAAGTTATATTTTCTGAAAACGATATGTTAAACAAGGAATTTTAATTGTGGTCTAAAACTGCTTAACATTTCTATAATACCTATAAGCATATTTCAATAACAACATTTAGATTGGGCAGACCATACTTTTTTCGAAAACATTGTGACACTTTTTATTATAATTGTGAAATGTATTCTTTAAGATTTTTCTCAAGAAACACTCTATGAAAGCATGTGTTACCATTTGAGCAAAATTGGATCACCTTTATTCATTTCTCTTTAAGAAGACTAGAAACCGATTTAAAAAAAGCCAAAGAAAAGCTGAAATTGTACTCTATTTGGAGGATCTTTTTATTCTCCATCACAAAAGAAAAAAAAACATGTTTCAGAATACTATTTTTTAGAAGTATTCAAATTTTCATTAAAAGGAAAAGTTCTTGATTATGTAATTGAATAATAAAAATGGATTAGCTTGGAAGAACTTCAAAAAAATGGAAAACGGTATTTCAAGTTCTCTCATATATCGTATATTCCGGCGTATATATAGCGCACTTAAATTCAAGACCACATTTTTTTCAGTCGAATAACACATGTGGTGGTGTGATATCGATATAAACCAGTAATAGCCAGCACGCGATGACGATCGTTTTGGCGTGATGGCTAAGGTACTCGTTTTCGAAACAGGTGCTCAGATCGAATCTTTCTTCCTTCATTGGTGAGCCTGGCTGGGCAGAGAGCTGTATCTTTCCCGTGCAGCATTCGTGGCGCCATCTATCCACCGCAAAAGCAACCAAGCCGTCAGGCGCATGATGCAATTAAGCCGTCACGTAAATGACGCAACCCACAAAGCCGTCTCACACAAATGAATCAATCCACAAAACATCTTCACGCATGACGCAACTCACAAGCCGTCACGCACGAACGACGCAACGAACGATACTTTTCTCAACAAGCTAAATAATTTCAGTATAACACTTGCTATTTAAAGTCACGCACAGTTTACATCCAGCATATAAAGCAAGGGTAGATATTAAGTAGATCGCGGTCGACCGGTGGACCGCCAAACATGTTTGGGTAGCCGACTGAAGATTATCAGTCAATAAATATATACCGAAATATCCAAGACTGACTGACAATATGAAGTATAGTTGTCTACTGTAGGTAACTATGAACATTAACTTTAGATGAAAATGTTTTATTTTTTAATGTATTTTGAAGCATTTCGTAACAAATGCATCATTCGATATTTTTATTTTTGTAGATATTATTATTATGTTTGTATCTTGCATTTTGCTTGATATAAAAGTGGTCTTAAAAGTTTATTTTAGTGTAGTTATGTAGGTAAGCACATATTCTGTATTTATTATTAAGGTATAGTAAATATTATAGACCGTTTTCCTAAAGCTTACCACCCCTACGCCACTGGGTGGACCACAACTTGAGAAAATTAGAAGTAGCCCGTTCCCTGGAAAAGTTTGTCCCTCCCTGATTTAAAGCCTAATGTGTTCGTGTTTTTGTTTTTGGATTAAGGTTTCGAGAAGCTATGTTATTTCACCGGACAACTTTTGTTTTATTTGAGGTGACTAAATGATTAAAAGTCTACAAAAAAACGTAAGGGATTTTGTGAAGATATAGTTTATTTTACTTATTTCAAATTTAAACTTGAAGATCAAGAAAAAGCACTGGCCTGCAAAGTATGATTCCGTGCAGTTTGGTTTATATCTTGAGTCGGTGGACAATGCCATATTACCTTCCTTGGACAGATCTAGCTCAGATTTTTCTGCTGACGACAGATCTTTTTAAAGAAATACTAGGATTAAGGTGAAAAAACTAAGATCTGCTATCACCCGGTTCTTCATTTTCGTAGAATAGACATCAAGTAAAAGAAATTACTCTGTTTTTTTTCTTCAATTAAATCTAGTTTTTTTTGTGCGATTTTTAAGGGTTCATAAAGTGCTTTGATGTTATAATATGCTTTATTTGAGCGACGCCTTTTCAATGATTCATATAAAACTAGCCGCAAAGCAGTTTTGTTGCATTGTGGAAACGTATTTGAATCTCTCTCAATAGTTCAATGAGTGTATACAAAAGAAAAATATAATGAGTTGTCACTGAGAGATTCTTGAGAAAATAAAATATCAAGGGAATCAATGAAGGGTTTGTAGTAACTTCAAGATATTAATGATATTGTCTGGCTAGCAGGTAAGTAAAACAAAATATTTTTGTTTTCTGTGCTTGTGGGACAGAACTGACAAAAACTGACATTGGACAAAAACTGAGAGGACAAACCACGACACCTCAACTCCTGTCACGAGTCCTCAAAACTGTGTAAAACGAAGTTGAACGACAGTGTTAACTGAGTTCGGTATATAAAAACTTTTAGAAAATACTTTTTTACAAACAATGAGAGAAATAAAAGAAAAGCGTGGGAACACTATGAAGAACCTTTTTTTCACAAGTCTTGGGAGGGTACCAAAAATCTTGATAACAAAACATTTTGTAAAACTCATGCTGACAATGCATAAAGCTCAATGTTGCAATGCAAACTTAAAAGCTCATTTCCTACACTCCCATATTGACCTTTTTCCTAACAACTAGAAGGAATATAGTGAAGATCAAGGTTAAAAACTTTACAGGATATCCATGATATTAAGAAAAGCTGTCATGGAAGGTGGGGCGTCAATATGTTAATTGATTACCATTAGATGCTCAAGCGAAGTTGAAAAGCGAAAGTGAGTTTGGAGAAACATCTATCAAAAACAATCAAAGCTTTATAAGAAAAAAAGAGCCAACATTGAATTACGATTGTACATCACAAAAAATTGTTTAATAAGTTATAAAAGTAATACATTTTGTTCATTGCTATCATATGGGGATTTTTTTCTAAATTTATATTTTTTCCCTCAAAACTCTTCAAAAAACTGTAAGTGATGAGGTGAAATGAAAATTATTACCTTTTTCAAAGCACATTAAAGCATATCATTCACCAAAAATATCCCATGCAACTTGAAAAAGAATCTTTTTTTTGCAGACCCCTGTTTTAAAAGACGTGTTTCTGAAATTCATTCGTAATTCTGAGACCTCCAATGCTGAGAGTAGTATTAATTTTTTTCTTTGAGATCTTCCAAGTTTTCCCTCCATGTAATTTTTTTAAGACTTCCTTACATTAAACTTAATTAATTTGAATTATGCCGGGAAAGTCATCTCACAAATTTTAATAATTGCAAAGGATTTCAGGTAGAATTTTATAAGCCAGTTATTTCATAAAATTAAATCGTAAAAAACCTTTACATGCATATGGATACATATAAGGGATTTTCTTCTTCTAAATAGTTGCATTTTAACCTGAATGTAAAAATATATATTTGTAATTATTGTAAGCCATGTTTTCACAAAATGCAGTAGTATTAATTCTATGAAAGTGGAAAAAAGATGGAGAAAATGGAGAAGTAATCAAATTTTTAAATTTGCTAAAAATTTTTTTAACAAATTTAAAATAAGACGAAAAAATCCATTTTGATATTTAAGTATTTAGAAATATCTTACAGAAATAATCAGGATAGTTAAGTACGCGTGACTTTAGTAAAACGTCATTCATAAAAAAAGATTGACAAATTCAAAAGAGAATCTGTTCTCCATTTTAGTGTAGTGGCTTGTAAATGTCTTATTATCATGGACTGTATTTGTAAAAAAAAATTGAAAATTTAGAGGAAATTATTTTAATTGTCAATAAGGTATAGTCCTTAAATATGGACAATTTTTGAGTTCATGAAAGAAAAATATGGGTTGGAATTGCAGAAAATGTTCGTAAATTAGCATAAGGACCTGCAAAAATGCAATGAATAAAGAGCCCTCTACCCATCGAAGTACTTTAAGTGTGCCTCTAGAAATCTAAAAAATAGAAAGAACTGGCACCAAACAAAGAAAAAGAAATATATGAAAAGTTAGATAAAAAAAATGCATATTAGTATCATATAGGATATTTCAGATAGTAATTATGCACATTCCAAGCCTCCGGCATCACAGGAAAAAAATTGGTGAATCAGTCTTAATTTAAAAATGACATCATTGATCTTTTTATAGAGTCCCTGATAGATCAACAACTATGATTGCGTCATCTGTCCTTCATGGTTATGGTGCAATAAACGGCTGAAATACAGATTACCAAACCTTCTCCCCATCACACCAAAATGATGGAACGTCGTGTCAAAGTTAAAGTATTTCGTATAGTATGTGTAGCTGAAGCAAGATAAGGTATCGTCAGGACGATTCTTTTTTCAAGATAAAACCTTATTTTCCTGAAAAATCTGAGTTTAAAAAACATTATTTGAATAAAAAAATTTGGGTAATTTTATAAATTATGCTTAACATTTTATACATAGTGTTAAAATATTCAAAATGTATAAAATATCTCTTTATGTGTAGAAGGGGTTTGAAACTGCAAACCTCATCCTTGTGTTTGCTACTGACTCAGTCTACTATGTTTATGGAAACTGAGACAATCCTCTTCTTATTTTGAGATTTCTCCTATTCATGAAATAGTTGTGGGATCGTAACAAAACTTGGCACGAAGGTACATGTTAAAGAAATATGCAAATGATTAGAAATGCAGCATGATTGCACATTACATATAGTCGGTAGAGGGTACGTTTAACGTCGTTCTCTGTGGAGTATAAAACAGGTAAACAAAGCTTGTTTGAGAGTGCTGAATCGTTTACAAAAGAAGAGCTGAGGTTGACATGCCATTACGCCTTTTTAGAAGACAGCATGAGCAGCTGGGTGGTCAGCTAGGCGAGTAGCTCGTCAATTTGGCCGCTCTGATTGTGTTGTGAGGAGGTGCTGGGACCAGTGGATCCCAGAGATGTCATTTACACGAAGACCAGGCTCAGGAAGACCTTGATAGACCAGTCGTCGAGAAGACCACCATACAGCCAACTGCTTCATCGACCGCCATCCAGGCACAGGTAGCACCTTCACTAGGGGCCCCTGTGTCTTCTCAAACCCTATGAAGGCGCCTGGCTGGAGGACATTTAGGATCACAGCACCCATTACGTGTGCTGCCCTTGAAGCTCACCCATCGACGACTCCGTTTGGAGTGGTGCCAAGCACGAGGAAACTGGACTGCAATGGAATGGGATCAGGTCGTCTTTACTGATGAATCCAGATTCAATGTCAGCAATCGTGTTCGTGTGTGGATACCCCACGATGAATGCCTCAATCCTGCCTTTGCTTTACAGGGACACACCGCTCCCACAGCTGGTGTGATGGTATGGGTATCATCGCCTGCAATACACGGTCACTAGTTGTATTGATCCGTGGCGCCATGATAGCCGAGCGTTATGTCCATGACATCCTGCAACCACATGTGTTACCAATCATGCAATAGCTCCCAGGAGCCATTTTTCAACAAAGCCATTTTTCAACAAGACACTGCTCGGCCTCACACGGCAAAAGTTTCACATGACTGTCTACGCAATGTTACTACTCTTCCTTGGCCTGCCAGATGCCTAGAATTGTCTCCAACCGAGCATATCTGGGTTCATTTGGGAACGCGAGTTGGGCATCCCACGAGTTTGAACGAACTAGAGGCAAAGTTAGAGCAAATATGGAGCGAAATGTCTCAAGACATCATGCTGAACTTGCATGCCTCAATGCCCGATCGTATCACATCGTACATTCGCGCTAGATGGGGTTCAACAGGGAATTAAATCCTCCGTTCTTTTGCCTTTTTCCTCTGAAATAAATGATCCTTTTTCTTTGATTTTCTAATCATTTACTCATATCAAAGTAGTCATTACGTATGTAAAATTTCGTTTCATTTTGACGACTCTTTCTTGTGTGCTAATTTTTATGTCCATGAGTATATGTATATATATATATATATATATATATATATATATATGCATATATATATACATATATATATATATGCATATATATATAGATATATATACATATATATATATATGCATATATATATATAGATATATATACATATATATATATGCATATATATATACATATATATATGCACATATATATAGATATATATACATATATATATCTATATATATATGCATATATGTATATATGCATATATATATACATATATATATGCATATATATATATACATATATATGTATGCATATATATGTATATATACATATATATATATATGCATATATATATATATACATATATATATCTATCTATATATATATGTGCATATATGTATATATGCATATATATATATGTCAGGTTTGAAAAGTTTAGGTTCAAAATTAAAGAAGTAATAAATGAAAATAGAGCGAACTCTTTACCATCGCGTAAGGATTTATGAGTAAACAAGCCTGTTAAAAGGAGCAACGAGCGCTGACGAAGGCGAACGCATACTAAGGGGAAGGACTTGGCTGGTGTCTCCTCGCTGCGATGTTGTATTTGGTAACACCGGTTGCGCGGCAAAAGGTCCGCCATGTTAGATTATATATGATGAAAGCGTAATAAAGGAATATTGTGAAGATGATGCCCTCTTCATTTTACCAGCAGGCCTGGGGCCTGTCAAGAGCCGGTAGGATGATTTAAAGTACCGAAAATATGCGAGGAAACCAAACAAATTAACTTCAACATTTTTTTCGAACGAGCGACTGCATTGAAAACGATACTACCATGGAGGACGACTCTTTCCGGCAGGAATCACCAGTCAACACATCCAAAGAGAATCAATCCTTCTTTTTCCTGAATTTGATCTTAATAAGTTTAGTAGTTGTAAAAGTTTTATGGACTGTTTTGATCAACAATGTTTGGAATATCAAAAAAGAAGAACAATGGAAAAAAGCAAAATTTGAGTGGGATGATGATGAGGAATTCTTTTTCATCACCAGAGAAAGTTTAAAGGTGAATAGAAAAAAGACACGTCCTGTGACAAAAGTAGATAAGTTTATCGAAGAAATGAATAAACATTTTTCTGATTTAGAAGATACTGAACTTATCATTGATTAGTTTCTAAGTCAAGACTTGGAATCATCTAAATATTCCAAAATATGAAAGAAATAATTTTTGATGAGAAATGATGTATAATTCTTGCAGGTGTGTATCAATTTTTTTCCGATGTTTGAATTCTTATGCACATATATTTTTATAAATCTGTATATTTACAATTTTTTTTGATATATTAAGTGATAATTAATGTTGTAGATATGTTTTGAATAACACATTTGAAAACATAAGGTAGTTATAGAATATAACTTTCATTAAAATTTTATTTGATATTTGTCACATTTTTTATCTTTCAAATTGAAAAATATTTGATCAAAATAAATGATTTTTTTTTATGTTATCTTAAATATAAAATGTTTTTGTTGTACACACACATTCATTTTTTGTGTAGGTAGACATGCAATTTTGTAGATAGATGTAATATGTATGAATATTCGATAGTTTATATAAAAGGTAAATTAAATGTTGAAGCAGACATGTTGTCGAGGAACCCTGTATGCCATTATATATCTCCCATTTGTCATTTTTTAAATACTGATGAAATTATTAAAACACCAAAATTCAGAGAACATTAATGATCCAAAATATATAAAAATTAATGATGTATTAACAGTTAAGAAAAAGAATTTAATTAAAATTGTAGTACTGTTATCTTTGAGAGAAAAATTAATTACAACTGCACATGAACAATTTGGTCACCCAGGTGTAAAAAAGATGTTAAAATTAATTTCCCCAATTTACTACTGGAAAGACATTATATTAGACATTTCAAATTTTGTTAAATGTTGTGAAACATGTCAATTGAATAAAAAGTCTACACAAAAAAGTATGGATTATTGCAAGAAGTTCCTGTAGCAGAAGAACCATTTGAAATGATTTCACTAGACACTGTAGGAGGATTTAATTATCATAATTCACAAAAGAAATACCTGCATATTGTTCTGGATCATGCTACCAGATATGCTTGGACATTTCCATCCAAAAGTGTCACTTCTGAAATTTATACAAATTGCTTAAAACAAATTTTTTTCAATTCAATGCCCAAAACAACTTTTAAGTGATAGAAATGCTGCATTCACTTCATCTAAATTTAAGAAATTCTTAAAACATCATAATATTAGACAATTACTAACTTCAGCAAATAGACCACAATGCAATGGAAAGAATGAAAGAGTTAATCAGACATTAGTAGCAAAATTAAGATGTAAAGTTAATTCAACTACAAAAACTCCTTGACAAAATTATTAGAACAAGTTACATATGAATACAATAACTCGCCACATGATGTTACTGGCTTTCCACCTGCATATTTAATGTTTGGAACTTTTGCCATATGATTCGCCATTACCTAATCAAGTAAAATTAAACTATCCACCTGTACAACAAGCTAGACATATTGCAGTAAACAGAACAATTAAACATCATAAGATAAATAAACAAAGGTATGATAAACATTATGTTGATGCAAAATTTATAGTTGGAGATTTAGTCTTATATCAAAATTTCTCATACCCTAATTCAAGTAAACTTCAATCTCCTTATAATGGTCCTTTTAAAGTTGTCAGAAAACTCTCAAATGTTACTTATGAAATAGATAAACCAAATCAATATACAGGAAAATTAACAGATATTGTTCATTCTACAAGATTAAAACCTTTTCATTCAAAATCCAATTTCCAATTATGCTAAATTCTTATTTATATTTGTTATAGAGTTTGTTTTCTCAAACTTTGGGGGAAGAAGTGCATTGAATTTTAAAAGAAGTACATTGTAATTTTAAAAAGAAGTGCATTGTTATTTTAAAAAAAAATTAATAATAAAAGTTGTGTTTAAAATTTGAATTTAAGACTTGTTTACCTTATGAAAATCAACATTTAATGTAATTGAATTTGTATTGTATCTTTATTCATAATGAACACATTATTGAAGACTATTTAAAAAAATAACTGAATTATGGACTGTGTATGAAAACATTGTGATGAGGTCATTTTACGATACATTGTGTTATAATAATTTCATTGTGACTATTTGTGATAAGTATATTCTGAAAGTTAAAAAATAGTATGTGATGTTATGAAGATTTTATTATGGTTGTATGTTTTTGAAATGAGTTGATTGAGTAGAGATTCTAATAATAAACAAAAGAACTGTGAGATAAACAATAATTGGATGATGAACATTGAACTATGATTTTTCCAAGACAGGACTGTGTGAAATTCTACATTACATTGATTGAACTTTTACCTGTACTTGATATATCTGAAATACCCTTATTTTCTTTGCATTTTATATTTCTAGTGATATTTTGATATAATGTTGATGTTGTGTTTATTTTGATAAATTTCTGTGTTATAGTTATGTAATCTTTTTTTTTTGGGAGCTCCTAAACTCATTTTGCTATTACTTATTTTATATCTATTCTTTGTATGTACTTACTTTACCATTATTCCTAAAATCATGTTGCTGTTAGTTACTCCATATATGCTTTTTTTTATGTATTTACTTTTACCATTATTCCTAAAATCATGTTATTTACTCTATACCTATTCATTCTATGTATTTATGTACTCATTATTCCAACATTCAATACCATTTTGAAGTACTTGTAACTTTTCAACATTTATCACTTTACTAACATTGTTTACTATTGGTGCACATTTAGTGAGAATTCCACTTAATCTTATGTTATGTTGTTTAGTACTACTATATTTTTGAATGTCTAGTGTGAATTATCTTTATCTTATGTTGTTTTTTTTTATTAACCTCATTATTATTATAGTCATAGTGGAAGTATTAGATGTGTGATATTTTTCAGAAAACAATTCTATGTAACACAAAGTTTTATACCAAATTTTGATACTTTGCTATTTTTTTTGTACATGTTAGGATTCACCAGCCCACTCTTTTACACAATTATTATATCTTCTAGATTTTTATTTCATTTGGGGAATTTGATATAATTGAAATATAATTTTTTTCCCTGGGACTTGCCAGTCAGAATTGGCCAATCTGGCTGTGCCAGACTTCAGCGGAGGGGGGGAAATTTGTCAGGTTTGAAAAGTTTAGGTTCAAAATTAAAGAAGTAATAAATGAAAATAGAGCGAACTCTTTACCATCGCGTAAGGATTTATGAGTAAACAAGCCTGTTAAAAGGAGCAACGAGTGCTGACGAAGGCGAACGCATACTAAGGAAGGACTTGGCTGGTGTCTCCTCGCTGCGATGTTGTATTTGGTAACACCCGGTTGCGCGGCAAAAGGTCCGCCATGTTAGATTATATATGATGAAAGCGTAATAAAGGAATATTGTGAAGATGATGCCCTCTTTATTTTACCAGCAGGCCTGGGGCCTGTCATATACATATATATGTATGCATATATATATATATATACATATATATATATGCATATACCGGTGGGTAAAAAGTCCGTAAAAACTTTAAAAATTCATAAAATCCGGATAAATGAACGAAAAAAAACAGTTTGCGGGATCAGCAATAGTATGTCACGGGATTTTTTTAAGCTAGAAAAGAATAATCGAAAATCATCCGGTAGGTGGCGCTGTTACAAGCGTCTGTGGTGGAAATATGCAAATTAGACGGCTATAAAAACCTTTGCTGTCAATGAATCCACATTTATTCCACCATTGCAAACAGTGAATGTGAACAAGAATGCTCAATGCACCGGATAAAGCTTTGTTGGTGAAGTTATTTTACATGAACGAGGAATCAGCGACCATTGCCTTGCGTAAATTTCGAGTTCAGAAAATGTGAAGAGTGGAAAAGGCTCTTTAACACCTGCAGTTCTCTTAAAGCTTGTTAAACGTTTTGAGGAAACTGGAAAGTTGGAGGATCGAGCACGAGCCGGACGACCATGCTTGAAAGAAGCACGTGCACCCTGCATTGCTGTCGAAATGGAAGCGATTGCGTCCGAAGCAGCTTCAGGGACCAGCAGTGCTCGTGACGCTTCCAGACGATTGGGCTTACCACCATCATCTGTCCGCAATATTCTTTGTCGAATCTTCCAGCTGTACCCATACAAATTGCAATCGTGCCATGAACTTTTGCCAGCAGATACCGCACAAAGGGAAGCATTTGCGAAGTGGGCCTTCTCTAAAATGGAACAGGATCCCACCTGGGTTTTTAACATCTTGTGGACAAATGAAGCTCATTTCTCGCTTCATGGTGACGTTAATAACCATAACTGTCGCATTTGGGCGACCTCTAATCCACGTGAGTATACACAGAAGCCATTGCATTCCCCAAAAGTGACAGCATGGTGTGGTTTCACGGGTTCATTTATCATAGAACCCTTCTTCTTTGAAACGCAGTGCGCAGTAAATGGATGGATAACGGAAACGCTAAATGCTCAGCGTTATCTAACGCTTCTGCGGGAGACTGTCGTGCCATGTTTAATTCTCTGAGGTCAGATTTCGAATGTCACGTTCATGCAAGATGGAGCAACCAGTCACACTGCTAAACCGGTTAAGGCATTCCTGATACAGACGTTCGGGGAAGACAGAATCGTTAGCAGGCACTGCAGGTACCCATGGCCTCCTCGGTCTCCAGATTTAACACCGGCAGACTTCTGGTTGTGGGGATATTTGAAATCTCGCGTGTATCTATCCGGTCCATCAAGTCTGTCTTAACAGAAAGATGCGATCCACAGAGAAGTATCCTCCATACATTCGGACATGTTGCACTCTGCCGTTGCTGGATTTGTCACTCGTCTGGAATGTCTTCTCTCTTGTGGTGGTGGTCATGTGGAACATATTCTGGTGTAATAAAGTTGTGAAAGTTTTCTGTTCATTATTTATGCATTGTTTCTTTGATTTGCGTACATCAGCGCCACCTACCGAATGATTTTCGAATTATTTTTTTTTCTAGCTTAAAAAAAAATCCCGTGACATACTAATGCTGATTCCGCAAACAGTTTTTTTTTCGTTCATTTCTCCGGATTTTATGAATTTTTAAAGTTTTACGGACTTTTTGCCCACCCGGTATATATATACATATATATATATGCATATATATGTGGGAGACAACAAGGGGTCCAAGACGTTTGTTTTTCTTCTATTTTATTTAACATTAAACAAAAATTAATTAAAAAGGTAGATAAGTTTGACAATGATATGCAGAAGGTAACGCCTGCTCGCGCACCTCTCTCGTTCTCCTTTCTCTCTCTTTTGCTTTTTCTCAAGAGTCAAAGTTTTTACAGTTTCAGTTCTGCTTTCACTTATCTGCGTCTGCGCGCGAAGACTGCGTGGAGTTGTCGATAACTATTGGTTACTATATCCGGCCAGCCTGACTGTACGCTGTCCGCAGCGGTACTTCCATGGAGACCAGAGGAGAATCTGAAACATACAAAAAAAAAAAAAAAAAAGACGGAACAGACAAGGACTATACGACAAATAAACAAAGATGTAACATATCATAATTTTGCTGAACTAGACATTTTCTCCATCATGTGAAGGCACCTCTTCGACATCCGGAAGGTTCCACAGGAAAACATTGTGTTTCACAGGCATAAGAACGTCTTTTTAACAAGTTGATCTTTGGTTGAACGCATCGATATTTTCCTCTGTAGAGTTCTGACGTCTGTTCAAAACGATTTCTCTTTTCCTTCGTTTCCACTGCCAAGGCTCAAAGATCCTTCGAGCAACACAAACCGTCTATAATTACGTTCCATAGGTGAAGGGGTAGGTGAGCGGGAGATGAATTCCACGGAACTCGTTTTCATGGCACCATTGGCTTTCTTACACAATACTATATCAGAACATTTTTTTCTCTCTTACAATACTCAATTTTAACTTAGTACTCTTAATTTTATTACATTTATAATCCTTAATTAGAGAACTCGAATCATTTCTAGTATTAAAGTTTTTAACATGTAGCAAATCATAACTAGAGTTTTCTATCACATTTGAAAAAAACAGAAACAACATTAGGATAAGCATAAAGCATGAGCACCTAAAGAGGATTCACTTTCATTCAATAAAACATCGCTCTTTGCGTGGCCTAGTTTTTTATTTCAGAATATAAACTGGGATGTATAATAAATTCTTCGGTCAAGGTCGGTGATATTGCCGTTCGCACACTTAGGCTAGGAGAGTGTTGATTAAGAGAAATATTTATGGGTTTAACTTCTACCATACGCTGTTCGCCAAAACATGAACTTAATGTTATGATTTCTTCGGAAGGTGTTTGCACTCTAATTAGTGAGGAATTTAAAACTGGGATCTGGCAACCTGAATCGATCAAGGCTGTTACGGGCTGATTTTCTACAAAAATGTTTACATATTGAAGATTTGCAAATTCATCGCTATTTTGTTTTTAGCTCTCGATTTTCAAAGTATTCACGTTTATTTTATTATGGATGTGGTCGTTAGATTCTTTAGGTTTAAAACGCTTCTCACAGTCTCTTGTGTAATGAGATGAATCACCGCATATAAAGCAATTTTTATTTTCTCTTTCACGATTTTGGGGATAGTTCTCTTTAATCTTTGGTTAAAAGTTTTGTGATCTATTTTTAAAGGGGTCTTGGGTATATCCATAAGTAATAGGAATTTTTTTATGTGATCCGCTTCTAGATGAAATATAAATATCACACTCTTTAGCTAAATCAATAGGCCTGAACCAATCTTCTGCTTCTCGAATGCCAATATGAGTTGCAGTTTCCTTGTTTAAAGTTTCAAATAATTTATCAGAAATTATAAGATCACATAGAGATTCAAAGGAATTAACTTTTCTTAACGAACAATAATATTGAAGTTTGCCGTCGATCTTGCAGCAAATTGATGTATGTCTCGCCTGATGATTTTACAGCATTTTTAAATGAGTTTAAACACTCGCGAGGGGTTAATTGGAATTCTCTGAGTACTATAGATTTTAGTTTTTCATAGTCATTTAATTCCTCTTCTTTAATATACAGTAAGACGTTATGAGCTCTTTTCGCCCAGAAGATTTATTAGAATTTCAGATTTATATTCGTCATTTATTTTCTTGGTTAAAAATGCGCGTTCTAATGATTGGAAGAACAGATTAAAATTTTCAGATCTGGTGGGAACAGGAAGAGATAAAGTTTTTATACTTTTTATCATATTTTCTATGTTAGTTTCGAACTGTTTTCTTCGACTTTAGCTGCAGGATTTAAACTTAATGCTTTATTTTTAGCCGTTTGAAGTTCGATTTCTTTTTTCTAATTTTGCTAACTGAAGATTCGCGAGCTCAATTTTCTGTTTTCCTAAAGTTACCTCTCTTTCGTTTCGCGATACTTTCTCATCTATACAGTTTTGAATTAAAGTTTTAACGAAATCTGGATCACTTTCAAATGTACTACTGTTCTCAATTTTAGTCTTTAGTTTAACTATGGTGTCCGTACTCTCCGCAGTACCGTCTAGATTCTCAACAACTCTTATGAGATCCTCTTTAAGAGCGTTTTTATACATTTTAGAAAAATTTGGAAAGATCCTACCTTTTTTTTCTGGCTCCCTTGTTGCTCGCATCCAATAATTGAAAAACCAATAATTGAAAAACTTCGATTTCACCTCTTCGCAGGTAATATAGTTAAAATTGTTCGAATTGACACCTCTTCGCAGGTGTTTGTGAGTGGTTCCAACCTCTACACAGGCGGAATTTGTCGATGGTTCGTTGAAAAATACACCTCTACACAGGTTATTTTGTTATTTGTTCCAACCTCTACACAGGCGGAATGAAGTTGAAAAATTCAACCTCTACACAGGTTGAACGAAGTTTCCGAAAAATGGCGGAGCGTCTCCTCACGGACGCTTTTGTTCATTGTCCAGACTTTGGTTCAAATTCGAAATTTTATCGATCCCGGCCGAGCCCCCATAATTTATGGGAGACAACAAGGGGTCCAAGACGTTTGTTTTTCTTCTATTTTATTTAACATTAAACAAAAAATAATTAAAAAGGTAGATAAGTTTGACAATGATATGCAGAAGGTAACGCCTGCTCGCGCACCTCTCTCGTTCTCCTTTCTCTCTCTTTTGCTTTTTCTCAAGAGTCAAAGTTTTTACAGTTTCAGTTCTGCTTTCACTTATCTGCGTCTGCGCGCGAAGACAGCGTGGAGTTGTCGATAACTATTGGTTACTATATATATACACACAGTCCAGTCACATTAATGTGACCACCACGTACTTTTGACTTTGATGTTAAATAACCAACCACAGAAGGATGCTGGCATCGCAGTGCTACTGAGCGTATATAAAGGGTGTGTGAGGGCTTCGGAAAACACTACAGTCGTTGGCGTAATGCAAACATGTAAAGATTTATCCGAAGTCCAAAACGGCATAATTTTTGGCTTTCGGGAAAAGGTTGAAAGCATTTCCTCAACGGCTAAGTTTGTGGACTGTTCGTGTGTCACCGTGGTTAAAGTATACCGTGCATGGCAAAATGGGACCGTCCAAAATCAGTGACGTGGCAAATGTGGTGTACCACGGGCCATAGGTGATAGAGGTGACTGACGGCTGCAGAGGTGAGTTCGGGAGACTAGACGTGCTACCGTTAAGCAACATACCACCCAGATGAACCAAGAGGCTACCAACAGTGGCTTCCAAACTACTGAACAGCGATCGTTGCTGCGTCTGGTTCTCCGAAGCAGGCGCCTGGTTCATGCACCTATGCTGACTGCTGTTCATCAGCAACGAAGACTGGAATTTTCACACAGGTACCGCAACTGGGCATCCAATGAGAGGCGACAGGTAGAGTTTTCAGATTAATCACGCTTTATACTCCATCGGACGGATGGTTGGTGGCAAATACGACATGAAACGTCTAAAAGCAAACACCCTGCAACAATTGCTGGCAAGGTTCAGGCGGGAGGCGGGAGCATTATGGTATGGGGAATGTTTTCCTTAAATTTTCTGTGTTTATTCATCATTGTGGAAAGCACGATGGATCAATAGAAGTACGCATCTGTCCTTTCAGACCATGTCTATCCCTTTATGCGCATTGTTTTTCCTCAGGATGGTGGCATCTACCAGCAGGACATTGCGGAGTGTCATACAACTGACAACGTACGTGCGTGTTTCAAAGAGCACCAGGATCAGTTTATCGTTCTTCCGTGTCCAGAAAACTCACCTGACTTAAACCCAATCAATAATCTATGGAACCATCTCGATCGGGTTGTTCGCGCCATGGATCCTCACGCGCGTAATCTAGTGCACCAATAAAGTCGGCATGGCTCAACATCCTAGTGAATACCTTGAGGATCCTAAATGACTATTTTCCCCTCTGAGAAAGATGGTTATTCTGGCTTTTGACAGTGGTCACATTAATATGACTGGACTGTGTATATACATATATATATGCATATATATATATACATATATATATATATATATATATATATATATATATATATATATATATATATATATATTATAATGTCATTATTATAATGTTCTCTACCAATATTTTAATCACAAACCAATTCTTGATCCATTTCTTTCACAAAGTCATTAAGTTTTAAACTGTCTTAATTGTTTGAATTATTTATCTCATCTCTAACGAGTAGTCTCTTAGAGACAAAAATTGGTGGGTAGAAAGATTATGCACAGAATAGAAAATGATCAAAGTTTCGGAAAAATTCAACGATTTATCTCAAGGTTACATAGTTACAAAGTAACGAGCACAATAAGTTGTTGATCCCCTCGAGCCTAGATTCAAGCTGCTATACGACGTGACACACACATAGAGTGATAAACAACCCTGATGGTCTCCTGAGGTATTTTTTGACAAATTTATTCTAATTGTAGGGCTAGGTCATCAGCATTCCCTGGTAGATGCAGTCGACTTCCCATTATATCTTAAACATGCTCGATTTGAGAGAGATCTTGAAATCTGGCTGGCCAAAGAAGTGTTTGACAAGCTGTAAGACAGTTCATAGCAACACATGCTGCATATGGTCTGGTACTATCTTGCAAAAAATAAGGTCAAGGTTCTGCTAAAGGAAAGGCAACAAAACAGTTATCAGAATGTCATCGACGTATCGTTGTGCTGCAAGTTGCCTCTAATGACGTCCAAACGGGTCCAGCTGTCAAAAGAAATGACACTCCAGTCCAAATCTTCTGGTTGAGAGCCTGCGTGGCGTGCAACAGTGAAAGCAGGATCAGCGCGATGTCCTGGATGTCTCCAGACACGTCTTCGATGATTGTCGAGACACAGTTGGAAGCGGGATTTGTCGCTGAACACTATACGTCCCCAGTCAGCATGATTTCAACCTAATCGATCCAAACACCACTGTAATCTGGCTCGACAGTGTACAGGCGTAAATGGTAGGTGGCTTAGTGGTCGGTAAGCGCGTAAATTTCAATCTATCAGCCATATGTGAATGTTCATGGGGGACACTCGTGAGCGGGTTGCACGTCTGATGGTTAATAGCAATAAATCATTTGTTGTGACAGCTGATTTGACAGTTAATTTGTCTCCCTATCTGCTGTTGCCTTAGGTCGACCGCCATCATCATGGTGCCAAAATCTACCTTTGTCCATTATTCTTGTCAGCATCTTCTAATAGCCGCATTGCTTCGACCGATATAACGAGCTATTCTCGGACCTGTACAACCTGCCTCTTTCAATCCAGTGATACCACCTTTATCAAACTCTGAAAGTTGCTCGTAATGAGCTCGAATCCTGTGGCCTTGTCCTCGAATCCTTGTTATTCAGTTGTTGCAAGGTATCCTAAGTCACAATGCAAAAGAAATTTTGACCATGAGATTGAGAATCGCTTCTTATTGACACCTGCTGAGTGCGCAGTTCCGATGCGCTGTAGCTTCCGCTATTCATTTATTGGACACCAGATTTTAACCGTTTGCATGTTCGGTACAAATGTCTTTGCATACGAAATTTCATTATAATCGGGCAACTTCTTCTTAGTGCGTCGTTTTTTTTTTTTGTTATAGAGTGTATTACTGATATATGAAGAGTGATTAAATTGTTGAGCACACACACAAAAGATAGTAAATCTTAATCTAACTTAATAGCTTGTATAACTAATTATTACGTTATTCTTAAATGTATAAAAGTAGTTATCTTATAGAACGAGACTTTAAAGAAAACAAGACATTTAAGTCAAGTAATACTCCTCTTTTCCCTCGGGAATACTTTATCTAGTAAAAGAGGAAATGTTTTTTTACATATGTTTCCTGATCGGACACTATGATCTAGACATACACGTAGGTATCTCTTTCTGAGCAAAGACCATTTCATGCATATCCGTTGCTTTTGTCCCCTATGAAAAGCATTTTTTCTGAGTTTTCTGCTTGGTGTTTACATTTTACAATTCAGCTTCAGTGGGCTTAGTTGGAATAATTTTTATCTGTAAATTTCCAAATTATATTTCTTCCTTGTACTTTATTTTTGGGCAACTATGTACAATTTATTTCTTAAAAAAACCACAATTTATTTCTTGAACCTCTTGTACCGAAAAGTTCAAGTAATTATTTTATCCTAGAGTTTTTTCTTACATATTCTAATTAGCGCTTTGTGTGTACTGTAAGAATCTAATTCCATTAAATACAAATCAACTACAACCAAATTTTAATATCCAATTGCTCTCCTTCACACACACACACAGCCACTCCAACCAATCAAAATTAAACCAAATAAAAATAAAGACACTAAGAGAATTACTTTTTTAAAAACCCTCATTGAATTGTCAAAATTAACTTATTTATTGAATTTTACTACCAGCTTGAATTTGATAAATGTAATCCTTTTAAATATTCAAATAAGGATGTTACCTCTTCATGCGCTAACTTTACAAATGAGCAAGAGGAAAATGAATTAAAGTTTCTCGATAGAGAAGGAAATGATGCAAATAGGAAGGGAGAGCTTTGAATTGATTTTGTTATCGTAGCTGGTTGATTAATGAGGAGGTTAAATTTAAATTAATTATGAAAACTCCAATAAGCAGCGGGGAATATTAAGAGATTTAAATGATTATTTACAATAAAAGACGTTATTTCTCACCAATTTTGTTTCCCAGCACAATCAATAAATGGGATAGAATTTCAGATGCAGATTTATGATTAAAAGTTTTTTCATTAGTTATTTAAGATTAGTTTGTAAGTCGTATATATATAGAGAGAGAGAAAAATATGATGTGCTCTCTCTCTGTTGTATGTAATACTGTGCTTATACAACTATGTCCCTTTCCATGAAATTAATTTGGAATGTCTCTCTCAAACACAGATTGATGATAAGGGATCCAGACAAGATTATGTCTGATATTTCAGTCTTTATTTAAGACATCTTCATTTTTCATTTAAAAGGGCCTGATTGAAAAAGACTAGCTTTGATGAGTAGTGTTATCTCATGGTCTTTGAGCAGGAAGACAAATATTCTCTTTTCAACATTCATATTCTTCCCCTCTCCCCTTCTTTTAGTTGAATTCAACCAGGCTGTTTTCCATCTCTTCAGCTCCGCTTATTGAAATCTTGGATTTTTTATTACAAGAAACCATAAATAATCTCCGGTGCAGGTCATTTAGAAAATGAAAAATGTCTATCTAAATGTATTTTCTCAGAAGATATAAAAAGTCTTAGCTGATCATAGATTGAAAAATTTCCTTTCTGAGATTTAGAGCAGAAAAGTTGTCCTCCAGCGACACAAAATACACATACTGCTAAGTCTAATCATTTTCCGTACGACTGCGATTTCGCATTTGGTAAAAAGAGGTAAGGAAAAAAAAGACCAGATTTATGATCTATCTGGGAATGGATAAATGTCTTCGCGACAGTTTATCCTATAAATGTATTGCAGCAATCTAATGTCTGTCAGTTGTTGACCCACCCGTTTCGTTTTTCCAATAGTCTGAAAATGACCCAATACCCCAGACGTTTCCCATTCCCAGAGGAGAGCGATGTAAGCTGTAACATATATACAAACGTATTGCTGCAGTGATGTTTGTATATTGCCTCTTTTTAAATAAGGCGTGAAAAAGGACCAATAGTTATTTTCTATTCGTTTCAAAGTAAGATTTACAGAAAGATACATTTGGAAGTAAAACAACTCCTAAAAGATGTTCCTTGCCAAAATAAATTGAAGTAAATGACGTTTTAGTAAATTTTGAGCTGATAAAAGATTTGAACTTAGGTAAAATCTGAATTTATAAAAATTATACTAACTGCCTAAGATGCATTTTCACTAGTTATGAATAGATGGAAGTTATGTTTCTTTATTCAGATTGATTAAAGACAAATGAATTGCAAAATAAAATTAATTTTTTAAATACTTATACAGGGTGGTTATAATTAAGTGACAACATTAAAAAAACTATAGAATAAAATATATTTGGAGTATGTTGAAGAAACGTAGTATTTGTTACTTTTAAAGCATGAGAAAATGAATTATTAAAAAATTAGCTTACAAAAATTTATCGGTGCTGAAGCGTGATATACTATTTTTACAGAAGTAGCAAATTGATAATCACTTTAGGAGTATTATTCTAACAAAAAAAAAGAATATTTGTGATAGTAGAATTTTTATCTACATAAAAATGCACAAGATATAAATTAGCTTTAAATGTAAAAAAGAAAATCATCTTTCGGAGAATAATTCAAAAATTTATGACGAGTAAAAATAAGATAACACAGCTTGTAATGATCATTTATATTCGTCTTAATAATGCTGTAAATGTTTGTAAATTATTAAATACTGGAATTAATGAATAATATTAAAATATAAGAAACATGTGATTTTCAACGTTACCAATGTATAATTACCTGAACTATTTTGTTACTGATATTATTCAATTATATTTTTATTATTACTCCCTATACCAGTGATGCTCAATCTACGGCCCACGGGTGGCATGTAGCCCACCGGGCTTTTCTGAGTGACCCGTTCACGGCCCATTTCACTAAAAAATTCAATTGTCTAAGATCAATGTAATAAAAATGTAGCGGGAAATTCTATCAATCAAGCAATCAGATCTACCAATTTTGTCGATGTCATACGGGTACGAATTGCAAGATTTTTTTTCTATTTGTAACTGTAACAGTTACAGATAACAGTGAAGTTGCGAATTGAACTGGAATAGTGCTATTTTATGGGTAAAACTGAGTTTTAATTATAAACAAATAATTTTGATTTCAGTTTGGAATTAAGTCAAAACTCTTCTTTGCTGCCATTCTGCATTTGATAAATTAATTTTTGAATTAAAAACAAGAGAGACTTTGTCAAAAGAAAAAAAAATACAATTATATCAAATGGCATGGCAGATTTATTTGTATGACAGTAGAATGTGAACTAGGAGCTTGGTCATGGTTGAAAGGGAACCGAAACTTCCCTATAACTGAGTAAAAAATGCATAAAACCGAAAAATTTTTTTCTCTGTGTTTGATAAAAATTAATATAGTACTCAAAGCCACAAAAATTAGTTTTAATATTTTGATCAATTTTCCAAATTTTAAGTGCAAAATATTGCCTTGGTCTTATAGTGTTTTTTCCCATCAACTCTCATGTTGCGGTCCGAGTGAAATATTTGCCATATATATGTGGCCCAGCGGTAAAAAAGGTTGAGTACCCCTGTCCCATGCCCTTAAAATTTAACCTCATTTACTTGATATTTAAATAGTTACAAAAGTTTCATTCTTTATATTTTCTTGCGTACTTTCATGAATTTATTTCAAAGCACATTTTCCGTTAAAGCCGTTGAATATAAGATCTGAAGGTTATATTTTTTTCTAATTAATATTGTCAACTATTTTATCGCAATATGAGTTAAACAGAAATACAATGAAATCGATACATGCTCATTTTCCTCTTACATCAGTGTTTCTCAAACTGTGGGGCGCGCCCCCCTTGGAGGGTGTGACAACTCTACAGGGGGGAGGCGCAAGCCTATTGAAAAGTCGAGAACAAAATATTATTTAAAACAAAATTATTAATTTACTGAAGGTAAACAAACAAAATACATTTGACATAATAAAAAATAAAATACACATTTACACTGATGTATTACACTTATAAATATATCAGTGGTACTCAATGTATTTTATAATTAATTTAACAATTCTAAGCCAAGAACAAGTTTATTAATTACCAGTGACCCCATGGGTTTGTCATATATATAATTTATAACAAAAATTAACACTTATCTTGATAATTTTTGTACGGTTTATAATTAAACCTTGACTGTGCCGATCATAAGTTTCGCGATTTGCATCGCAATGCCAACCGATTTCCACGTAGGCACGCATATGTGATGTACTGGGGGGAGGGGGGAGGAATAAAGGAGCAAAAATAATCTGGAATAAGTAAATCCTTCGCAAACATTGTCAGGGTCCTTTTATTGCATTCCAAAGTCTTGGAATAATTTTACGGATAGCAGTGCACAGAAAAAATCGGACTTCGGAAAGACGTATATATACGTCTGGAGAAATAAAGGCTTTGGCTTAGAGAGACGTTTATACACACGGGGACGTTTATATTAAAAGGTTAAAGTCGTATCGTAGTTTTAGCGTCAGAATATAGTATTATTGAATTCAGTACATTGTTATTGTATGGGGGGCGTTGGAAATAATGATTGAATATTGGCTCGTGAGTATTGCAACTTTGAGAAGCACTGTCTTACATAGAATGTCATGATTATTTATAAGTAAGAGTTCTTTGAAACACGTTATACACATTACGTGGACGTCAGCAGAATAAAGAATCTTGTTCCCGGAGACATGTCGTTCACGAAACAATTGTATCCCCTGAATAGATGTATGCTTTTCTCTGTAACATTTCATTTCTCATACGCCATAAGTTTGAAAGAAGAATTTTTTTCAGTATGAAGAAAATTTCGGATGCAACACGAGTTTTAAAAAGCGTCCGAAAATGGATTGAATACTTTTTTCGGATACTTTTCGGTGTCTTGTTAGTTAGAATTCGTAGGGGGAAGAGAGTGAAATGGAATAAAAGGGAGGTAGGGTAAAAATAGGATCTTGTGTCGAATATTCGGCCGTTTCCTAGTGTTACCCAGCAAGACAAGATATATACCTGCCTATGTCGAATTTTTGACTGCTTATTGTCCAATTTCTTTTCCTTAGGGACATTCTTAAAATTGCAAAAATGACCTGTATTATGGCTTTAATCTCTCTTCGTATACTTAAAAATCAATTTACACTAAAAGATAAAGTTTCATTTTTTAATTTTATATGTATTTTATTTATTTGAATCTAATTTTTCCTGTGTTAATCTTAGTGAAAACCGGGTGTAGATTAAAGTAAAAGACGGAACAATTCATTGGATGTTGGGAACTAAACATAGTACTGACAATTATAGGTTTATGTTTGTATTTAAAATTTTTAATACTGGTATATAAAATAAATTCTAACTATTCGCTTGTTAGTTTTTAATTTTGTAAATGTCGGATATCAGTAAATCATTTTACACATTTTTTTTTATTTTGTTTCTAAAATGTGTTGCGAATTTGGGAATTTGGTATGCGGCTTAAAATCGATGGTGGCTTAGATTCGAACAAAAATATCTGGATTTTTTACTTTTTCACATTGGAAATGATAAGTATTTAAATCAATATATTTTATTGATATAAGATAATGTAACACTGATGGATATATAATCCAATTAGATTGACTTGCTCTCTGCCAATGTGAAAATGGAACGTATATTTAGTCTAAGCCAGCGATATTCAACCTGCGGCCCACAGCGACTTTTTAAGTGGCCTGCCCGGTTGTGGCCCATTGCTCTGAGAAATTCATAAATTTATGAAAATTTGGTGGGAAATTCTTTGTTAAAAAATCAATTGTATCAATTTTGCTTTTTGCTGTTGATGTCGTATGGGTGCGAATTGATATATTTTTTTCCTGATAAGTGATAATAGGTAACAGTTAAGTAGCGACCATTTTATGAGTGGAACTAATTTTTTACTATCTTTCCCATATTGAAAGGGAAAAAAATATTCAAAGAAAATAGATTGTTTCAAGACGATTATTGGGAAGTTGACTATTTTGTAGTGAAAAACAAGCATGGTTCAGTAATTGTTTGATTTGTCACGAAAGTGTTCTATTTAAAAAAATACCAATAAACAGGAATCACACACACATTCAATGACACTTTTCTAGAAGATTTCTTTCAAGAAGTGATATATGGGCTTTCTTGAATAATCTTTACAACGGCAAATGTGTTTTGTCATTGGTAATGTCACATTGGTAACAAAGGCACCCTATGAAATCTTTATATCATTGGTAATGATATGAAATCATTTACTGATGTAGAAATTGCGAAACAGTGATTCTTAATTGCTTTCAATTTAGAAAAATTTTGTGACAAAAATAAAAAAAATAAAAATAATAACTTAAAAAAAGCAAAATAGGTGTTAATTTCTACATTTTAAATTTTTTATGTAACCTTAATCTTAAAACATTTCTCTTCCCCCCTCCTCCATTAATCCTCATGTTCAGCCCATGTGAAATAACCATCATATGTATGCGAGTCTGCGTGAAATAGCTAACATATGCATGCGGCCCGGCAGAAAAAAGGATTGAGTACCCCTGGTCTAAGCAAATTAACTAATAACACTTTTTTTCAGTAGCCTTTAGTTATAGTGCAAAATTAATACAATAAAGCATGCTAGTTATTATCCTTTGTTATGTTACAGAGTGAATATCAGTAAGTTCAAACTATTATTTACGGCGTTAAGTGTTAGCATAAGACCAATTTTTGTGCATGTACAATTTTCTTTTTATTCTTTCCCCTTTCTGTTTTCAAAGAACTGCTTCCTAGAAAAATTTCATTATATGTCTAAAATAATCGAAAATAGATTAAAACTACCTTTTGATTCGCGACAGTAGAAAAAGAATCAACAATATTTATTTATTTTGCAAGTAGTAAATATTTAGTTTTTGTTTGACAATTAATTTGCAAAGAGTTAATCAGCACAAGATAATGCATAGCTTACAGTTATTATATAGTGCATACCGCATCGAGATGTTGAAAGATGGATGAAAAAAGCTTAATTTATTATTCACCAAATCACGTATAATGGTAAACATAAACAGATAATTCAAGGGATACCATTTCTAAAAGAAATGAAGTGCGATGATTGTGCTTATTAGAAATTTGGTACACGTGTTACCAATTGCATTGCAATTCATCAATTGGGAACTCATATTCAATATTTATGGAATATTCCGTCACAAACAACGGTCAAAAACATAATATGTCACTGACTCCATGTATGAGATTAATGAACCTTTAGAACTCGGTGGTACTAATGTTGCTTTCCAATTTTTTTTTATTTACTTTGGTTGCGGTACAACTGCTGTTTCAAGTGATTCAGAGTCAGTTCATCCCCCTCCTCTTTTTTCAGAATTTTCCCTATCGATGTTCGTAATTGCATGGGGATAGTATTTGTCCCCTTTTCCAGTTGTAAGGTGAAAACCTTACACACCATATGTGGTGAAAAGGGACATACTGGAATTTAAAAAAGAACCCATCTAAAGATATGTCTTAGTTCAGCTTACACCAACATTTTTTATGATATCTGG
Organism: Trichonephila clavipes; assembly: GCA_019973935.1. NCBI lineage: Eukaryota > Metazoa > Arthropoda > Arachnida > Araneae > Nephilidae > Trichonephila > Trichonephila clavipes. The sequence continues at coordinate 35,942 of BMAU01020087.1, forward strand.
GTAGCCTGTTTAGCATTCCTTAAAAAAATCCATGTATTTTGAATATTATAATAGTATTTTCCTGATAAACTTAATTTTACGTAGTTTTTGTGAAGTAATTAGTTTTTCAAGTAAATCACTGTGCACATCCAGATTTGCAAATACACTTAAGGGCAAAGGGAAGAATTAAATTTATCTCAGAACACAGATACAAGATGAGAGTCCGAAAAGTTTAAGAATACCCAAATATACCCTCAACTGCAGTTTCTGCTGAGTTCTAAAGGTTAAAAGTACTATAAGGATACACACACTAAAAATATTTATTTTTTTCACATTCCTTAATGACACACGCAGTTTTAAAATTGTACTCTTTTATAGTTTATATGATATTCCATCTTTTCTATTTTATAACACATGGTTTCTTAGAGTCGTATTTACATCGAACGTTAGGATAAACACTATGACAGTTTATATAGATTTTGGTTTTTTTAATATCTTTCCCTTTGGAAACCCGCACAAAACTCTTTCAAATCTAATCTGGATGAAGTGAACACTTACCATAATTTTCAATATATTTTCCCATCATGTGTGGGAAATGTAAATTACACACACACATATATATATATATATATATATATATATATATATATATATATATATATATATATATATATATATATATATATATGATTTCATAAGTTATATTAAAATTCAAAAACCTTTTTTTATATGACTTTTCTTGTGAAATCTGCAATATATTTTTTCATTTATTTATTTGCAAAATCATATTTTTTTAATAACAAAACATATAACAGTTAAATATTAAGTAATTGGATAATTTTACATTTTTCATTATTTAATATTGATATTTTTATTGTAGAATAACCTAAAGCAATTACAGTTTTATCTAACTCAAAGCAATAGTTTACTCATTATCCTTTAACTTTTATAAAATATAAGCACTAATGAGATAATTAGTGGTGTAATTGATTAAAAATGTTTTAATATTAGTAAAATAATATTAATTAATCTAAATAAAACCTTTATTTAATCCAAATTCTGCGAAACTTTTACGGAAAAACATAATTAAAAAATGAGATATGTACATTATGCTTTGTCTTTGTTAATTAGATAATTATTTTTAAATGTTCCTTGACTTTGTAGAAAAGTAGTTGCTTCTTCCATATATAAGTTGAGCTTCTAAAATACTAATTAAGCTCTTAAAAGGTCTAAGATTACATTTTTGGATCATTAAAATGCATAACGGTAATTACCGCGAATTCATTGAACAAAATTTAATGATACACAACTTCATACAATATAAACGAAATAAAATTTACAGAGATTCCGTGATAATTCATTAAAAAAACAGATTCTTAATGATTTAAAGCTTAGAGACTCCATTGCTTTAAATATAGTAATCTAGTAATCTAATTTTTTTTCTTTGGCTGTTTTAACCTTCACTTTTTAATAATACACTTAAGAACAAATTCGATCAAATGTATCACTAGATATTCTGTTTATAATTGTGTTTTATCAATATATCAAATTTATTAGATACGGGAAATAAAATCAAAGATTCATTTTAGAAGTTTTATACTCAAAAGTTAAGAATTAAATCCAAAAAACAGAATTGTGTGCTATATTTAATACCAGGTCAAAATTACCTCATCTAGCTGATCACTTAAGTAAATAATCATTACTCAAATGTTTTGAATATTCCCAAGAAGCTTAATTAAAATCATATAAACACATAAGCTAACAAAAATATTTTTACTAGAATCTTATTTAGAAGTATATTCGTCTATCAGTTATTATCTGACTACCAGTTATTAATATTTTAAAATAGTTTTCTTAAAATTTGATTTATAATGTTTCGAGTCTATGTACACTTCTGGCTTCCGTATATGCAACACCCTGAAGTAAGCATGCAAATAACATGAAATTTACAACAAGCATTAGCGGAGGTGAAATATGCGAATGATTAGAATTTCAGCGCACACACATCACACGTGCCTGTGGCGCCACCTCAAAGCACTATTTAAGACTCGGAGATTTCGACGATTTCAAGTTCGGCAATTGTGTTTTTCTTGTGGTTTTTTTCAAAAAACGATCAGTTATGTCTCGAAGAAAACACCGATCAGCTTTTGATCAAGTATCCGAGTTCGACAGAGGAAGGATAGTGGCCTACCGAGATTTTGGATTATCTTTCATTAAAATCGGTAGTCGTGTTGGACGAAACCAAACAACGGTAATGCGGATATGTGACTGTTGGATGCAGGAGGGTACGACGGACCGACGTGGTCGATCGCATCCACCTCAGTGCACCACTTCACGTGAGGACAGGCAAATTGTGCGCATGACAGTGACGAATCGCTCAGTCACATCATGAACCGTAGCACAGCACATTGAGTCTGTAACGCATCATTCAGTGTCTTTGCTTGTGACAAATCTATACGGAACTTTATCACTAACCTTCTGAGATATCTTTTTTAGGGAAACTTAATTCCCTACCTATTTCCAATCAACTCCAAAACGAGGACAGGGATTCCTTATTATATGCAGATTAGATAAAGTATTTAAGTCAAACGGAATAGTAAAGTGAGAGGCAGTAGGAGAGAGAGATTGAAGCAGGAAGTTATAATAGTGTAGTTAGAGCTTTATTATTGAAGATTTCTAGGTAAATAAATTAGTCTCAGGAAGAGCTGAGATTCAGTGTGGTAAATATTGATTTATAATTAAAGTCTCATTAAAGTTTTATATTAGAGTGAGATTAAAGTTAAATGTCCAGTAGGAACATTATTAAATATAATTCTGGGATCTCTTATTGTGGTAATCTCTGCGTGATCGATATTCTAATTGTTAATTAATTGGATCATTAAATATTTAAGTTAATATAAAGGAAAGTCCCTTTTAAACCTCATAAAGCCATTTTGATTTATTTCTTATTAAAAGTCTTTGATTCTATTTGGGTAAGATAACCAAATAAAGAAAGTTATTTATAAAAATGGTTACTGGTTCTTCTTTGACTCAAAATTATTCTCGTTTCTCAAAGTGAGATCCAAGGGGATCTTCACACGCTTACCATTCGACGCCGTTTACAGCAGAGTGGTCTGCTTGCAAGACGTTCATTACTTGGTCTACCCTTGACGAAGAACCACAGACGTCTCCGCCACCAATGGCGTGATGAAAGAAGGATGTGGAAGGCAGAATGGAATGAAGTTCTCTTTACTGACGAGTCACGCATCTGTCTGCAACACCACGATGGTCGGATTCGAGTCTGAAGACATCGTGGAGAGAGGATGCTGAACAGCCGCGTTATGCAACGCCACACTGGTCCTGTACCGGGTATTATGGTATGGGGTAGTCTTGGATATCACTCTCGCACTCCTCTAGTGTGCATTGTCGGTACTTTAAACAGCCAGCGCTACATCTCCGAGGTGTTGGTGCTGGTTGTCCTTCCTTACCTTCAGGGCTTGGCCACAGCCATATTTTAACAGGATAATGCGGGACCCCCGTGGCACGCATTGTGCAAAGGTTCTTCGTCAATAACCAGATTGAATTGCTTCCCTCGCTGGTTCACACTCCGGATCTTTCACCGATAGAAAACATGTGCTCCATGGTTGCTCAACGATTGACCCAGATTACACACCCAGCTGCCACACAAGATCAACTTTTGCAACGTGTGGAAGCTGCTTGGTTTTCTGTATCCCAAGAACACATCCAAAGTCTCTTTGAATCAATGCCGAGACGTTTGGAAGCGGTGATCTCCAACAATGGCGGCTACTCTGGCTATTGATTCTGGCAGGAACCACACTTCTCTGTAGTCTATAAATTTAATCATTTGATACTTGGTCGACCAGTTATCTACAAAATAAATTTTGTTGTGCTATCTCTTGTCTTTCTTCGTGTTGCGTTTACGGTGGCCAGCAGTGTACTTCATTCTTTTAGAGCAAATCCGTGGTTTTCTACGCAAGAATATATTTGGAAAAATAGGGTTCCAATGAAAATATTTCATTTTGCTAGTTTATGTGCTTAAATGTTTTTAATAAAATTTCTAGAAATATTCAAAATATTTGAGTAATCATTCTTACATATAAAGTATAAAAGATAGTATTACTTCATTTTTAATACATATAAAATATACAAAGGAATTTTGAACATCCGATAAACCATTAAAATAGTCAAGAGTAAAGAACAAATTAATTTATCATAAAAGTTATGTAGATAAAAGAATGCTGTTTGATATCGCCATTGAAATGCAAGCATTTGTTATAACGACAGACGAGCTTTTTGTTCAATTTCCCATGAATTTCGAATATTTTTGCAACCAGTGATATGAAATGGGTCTATATGCTATTTTTAGGCTCCTCACAGACAAAGATGTTTTGATTTCTTCGCCGATTCTTCTGTTCAGGGCAGGCATGGAAATCATTCGGTACTAATTTAAGACTATATGACGGCTGATAAAACACAAACCCATTTTAAGTGCTCCAGAAGCTGCTAGAGAGTTACATTAACATAGTTTATGAATGAGGACAACTCTAGAAGTCAGCAATGGCCTTTCGTAGTGAATATAATGTGTTCCGTTGCAAAATATTTTAGTTCTTGTCTGCTTCATTCAACATTTTACGCACACTTAGCTCATTCTTGGTAAATTTCTGCACTATTCCCTTCTGTTTGAAGAAATCAGTTAGTTACGCAAAAAGCATTTTCCGGGAGCATCAGTTGTACAAGCCATGTTTACGTGTCTACTTTTGAGCTCAAACTGGTAAGCTGGTGTTAGTAATAACATAGATTATGAATAGAGAGATACGCAATTCGTCATCACTAATAACCACCTACTGCTACTTGTTTCGTTGTTTAGCGATATGTAGGAGAAGTGACGAGATAACAAAATATTGGCGATTATTTCTTATCTTTAATTGTATAACTAATCTTTATGTTAATTAAAATATTCGGAAAAGACATTTTAATTTTGTAAATTATAGGTTTATTTAATTAGCTTAACGCTGAGCTTGAGAACGTGAAGAAAACTTATAAATAAATAAATAGACTTAATTTATTATTTAATTGGTCAATTTTATCAACTTTATAAGTTAATTTATTCTCTGACAATTCTGTATGTATGTGTAGTTTCTAGAGGGAGAGATAGATACAAATATGCAACCAAATTACATTAGCATCAGCTACTAAAACAAAAAATGAAATTATATATTCTATTCACGGCATAAATTTCAACAACAATGTATTCTCTTCTGTTTTATCCTACTCTAATAAATCTAAAAATATCTCGTTAGATATAAAAACAAACGATGCAGTTAATCTGAATTCATATTAGGTTTGTATAAAAATTCCAGCAGATCAATACGGGCCTGGAAGAAATAGAGAAGAATGTAATAATCATGGGAATAAATTGAAGACACGCACACAATAAGAACACGCTGTTTAAACTCTACATACTATTGTACTACTCTTCAAATGATAAGGAATTCATTAACGTGAAGTAAATTTTAAAATAACAAGGGGTATTTTAGAAACTCAATGCTGCTTAAAAATAAATTTACAGCAATATATGAAAGAAAAATAAATGATCAATTGAAAATGATTTATTTAAATTAAATTAAAATTGATTATATATTGAAAAACATCACCCGATTTCATTATATATTTCCAGAATAACTCAAATTTAAATAGTACCTGAACTCCAAAAACTTACTTTTGCATTTATTCATTGTTAATGAGTTTAACTAATTTAATGAAGAAGTTTAAAGAAACATCATATAGGCTTTCATCATATATCAACTAGTATTTAATGAATATTTCGTTACATAGTAATTATAAATACGGCAGAACTGTAGTGGTCTGTCACTGAAGGGACCCTCTTTTAAAGTAACATGAGGTAATATTTTTACAGTTTAACTACCACCTCGAAGGAAATGAATTCTGTAGATTCTTACCAAGACATAAAATTGAGTGAATGAGATGAATGGGGAAATAGATAGCTGTTAGTTGAGAAGTTAACGATAGCATAGTGGAGATTTCCATTTTGAAAATTACGTTCATTGACTAGTTAGTGCTTCGTTGCCTAAGCCCAGACATTTACTGGATTTGGAAGGGAAGTCCATTTTTGGACAGTTCTCGGATAAGTCTTATTGATCGTCAGATCCTAAATCTCAACGTAATCTCGAAAGTTTCTGTCATTTTGTGGGAGCTACAGTTCTGGGTGTCTGCAAGTATTTCACAAATGAGTTAATTTTTGAACTGCTAAAATTTTTGATTACTTGATTTTACTAGTAACTATTGAGTAAGGGTAGTTGAAAAAAATTATTAATCCGCTCCTTTCCGTTTTTAATTGCTTACTGGTGTTTCTTGTTGTAGAAACTACTCATATAGTAAAGTCGAGTCCCAATCTCTCGAATACGGGACCATCGGATTTGGATATTCAGACTTTGGAGAGGCTGTTACAGAACGTCTTATTGGAAAAGTAGTTAAGGTTTTTTTTAATAACTTTTTCTCATATTAAATGATAACCTATATAATTCATGATTCTTGTTTTAGGAAGAAAAATCATTATTTGAAATGATAAAAATCTTCGTAACGATAAAAAAAATTGAATGTATTTTTTCCTCATTTTTCAAAAATCATAAAAAATAAATTGTTTTCAGTTCGCATACAAGATCAGAGAGATCAAATATAAAAAAGAGTATCTTGTTAATTCAAGATTATAAATAAAAATCAGTAAGAAAATACAAAACAAATACTGAAAATCTTAGTATAAATATATTTATAAAATCAGGATTCTAATTTAGAATTAAGGTATCCTAACACACGTTCGGGGGACTTTTTTAAAATATACAGTACTAGAACATTATAAATACTTTTTTCAGAATCAACATCAATAAATACTAATGTTCAACTAACAATATTTAACAAAAATTACCTAATTTTTACAAAAATCACATTACAAGTGAAATTTTAGCAATATTTTTGAAAAACTTTAAAGCAATTAGAGAAAAAAGAAGTAACAAACTTATATCAGTATAAGTATTGCTAAAACAAGTAAAATGCGTTTGCCAAAAGAATGTACTAAAATTTTAATATTTTATTCAAATTTAAAAATTTTAGAGCTGATCAAGCAAATATTATAAGAAATGTGAGATTATTTAAAAAAAGACCATTATATATTTAAAAGCTATATTAAACCATTATTTAAAAAACAGGCCATAACTTAAAAAATATTCATACAGTAAGAAATGTTTAAAACATTCTCTAGAAAAAATAATATATATATATATATATATATATATATATATATATATATATATATATATAAGGTTTAAAAAGTTTTACAGCAATACATTTATAACATTTTGAGTTATCAGACTCAACCTGATAGATTCTGAGCAATGTAAATGCCCACTTCTGGTAGATTAAAGACACACTTAATGTTTTTCTAATTTTACGAAATTGATTGTAACTTGGCCTGTAGGTATCGTAGGCACAAGACAAAGTATGTTTTGTAAAGCCAAAAGATAGCTATATTCAATGAAATTAAAAACAGAAAATATGTGCTTTGACCAAATTTGGTCGTTTTATCGTGTTTGGATACCTTCAGTAATAATATTCCCAAAGCATTCGGTATATAAAAAACATCGAACCCTTGATCGTAAAATTTGCACTTTTGTTATTTAGGTGGAATTTAGATTCGTACAAGTTTTCCTCCTTTACTTTGTCTACAAATGTAACCGAAAAATATTTTTCTCAATTTAGATAATATCCCTGCGTTCCCTGAAATAGAATTCCGCATTATGGTTGGGAAAAAAAGGAAGGAAAAAAAAAACTTTTCGTCCCAGCCAGGTAAGAAAAAGCACGAAGAAAAATGTTTCCAAAAGAGCCGGTTACTTCGCTTTTTCATTTCGGCTCTATTTTGCTTTCATTCAGAAAGCAAACATTCTTTTTTTCTTACGAATTGCGCAGATTTGAAAGTAGAGAATTATTGACGATACCCTCTATCTTCTCCAATTAAGGCAATTTTCCCATTCCCTTTATTTATTCTTCAAAAGTTTCTTCTTTTTTGTACCTCAATTTTTGCGTGCCAATAAAGAATTTTTCTTGAGTTTCTTTGGGAATTTATTCTCGAAATATATTTGCCTTTTATGAAAGTAAGCACTTTTGAAACTATAATTGGAATAGTGTGATGAGCGATGATGCTTTTTTCAATTTCGGCCCCACACTTTTCCAAAAGTTAAAAATATAGTTTCAATTTTTTTTACTATCCTAAATGGCTTATATAACGCAAAAGAATCTTAAAAATAACTTTTCATAGGCAATCGGTGAAAACATATATTTTTAAAGGTTGCAAAAGTGTATAATTTTCTGAAAAGCTCTATAAGAAATATATGATTTAAAAAATTGAATAACGCACATTGAGAATTTATGAGAAGTGAATGTTATGTTGAATACTTTATAGAGCTCTTTTAATTCGTTCATAAATACAAACAAAGGGAGGGTAAGACCCGGGGGATTCATTGAGAACGAAGCTCCATGTAATAGTAGTACTCCTGTAGGATGTTCTATTCTCAATGTAATAGCGCCAAATGGGGAGAGAGAGAGAGAGGTAGTTAATTCGGGGAGAAAAACCTTTAAAATTTCAAACTTAGCTTATATTCGTGTAAGGATTTTCAGGCTCCGGCGTAGAAGTAAAGCAAATATGAGAGTCTCGTGGAGGCTCTGAGTTCCAGTCTCCTGCTCAATCAACTTTTTTCTAAAACCAATTTAATTAATTTCTTAATTAATTCATTCAGACAAGCTTTTTATGTATTAAATGATATTTTAATTTTAGTAATCATTTTAGTTTTTAAAATACAAAATTACTAATAGTTATGATATTACTTATGAGTAGTTACTCTAATAAGTAAAAAGGTTAAACAATGTTGATATTTAACTTTATTTTGCATAATTTTTTTATTATAAACACAAGGATCTAAATGATAATTGTCATAACAGCATTACAAAAAAAATCTTTTGACATCTACCACAAGTAATAAAAAAGAATTATTGCAAGAACAATGTTTTTTAAGAAGAGTTCAGTTGGAAAACCAAAAATCCTTTACATAAATTCAAGAAAATTCTACAGTAAATTTAGCAACATGCTAAGCATATCGTATCGTTTTATCAAAAATTGGAAACGGAAATTGATTGAATTTTTATGCAGTCTTTTCGTGAATTTATTTCTCGATTCGGTTCGATTAATTATGCTAAATTTTGCAAATGCTTAGCAAGATTAATTAATTAGATTTACTGTGTCTACACACACATTTGAATTACAATAAGGGTTTACCACTCTAAAAGAGTACTACTGTTACACCGAGTTTCTTCCCCATATATGAATTTCTCAGGTCGTGCACTCTCCTTGTAAATGCACTGTATGAAATGCGAAAATACTTTAAGGTATTCGAACGCAATGAACTGATTCATTTCGATTAAAACACATATTCTTTATTTTATTAAATAGAGCAAACTTTTAGTTTTATAAAACATATATTATTGATGTGTAACATTTGTTCTCTCACTAACTAAACATTTGTCGGGGTGATTTTTGTGAAAAGGGACTGAAATTCGTAACAAGTAGTGAAGTAAGTGTGTGCTATTTGATTTGAACAATGAGCACCGTAATGGTATGACTTCGGTTCCCCTCGCATCGGGGTCCAATTTGCTTGATGATGTCTTTTTACTACCCTCGCATAAGGTCCAAATGTAGATGTTTTCTTTTTTATATTGTTAAAGTTAGCATTTCAAAAGGTTCGAATTCTTATTCAGGATAATCTTACTTAAATAATTATATTTACTGTTAAGCGTCTGACAAAGTCCAACATTCTTAAGAAAATACGAGTAAGTAATATAGAAGTATTCGAATAAATACTCTTTTTTTAGTGCGTATCTTTTTCATATTTTGAGGTTAATTCCTAACGCTGTCAATATAATTTTTTTTTAATTGTGACGAAAAAAAGTTATCTAGACTAAAAAAAAAAAAAAAAAAGCTAACTAATTACACAGGTATAATTTTGATTTTCTCTAATATTTCTAATTTTTAAATATTTACCAAGCTAATTGAATTTTCATGATTTTGTGATTGGCAGAGATGGGTAAATCCAGAGCAGAATATATGTGAAATTATAGGCAAAAAAAAAAGAAACGAGCCTTACAGCAGTCGTATATGATGTGTAACATCTGACATGTTATCGTAGTAAATACGCAATAGTAACTTAAATCCTGAAAAAAATGAATCAAGTATGATTGGAAATAATTTTCTGTCGAATAATTATATCTTTAATGAAAATTGTATTTATTTAACACAAGGAGTAATGCAATTTTTTATCAAAAATATTTATTCTTGTTCAATTTGGAGTAGAGTGGATACAATAGACTTAAAAATGGACAAACAAGGATTTCGGTGGCCATATATATTTCTCCGAATCAAACGGTTCCAAAAATTACAGATTTCCTGCATTTTGTACTTTTACCATTTACCGAAGATGGTTCTGCTCTTTTAAAAACAAACTATCACTCACTTCCCATGATTTTGAGTGGTGATTTCAACGTTAGCTTCAGTTTACCAAAAGCTGAGACACTCATAGCTTTTTTGACTGATAAACTAAAGCTCGAAATGAATACAAATCGAAATATTTTGACAACTAACAGTGGTACTGTTATTGACGCTGTTTTTCAACGGTTTTTAAATACTTTGAAATCACAAGTATATGTGTCATATTTTACTTATCATAAGTCTATTTATCCACTCTTCCCCAAATTGAACAAGAATAAATATTTTTGATAAAAAAAATTGTATTACTCTTCTAAATAAAATTTTCATTAAAGATATAATTATTCGATAGAAAATTACTCTCAATCACATACTCGATTCAAAACTCAATTCAATATCTCACTTAATTCAATCTCCTTCAATTCAATCTCACTCAATTCAATCACACTCGATTCAATCACCCTCAAAATCATAGGAAGCGAGTGATAGTTTGTTTTTAAAAGAGCAGAATCGTTTTCGGTATATTGGAAAAGTACAAAATGCAGAAAATCTTTAATTTTTGGAACCGTTTGATTCGGAGAAATATATATGGCCACCGAAATCCCTTTTTGTCCCTTTTCAAGTCTCTTCCCCAAATCGAAAAAGAATAAATATTTTTGATAAAAAATTGCCTTACTCCTTGTGTTAAATAAATACAATTTTCATTAAAGATATAGTTATTCGATATAAAATTATTTCCAATCATACTTGATTCATTTTTTTTCAGGATTTAAGTTACTGTTGCGTATTTACCACGATAACATGTCAGATATTACACATTATATACGACTACTGTAAGGCTCGTTTTTTTTTGTTTCTACATTACAAAGAGGCAGAGTTACAATAAATTATACACGAAATTAAAGAAAATCTGAAAGTGGGTATTTAATCTGCCAGAAGTGGGTCTTTATAAATTGTTCGAAATCTACTATGGCGAGTCTGATAACTTAAAATATTATAAATGTATGTACGAGTATGTGAAACTTTTTGCACCTGATATTCATACTATTTTCTAGAGTGTGTAATAAAATAATTCTTAGTATATGAATAGTTTTAAGATAACTTGTAATTTCAATAACGACCTCTTAAATATGTCACATAACATTTATTCGATCTGCTGAAAAATGTTTATGTTTTAACAAAACATTTAAATATTTGTATATTCTCTAGATAAATGCATCTAATTTGTTTTATTAATACTTTTGCTGACATAAGTTTATTTCTTTTTCTCTAATCTCTTTGAACGTTTTCAAAAATATTGCTAAAATTTTCTTTTATAGTTGTGATTTTTGTAAGATTTAGATATTTTTTTAAAAAAATATTGTTGGTTATGTATTAATATTTATTGGTATTGATCCCTACAAAGTATTTATAATGATTTAATATGCTATTCTAAAAAAAAATTCTGAATGTGTTCGGATATTTTAAATATAACATTCATCTTATACTATTTGTTATATTATTTCATTATTAATATATATAAATAAATTCTATATATAATTTCAGAATATCAACGAATTTACAGAATTTTGCAATGCGGAAAAGGGGAATGATCTCATATTATTAAACCACTCTAAGATGATGAAAATTTTATCAGAATTAAAATCTTCTCTACTAAGAATTCCCATCATTCATCATGAAGATTTTAAAACCTGTTAAATTTAACTTGTAACATTTTCCTCGCAACATTCTTGCAGAAAGACCACAAAATTTAAGCTTATTCATTCTTAGTTTTAGACCATATTAAAAAGTACCATTGAGATATAACACATCTTAAGTCGAAGGAAAATATTTGCTTTTTGTTAAAAATTTCGGAAATATTAAATTTTAAGATTTTTTTAGGTAAATTAAAACAAAAAAATATTGATATTTTTCCGAAGTGAATATTACTTTTAGAAATGGGATATATTTTTTGTTCATATTTTGTATAACTATTACTTTATAACTTTCAAACAATACAATAATTACTAATTGAAAACTACGAAAATATTCGTAAATAAAGTAAGATAATCAGAGAATAAAATTTCAAATATATATGAGCGAAATAAATGAAATAAGCTAATGAATTTAATATATATTAAATTTGTTCTTTTTTACATGTAATTCAAAGTTGTTACATTTAATAACTATATTTTTAATAAATTACTGATATACGACCATTTTAAACATTTACATATAGTTCTCAAATTCATGATATTCATCAATAACGCCTTATTTAAAACAAAGGGAAAACATGTGTATCAATTCGCAAATGTTGAGGCATCTGACTATTTTCATTGATCTTCCCAAATCTTTTATCTATAAATATAGGTAAAAAGTGTCTCTCTTACACGCCCTCATTCATTAATTCACTCACTCACTCATTTCCGTAATTATTGCAGCTGTAGATTTCAGATTAGACTGGCATGTTTATTTTGTTGAGTAGAAATCTTATAAGAAGGTGTTTAGAAAAAATCGACTACCCAGAGATATTAAGGGAGCATTATATAGACAAAAATTCTCGTTTTTGAAGAATCAGACCATCAGACTTGAAATTTGGCAGGCCTGCTTTTTTTGTTTTGTTGAGTCGAGATCCACTGAAAATGGGTTTTGCAGAAATTGATTACCAAATTGTAATCATGGGGGGGCGGGAATGATAAGCAAACTTCATTTTTTAAAATCTTAGTCCTCTTTTTAAATCAAGAGGAGAGGGTAATAAAAATATTTTTGAATGCAATTGAAAACTTAATGCTAGGATTTTGATAGCAATAACTTAAAAACAATACATATATAGCCTTGAAACATCATGATATACACAGAAAAGTGAGTGGTTAATGGCTAGTAATTGTATAATGCAGTGTAATGGTATTGGTTAAGGTATCCGACTACCCTAAAATCATAGTTTGTTTTTTTAAAAAAAGACAATTTTTTATGATTCTATTTTAAAGGCCATCTTATTAGCTTTATAAAAATACCAAGTTTTTATTTTCCGTTCACTTCAGCGAAAACTACAAGTGTCTTAGTAAAAGCAGATGCCGTAACTTTACATATGATGTCATGATGTCAAACTTTAAAATGCGTTTTACTCGAAATGTGTTTTTTTTCTCGAAAAACTCAAACGGGGGCAGCGATTGTTTAAAAAGATTTTAAAATAATTTACTGCAATTTTTTGTGCATGTTCTGTATAACAGTAGAAGTGTTTTAACCTTCAAATTTATCAATGTTTCATTACAAAATTTACAGTCACTTAAGTGAATATAATCACTGTTTTTTTAAGCAATTTCATATAATAACCAAGATAAAGTGCTCTAGTTTTAGTAAAAATTAAAGTATTTCTTATTCTAATGGTCATTTCAAAAAGGAATAGCAAAGTAATACATCAAAAAATTGAAAAATAGATAATTTGTTCATTTACTATTTGTACAAAGTGGGCCCCATTTATGTAATTTTTTGTCAATTTTTACCCATTTTTTCCCATTTTAGTAGTAATAATTTACTTTTCTCTTCTTAATTTTAGCCTTTTTCTTTTAAAATGTACTAAATAAATCTAAAAACCATAAAAAAAATCTCCATATCTCAGTTATTTTTTTTTTTAAAAAAAGATGTCGCAAGTAATCGGATACCTTAAGTTTGTTTCCTTTCGTAATCACATTAATTTCAAATGAATTGTCTCATATTCTTGCTGAATGAAACAGGATTGATAATAATTTCTATTAACATTAGAGAACTTCATAATACTTGTTTTTATAATCTTATGTTTAATTTAATCGTAACTATAAGTATCTTGATACTTAATTGTATATAAACTATGTATTGTTTGAAGACTCCGAAAAATCATTTATTTTAACCAATCAATTGTTTAGATGATTTTTTTTATAATTTAAAGGATTTTTAGTTCAATTCAGAATCGCTAAGGAAAGTCATTAGAATCTGTACAATGAAAAAGGAAAAAATAATCATTTTATCCGTACCAGAACTTTAATTTTTTTTAAAATCCCCGAGATCTCATCCTGTACAGAAATATTTCATAAATTCTTTTCTCCTTAAACCGCATTTTCTTTAATTTCTTCACGCTGCAGTTTTCTCTTCTATTTTCTTTCGCCCGAATCGTTTTTCAAGAAAAAAAATCGGATTATTTCTATCATGTTATTTTAGGTAATTTTATTCATTTATTTATTTTTTACTGAAAGAATTCTCTACATACAAAACGACAAAGAATTTTGTCTGATAAGCACATTTCTCTGTCCGACTACTTTAAATAATAAATTAATTAATAAATAGAATAAAAATATTAGGGAAGCGAGATTATTCTTTTTTTTTTCTTGAACCATTTAGGAATTTGATAGTAAATTAATTTATTATAAGTTCGATATACTCTAAATTGCACATTTTTGTAATTTTATATGCATTTTTAAATATTTGCCGAATATGATTATGTTTTTGAAGCTTGATAAATAAACTTGAAGTTATTTTCTACTCAGTGTATAAATTTCTGTCATGTTCAGTATTAAGTGTTGAGATGCAACATTAAAGTTAATTTAAATTCATATAATTTAACTTTTTAAACTTGCATCGTTGTATGAACTAAGAGGAGCAATGATTTTATATATAAAGTATGAATCATTTCAGATAACTTTTTAATGTTTATTCAGCTTATATCCTGGATTTACGACAAAACATTTGCATTTTGATTGTTCTTGAGTAAATTGTTTTTGTTCGTTTTATCATTTAATGCATAAACTTAGTGGGGACGTTTTTATCACAAAGTGAAAAGGGATTTTATTGTCTGAAAAGAATTGGATTGTTATATATATATATATATATATATATATATATATATATATATATATATATGAGAATAGACAAAGAAAATGACTTTTATATTAAATATTTTTTATGGGAGCAGCTTTGATTAATATAGCTTTTAAGAGTTCATTTAAAATATTCATGAATGTCTTATAGTTTTTCATCAAAGAAATAAATATAATATTTGAGAATCTTTTCAATATATTCTTGGAACTGACATAACCTTCATGTACAAAATTACATTCCGCAATATTCCAGATTGCTTTGTTCCAATTCAATTTCAAGTTTCAGTTTGTTGTTTCTAAACTCCTCCAACAAAGTTTAAACACTGAGCTCACAGCTTATGTCTCCTCCCTATAAATACATGCTGTATTATTCGTTGTTATTTTTATGTTTTAAAAGGAAATAAATGTT
Organism: Trichonephila clavipes; assembly: GCA_019973935.1. Classification (NCBI taxonomy): domain Eukaryota; kingdom Metazoa; phylum Arthropoda; class Arachnida; order Araneae; family Nephilidae; genus Trichonephila; species Trichonephila clavipes. Next base: position 51,705 of record BMAU01020087.1, read on the forward strand.
AAAAAGTAGTTTTAATATACATTAGAAACAATAAGAGAAAACATATTTCTTCATCTGCTTATTCTGCAATTAAGAGATAAAATATTTTATATTTTTCATTTTGCTTAAATTGATTTACAGAGTCTGTTTCAGAAGTTTCCGGAATGATTTTTTATAGTTGGCAACACTGGCTGGAGATGTTCAGCTTAGAGTGGAAAAGTTGGTGGGATCTAAGCTTCGAAACGAGACCAGTGGCAGTCACCTGCGGGCAGTTGTTGAGGCAAGGTCAAGTTCCATGCAGAGGTATCTAATGTACTCTCGTCAAACAATAACTGGACTACCTGTACCACCTCCAGCGTCCCATGCCGAGTTCTTTTTAGGATTCTTTTAATCCTTGGGGACAAAAAGAAGTCCTCCATTACCGGATCGGGGGCTGTGCGGCTTCTTGAAAAGCATTGAAATACCTATTTTGGCAAGCAACTCGGAGAAAATAAGCGCGGTGTGGCTTGACGTATTGTCATGATGCAAGATCCAGTTGTCGCGCTGATTTTCCTCATGGGAAGATCCTCTGCTTAAGGTATTCGACTTCGTTCGGAACCATGATTTTAAAAAAGCACATAAATGGACGATTTTCATGATATTTTGTGTCACTTAGATTAGAATACACGTATAAAATTGTTTTAAGAACATTTTGACAAAAAAATTTGTTTAAATACAATATTTTAGCAAAGAAATACCTTAGAATAACCTTTTTCAAAATGTTCTCCTTTTATAAAAAATGCTTGTAAAATAATAATATTTTGCTTATATAAAGTAAAGACATCTCCAGAGAGTCAGAACTATTTTTTTGAAAAATTCACATTATTTTCAGAGTCACAACCAATTGAAATATTTATCGGCGTTTTTTTCTTAAAATTGCTCCCCTCTGTTGTCGTAAAACATGGATAAATCCACTTCTAAGTTATGTATTTCAAAAATTCTAGTTGAGCCTCTGTACAGAGGTCTGGCAAAATAGGCAAAATATTATTATAATAGAAGCCTTTTTCACAAAAGGGGAATATTTTGAAAATTGGTCATTCTATGCTCATTTTTTGTCAAAATATTGTACTTAAATAAATTTCGATTGTAATAATATTCTTAAAACAATTTTATGCATGTATTTTAATCTGAGTGACACTAAATATCATGAAAATTATCCATTTATACGCTTTTTCAAAATCACGGTTCCGAACGTATTCGGATACCTTAAATGCGATGAATGATTGTTTTGGGTATTCACACTCCTCTGCAATCATTCAAACCTTGAATCGTCTGCCCTTGTCCAGAACTTGACACTCTTTTTGTACCGAGTTGTCTGTTTGTGGAGTTGACAGGTATCCCGAGTTGTCGTTATCGCTAAAGATTCTCGAACTTTCCTGAACTTCTTGTGCTACTTGAAAGTTTAGCTTTATTTCATCACCCCGCCATCGAAGCATTTCGAGCGTCTTCATCCCATTTTTATCCAGTTTCACACAAAACTTGATTACATAACGCTGCTCCAATTCTAGTCCAATTTTGTTTGACGAGGGTGCAGTACATACCTCTGCGCTGAACATGACTCTGCCTAAACAAATGTCCGCACACAACTGACACTGGTCTCGTTTGAAAGCTTAAATCTTCTACAAACTTTTTCATTCAAAGCTCCACCCTTCCAGACAGCGTTGTCAATTACAATAAATCATTCCGGGAACTTTTTGGACAGACCCTGTACATGATTTAATCACAAATTTGATATATTACCACCACTGTGTGTGTGTGAAAATGCTTGATTTCTTAAAATGTTAAACATTAATTATTTTAAGTGTTAAGTATGAAATTTGAGTATTTGTGTTTGCTTATATATGTCGATTGAAAGCAGGTTCCCCACAAATAATAGGTCTTAAGACTTAAGTTTATTAGCACAAAATCATAGTTGAGGGACCGAAGAGTTTTAAATTTGCGATAAATTACTGTTCCAAAACATCGAAAACATTCATAGTCAGCAAATTATATAAGAAATGACCCGATTTTTTTATCAGCAGAAAGATAATAGTTTAGAAGAATGAAAGAGTGAATGAAAAGGTCAAATTGCTCTTCAATTTGACTCAAATCAAACTAATATTTGAAATCAAGAATTTACAAATTGCTATTGAAATCAAAGGACTCATCAGCCAAATAAATTACAAAACAAGTCTAAAAGGTAATATTTATTAGATACGCTACTTTAAAGATTGGCTTAAATTATGAAACTAGCAAATTTGAACAAAATATTGATAAAGTATTTTTGTGTGATTATTTATATTGAGATTTTTCACAAGAAAAAAAATGAAAAATAATTATGAAACCTATAATGAATCCGTAGTTTTTTTTTAAAACATGTAAAATATTAGAACTAAATTACTGGGGAAAAGTACTTTTCACCAGTTAATCCGTTAGCTGGGAGTACGGACTAGTACTCACATTGTACTGACTCTAAGAGTTTATGCGCTACATATAGATATTTTGGCCGAAATTTTGTTTTTCATTTGTTCAGAATTTTGGGAAGAAATTTCTAATGTAGAGTTTTCACTTTTCTAGTTCTATTTGTTTAATTATGATTTCGTGAGAACATTTTTTCACGCGAACTGTAAAAAAGTAAAAAAACTTATGATATGGAGAAATTTCTGCGAATGTGAAATTCCTCTCTGTGACCTTATGTCAATAAATAGTATTAAAATTACAATATTTCATGGTATTTATCTCATAAATCACTTTTAAAGCAGTGCTTCTCAAACTTTCAATATTTGTGACCCAGTCTTCAAATATAATTTACAACGCCCCCTAAATACAATAGCAATGTATTTAATTCAAAAATGTACTTTGACGCTAAGGCCACATTATGACTTTAATTATAAACCGTACAAATTATCAAGATAAGTATTAAGTTTGCAAATAATTTTGTGCATTTATTTTTTATAATGTAACAATGTATTTTGTTTTGCTTTCCTGCAGTAAATTAATATTTTTTTTTATTATAAATAACCTTTTATTTTCGATTTTTAGATATATTCGTTCCCAATCATGCCTCCTAAAGGGGAGCGCCATACAGTTTAAGAAACACTGTTTTAAAGTGAATAAGAAAAGGATAAATTTCCAAAAAAAAATAAAATGAGAATTAGAGAAACTCTGAAATTCTTCGTCGATTGTAGGATGTCATAGGTACATTGCAGATTGGTTGATAGAGTGACAGGCTTCTGGAAACGTATGAGAAGGACATCCTGGATTTCCTCTAAATCCAATTCGTATACCTAAAAGTAATTTTTTAGAAGCCATCCCACCAACTGACAAGAAAAGGAGATCTGCAAAGCGATGCTATATGTTCTATTTAAGATTAATTCTGAATAAAGGATGTATAACGAAATCAGGTATTACAGACCAATGTAAGGCTTTGTCTCATGTCTTAATTCACGTTATTTCAGCGGTCTTCAAACTGTTTCCCACGGAGCCCAGGGTTTCCTCGAGGACTACCCGGGAATTCCACAAGTCAAAACAAATTGAAAAGAAAATTAAAAAGGGAAATCAAAATGGATTCCCATTCTCGAAAGAGATAGAATGACACAGCACGGCTATCTAAAGCAGTGTTTTTCAACGCAGTAAACACTGCTTTAAATAATTATCCTGCTTAGATTCTACTTTAAATATTATTTTTAAATATATTCTTCTAAAATTATGGAATTGGGCTCTCCCAAAACACATTATAGTTATAAAGATTTCCTGAGTCAAAAAATATTGAAGAATACTGAATTATGTCATACAAAAGCAAGAAAATGTATAAACCTGCCAAAGTTGTATAAATTCACATATACAATACTGTTATAACACGCATATAAACAACATGTTAACTTTGAGTATTAAGATTTTTAGATATTTCCTTTTAAATGTCGTTCTAAAATTTTAACAGTTTTTGGCGTTTAAAATGAAATTAATCCTGAAAGGAAGCCAACATTTATATAAAAATTTAATTTTTTAAAAAATGACATTTTTTTTCGGTCTTAATTGATTAAAAAACAAACAATTAAGTGAACATGTAAAATGAATGATAAAAAGAAAAGGTTGTTAAATTTGATTGTTTAAGTGTATTTCGCTAAAATAAATTCGTCTTCATATTCACTTTTCTTCATTCACCTTTTTCAGTGGTTTTCATCCTGAGATGCATTCATAAAAGTTATTTGAATAATATTGCATATTATTATAATTAGCATTTAATGGTTTTCATTATTGAATTTATTTATTTTAAGGGAAAATTTTCAAATATGTGAATCATAATATTATGCAATATTATTCAAACTATTTTCATCAAATGCAACAGGAGAAAAGTACAGAAAAAGGTGAAAATGAAGACAGAATTACATGAAAGCAAATTTAATAATAAATTAGTTTCAGTTCAATACGCTTAAGATATTTATATAAAGATTATTTCTTAAAAAAAAGGCCTAATACTTTGATTATTGTTTAGTTAGTCGCATTCATTAAGCAAAAAAAAGACATTTTACAATAAATTCTTACAAGTATGTGGTTTTTAAAGAATGTACTGGATTTTCCTCCAATTTTAAATTTCAATTTTAAATATGCTATGTTCACAAATTGAAAAAAATTTCAAAAATGTTCACATTATTCTAATTTAGAATGAAAATGTGTGTGTGTGTGTTAAGAAACAAAAAAATGCAAGAAAGCTTAATTTTTTTAAAAAAAAAATCTTTGATTCTCTCTCTCCCTCCATCCTTTTTAGTTATTAGAAAACATTCACTTAGTCATTTAAAAATCCAGTTTTAATAGTCATTTAGAAATCCAGTTTTAATAGTCATTTAGAAATCCAGTTTTAATAGTCATTTAGAGATCCAGTTTTAAATCTTAACCAATTTTTTTTATTTTATTATCATTTTTAAATTTCTAATTAAATCCATTAATTGTTAAATAATCATTACTGACAACATTTTCAATGATCGTCTCAAATATTAACTGAAAAAGAATTATGCTACATTACAAAACGTCAAAAAACCTTTAAAGCAAAGATTTATTAAAATAAGAGTTTAATCAAATTATTCTGTTTTGGAAATATTCTGAATTATGACTTAACTCCTTATAAATATAATTTGTGTTTATATCTAATTTAAAATATTTCATTCAGTTATATTTGATTTTAAAGTTCCATAATTTTTCATTTCTTATGATGAGAAATATAAACACACAAATATAAATTCCGACACATAATGGTGCAAACCGAAATATATCTTAAGCTATCCGACTACGTTCGGAACCGTGATTTTAAAAAAGCGCATAAATGGATAACTTTCATGATATTTAGTGCCACTCAGATTAGAATACATACATAAAATTGTTTTAAGGACATTTTGACAAAAATTATTTATTTAAATAGAATATTTTGGCAAAATACACTCTGTCGCAAAAAAATATATGCACCCAGAAGAAATCAAGCTACAATCACGAAACTCGGCAAGAATGTAGTCTGGTAAGAGATATGCAAATGATTAAAATTTCGAAGCCAATGAGACAAGGCTAAGTGTGCTATGCGCATATTAGTTGCGCAACTGGGAGAGTTTAAAAGCATGAGTACGAGCGACGTACGGCTATCCAAACGAATCTGATGACTTTGATAGACGATATTGAGACTTAGGATGCCTCTAAGACGTAACCGGCGGCAGTACGAGCAGCTGACGGACTTTGATAGGGGCCGTATAATAGGCCTCAGAGAAGCAGGTTGGTCGAATAGACGTATCGGCCGCCACCTCGGTCGGAGCGATATGGTAGTTGCTCGGTGTTGGCAACAGTGGATCACAGAAGGTAGAGTGTACCGTCGCGGAGGGTCAGGACGTCCCAGGAACACAAATGATCGCGAGGATCGTGCAATCAGAAGAGTGGCCACTTCGGCACCGACAACGTCGCTAGCATCGATTCAACGCCACTTACCTCCTTCCAGACATCCAGTGCCATCAAGAGAAACCATAAGGAGACGACTGACCGAAGTTGGCTTGAGGAGCCGACGTCCGCTAAGACGCTTACCACTGACCCCACATCATAGGCAGTGTCGACTGGATTTTTGCCGACCTCGGGCAACTTGGAGTGTGACAGACTGGAGACGTGTCATCTTCAGTGATGAATCCCGATTCAGTCTCAGTGCTGATGACCACCGCACACGTGTCTGGAGGCGCACCGGCCAGCGGTCCGATCCAGCATTTATTGTCGAGCGGCATACAGCAATTTCACAAGGTGTGACAGTGTGGGGAGCAATTTCTTGGGACACACGATCATCTTTAGTGGTCCTTCAAGGCACTTTGACAGCTCGCAGATACGTGGACGATATTTTAACGCCGATTGTGCTACCCATGCTATCAAGTCGCCCAGGTGCCATTTATCAACAGGATAATGCTCGTCCCCATACTGCGCGACTCTCCCAACAATGTCTTCAAGGATATGACGTCCTACCATGGCCTGCCAGGTCACCAGATCTTTCGCCAATAGAGCATGTCTGGGACGCGCTGGGAAGGCAACTGCAGCCGTCCCGAGATACAGGAGAATTAACTGCGCAGATGCAAAGACTATGGCAGGATCTTCCACAGGGGGTCATAAGTGATCTAATTGAATCGATGCCACGCCGAATTTCGGCTTGTATAGCTGCCAGAGGTGGCTTTACTACTTACTGATTTTTAACCTTTTGCAAGCTGTAACCGCTTAATAAAATGATATTTTGTTCTGAATTTTTAATCATTTGTTTATTTTCATATACACTACATGCATACCAAATTTCGTGAATGTAGCTCAATTTCTTCTGGGTGCATATATTTTTTTGCGACAGAGTGTATTAACTTAGAATAATCTTTTTTCCAAATGTTCTCCTTTTGTAAAAAATGGTCTCATTAGAATAATATTTTACCTGTATATAGCTCAGACCTCTCTACAGAGGCTCAACTAGAAATGTTTGAAAAATTCACATTATTTTTCGAGTTACCATCCATTGAAATAATTATTCCTCGTTTTTTTCTTAAAATTGCTCCTCTCTGTTGTCGTAAAATATGAATAAAACCACTTCTAAGTTATATATTTCAAAAATTCTAGTTGAGCCTCTGAACAGAGGTCTGTGGCCGCGGTAGCCGAGTGGTATAGGTATCGGACTGTGGCTTGCTTTGTCACAGGTTCGAGCCCAGTACCACTAAAGACCCGCCGTGTAGGGCAGCGATGCACGTTAAATCTGTCGAGAGCTGAAACGTCCTCCCGTTGGTGTGGTGTGGTAGTTAGGAGAGGGGGTGCCAGCTCAGGTGTCGTCCACGTCACTTGACCATGGTTCAAAATTACGTGGTCCGTCGCCAAAAGCCCTCGTGTAGCTGAACAGTGCGACGTTAATATTCAATCAATCAATCAATCTGAACAGAGGTCTGAGCTATATACAGGCAAAATATTATTCTAATAGAAGCATTTTTCACAAAAAGAGAACATTTGGAAAAAAGATTATTCTAAGTTAATTTTTTGCCAAAATATTGTATTTAAATAATTTTTTTTGTCAAAATGTCCTTAAAACAATTTTATGCATATATTCTAATCTAAGTGACAATAAAGATCACAAAAATTATCCATTTATGAGCTTTTGAAAATCACGGTTCCAAACGTAGTTGGATACCTTAATACTTCCTTCAATTTTATTCTTAAGTACATATTGTTTTTGTGCTAATTTAATCTAAATATTTCAAAAATCTCGTGTTTGAAATCCATCGATAATGATTCAAAAACATACAACCATACACCCTAATCAGTTAATAGATAAAAAGCTAAATATTTCCTTATATATATATATATATATATATATATATATATATATATATATATATATATATATATATATATATATATATATTCATAAAAAAGAAACTATTCAATAGGCAATGCAAGTTACACCACTTGTCGCTGAAAAGCATCTTCATCGAATGTAATCCATCAATGGTCATTGAAGTATCCTGAAACAACAGCAAACCTGCTACAATTAGAGAAACCGGGTCTTTCACTTCCTCTTACGAATGCAGCCAACCTATTTGACGCTCGTTTAGGAGTAGATGAACGATGGTAAATGAACTAAGTACATAGATAATGATTTCGTTCGACGCATTTCGTTTTGTTTCGTTTACGCCTAATGACTATCCGATATTCAGTTGGGTGACGAGCTATATTTAGATCGTGTTTCCTTTGTCCTTCTCAACCGAGGAAGTCTGGAATTTTTTGAAAAACTTCGATAAAAAAATATTGAAACATGGTATATAATGGATCGGAAATATGTCAAAAATGTACATAAATACTCAATGGAAATGTTCTTATTAGAAGAAAACAAAAATGTGTTCTCCTGCAGCATCCTATTAATTCTGAGTAAATGTGTAAAAGAAGTTTGGTCGATATAATGTATGCATATATCATTTTCATTTTCAGACGATGTCTGAAAGATATATGAACATGATAAAACAAAATGATTATACTTTATGTGTGTTTTCTCTTTTTTGTTGTTGGTTAAAATGTTGCATACAAATGTTACATTTACAGAATTTAAAAATATATTTACTAGTTTAAATAGTTAAATATCACTTAAGCTCATACAAATCATATTAGAAAATAAAAATATTAATTTTAGAAGCACGTGTATTACTTGTGCATGATTAAAAATAAATTCTATAATAAACTGAGAAAGTGCATAAGACATAATTTATGAAAGGATATTAAAAAAATTTAAATTATAAGATTAACTATTGACATAATTAAAGCTGGAAGAAGAAAAAAAATACCGCACCTACACATGCACACACGCACACACACACACACACACACACACACACACACATACATATATATAATTCATAAAATTGAGTAATCAAAATAAAATATGAGTGAATCTAATAGAAAATTAATTTACGACAAGTAGTTTAAATTTAAAAATAAGGCTTCTCTAAGATATTTAAGACAAACGTCACATTTTTAATAAATAAACAGATTTAAGAATAAATTTTATACATAAACTAGGAAGAGAAATATAGAGTACACTGTATACGATTTTTTTCCGCAGTACACACTGTTTCTTTGATTACAGTAAAAATGATATGTAACCGAAAAATAATTTTTTAGTAATTCACATTCTAAACAAATAAATTACTTGCGTGGTAAATAATAAAAAAGTAAAATGTTTCATTAGGCAAAAACTTTAAAAATATATTAAAATATTAGCATATACTATAAATTTGAGAGAAAAATTCGTGTGTGAGAGCTTCCTTTTGTGTTAATGCTTCAAACAATTTTTTCGATCTGATAAATATATATGAAACATTATCAAATAAATTTTTAATTAGAATTTGAAAGAATAATTTCTTATATGCCCCCAACTAATATTGCGAAGCGGGAGTTAAATTTCTATGAAACGAATTTCTTTTTATAACAGCTTACGTCCAAGCGCATTCTAATTCACATCTAATAACTATTGTGATATCTATAACACCATTTCGTCAGAGGATTCAGTACAATTTTTGTCTTTTTCTCACCACAAAAAGCATCTTCACGTAGAAAAAAATTTTTTGAGAACAATGATACCTATATACACATTAACAATAACCGTCTCTAAATTTTCATATTTTGCTAAGATGAATTTTTCTTAATCTTTCATGATAAACAGTTTAAATTGTGTTGCTGAATTTAAAAATGTTTTTGTTAGCTGGTGGAAAAATCTTAGTGGCTCTATTATTTCTAATACTGGAATGTTTTATTAGTAACTACGTAAAATCAAACAAAAATGATTTTATTTTATAGAAAAATAAATTATAGTCAAGAACTTGAAGAACAGGAATGAATGTGTTGCAAAATGAAAATACAAACTTGTTACTAGATTTGGAAAATAAAAATTGAAGTACTCTGGAAAAATGTTTCTAAAAATATTAGGTTCATTTCAATTTGAAACATTACTACAGGAATTTGATGTATTAAATTATAATCAGGAAATTAACAAATATATCCGTTTAGGTATTTATGAATGAGTTCATTTTGTCTTGGATTTTTAAGTATTATGTCAATTGATTTTATAAACTTGATGTCAGGTTTTAATTGTTTTTTCTCCCTTGAAAGCCCTTTCATTTGGAGTCTTCTAGGATAACTACTGGTGTTATAGTTTCTCCGTAAGGACTATATTCCAAAATGTCAACTAAATTCTTTATAAAAACGATAAATTTCAAGTATACAGAGTGTTTTCCTCAAAACTTTTTAGAATTACGAATGGTCCCTGAATTGTATACATCCAATAATAAGCACATACTGAGTAAGCAGAATATTTAAATAAAGTCATTTTAAAGGATTAAAAAAGTTCTTTTTTTTGGAAAGAAGGTAGGTCGCATATCAAAAGTCTGGAGAAAGTAAATAACGTCTCTTAAAAGAAACGACCCAGTGTCCAAACGGTCGAATATTCCTTCAATGGTTTCCCTTTATGTTCAGTTTTCTTGTTTTGGAGACCTGTTCAGATATTTCAGTGTCCATCTGTTGCTTCAGGCTCTAAAAGCTTCAAAAACCCTCGTAAAAGACTTGCTTTAAGGAATAAAATAGTGTTGTGGGTTCTCCAGAAGAGTATTGTTTGTGGGACCAGTAATACGAGTGAACAGCCCCGTCTTAAACAAAAGTATGAAATTCAGTATATATATACGAGCAACAGGATTTTTTTTTCAAAAATGGTATACATAAAAGAAAGATTTCTTGGGATTTCAAAGTTTATCAATATTAAGCTTTTTAAATAAAGGCATCCAGTAAATAAGAAATAAAATAATATTGGATTTCTTTAAATTTATTTGAAAAACTTATGTTACACATAATATTTATGTTACATATGCTTATAAAAGTTAAACATATAAATTATACCCCACAATACAATTCCCGTGGTGCAATAGAAATAAGATTTGTGGCATTTTAAAAGTAGCTTTTTATAAGTACCTAAAATCTTTCATGGTAATGCAATGCCTATTTTGCATATTCTTTATATTTATTTCATGCGGAAAAGTATTTTTTTATAAAAAACAACAACTTTTGTTTTTATGTATTATTGCAAAAATTTTCTTTCACAAATATTTTTTTTGTGTGTGACCTCTTTTTTAGGAAATTATGATAATCTTGTAAATTACGGCTCTCTCTCATATTAACTGCTTTTTATTAGACGTTTTCTGGCTGCCATTTTCTGCAAATACATCAAACCTAGCCAACATGTCTCGGAATTTTGAACCACGGTCAGATACAGAGAGCCAAATATGGACAAGCACCTCACTTTCTAAGTCCACGTCACGCCAACGTGAAGTATTCGAGCAGTGACATACGAGGATCAATCCTTCTAGACTAGGGCATTAATGGAAACATTGTTTGAACACATATCTGGACTGAAACATCGTTGGTCATGAGCTCGACGCTAAGGCAATTCGGATAACGCATTTAACTTAAAATCGTGTTACCCTATTACTCGAATCCAAGCCTCCATTTATTCTAAGCTGTACCTTCAATTCCCTACATGTTTTGGGGAAAAATTAAAAAATTGTGAGAAAGGTTCATTGATATCCGATACTTAAGAAATTAAAAAAAACCCAACTTTTTAATGGGAAATAATAAGTTAATAATTCACCTTTATTTTAGCAGAGGCAGCGTAATGGAGAATATTGGGTCCTTCCTAAAAGGTAAGGTTTTGGGTCCCAAGCCGTACTTGGCGTCATTCAAGCTTTGGACCCACAAGAATTTTTCTCCCCTCTCTCCGCGATGCGGGGCTGTACGTTACGTCATTCTTTACTAGTATTAAAACTTTCAAATACATACGTTAATCTATAATAACTCTAACCATCATTATCATGTCTCTAAGAGGATTTGTCTCTCCCAATGTCACAGCGGACTTCGGAATTGGTGCTGGCGTCGCCCTTTTCCCACACGTGGCACCGTCTTACGTAACATCCAATGCATTTGTTATGCAACATTTATTTTTTTAAAAAAATGTATTGCAGAAGAATGCAAAGAGTTATTAAAGACTGTAGATCCTTTATAAGCAAACATTATATCATTTTGATTACGCCATTGACGTATATTTGTTTCATCAGTGTCAAATTTTCAGTGGCCACTGCTCGGCAACTGACTTCGTTTTCATACTTTCGATGTTGTGAACTCTCTTGATGCTATTACAGATATCTTTGATGTTTAGGTACCGTAAAATCCGGTGTATAACGCGCACTTTTAACATAAATAATAATAGCGAAATATAAGGGTGCGCGTTATACGCCGGGTATAAAAATGAGAGCTTTAAAAATAAAAAAAAAGATGAGCATAGAGAAAAAATAGACTTTCACATACGTCGAATTACTGTTTCCTTAAAAGAAATGCCATTCCTTATGGACTAAAAGGGTTGCAATTCTAGAAGTACACTATTTTTTTCTAAAGCTTGGAATAGTATCTCGAATGAAAGACTTCAAAACATAAGAGTATTGCTAACATACATTTCATGTTCCTTTGTAAAAAGGGGGTGCACGAAAATGGAGAATGTACCAAAATTTTAAAAAAAATGTAGCTTGAAAGTATAGGTGCGCGATATACGCCGGATTTTACTGTAATTAAAGTAAAGCGTTTACAAAAATTGCCTCAATACGAGCAAACAACGATGTTTAGGATATACTAAATGCTGGAGATAAACTGTGGAATTAGATAAGTCATCAATGCAAGTGTCCAGAATAGACGGCTACCTTTTTGAAAGAGATGGAAACTCAATTTTCCCCATCCAATAAATGTTTTGCCTTCGATTCTAAGCGCACCCAATTTTCAATAGCATTAACACTGAAAAAACAGTGCAGCTTAGGTTCGAGTAAATAGGCAATTTTTTTTAAAGCTCCAAGATCTGAATTACAAAACTTTATATGACAAACTAAGAATTAAATAGTTAATGACTTAAATGAACGATATTACAACCCATTTGCTAGAGAAATGCAATAAAAGTAGTAGCACAAATATTGAAATTAAGAAAAAGTAATCAATAAAAAAATGTTAGAATTTTTTACTACATTAACGGGTTTGAATTCTTAAGTCAAAAAATCAAGGGATTTTAAGACTGTTTTCTGTTAATGTCAAAGAATAGAACCCGAATTCAGAACATTTTTTCAGATACAAAAGAAATGAAAAATTAATATGATATTCTAGCTTCACTATCCTTTAGAGAGCAGCATTTTTTTATCATATATCCAATTTTTAACCGAGTTAATTCATTTTTTCTAGTTTAAAATGTATTTCGCGATTTTTCTCCTATACTGTAATGTTAAATGGACTATGCCTTCACGTATTAAAACGAAAAAGAAAGTATTCATAGAACATTTTGATATTTTTAAAAACACTATATTGTTAACAAAGGTATGAGTTATAATGTTGCAAATTTCCATGAAAATTGAGGCATTTTTCTGTCTGAAAATGTGTTTCGTGTTTAGTTCAAGCTCTCGTACTTTTCCCGAAGACAGCCGTAATTTAAACTTTGAGGATAATTAAGGCGTTGTTCTCGTCAGCGACATTCATTCAAAATCGCAGGCCATCTGTCATAGACACGGCAAAATTTTTCTCAAAACACATATTGAAAAACAAAGCACACACACATTAAAAATTTTCTACTTTAATTAAGTTTTAAGCCCTTAATTTAGAAGCGAAATTAGCCTTAGCGAAAAATTTTACATTTGGTTTTACATTATTAAACTTTTATTTTAATTTTTTTTAGCAAAGTAGTAAGTAGGGTATGCATTTAATATGAAACCACATTTTTAAAAATAAAAGTGTGAATTTTTGTCAATTCAAAGAATCCGAACCCTTAAAATTTTGATGATTTGCTAAGAATTTACGATACTCTTTCACCAATTTCGGCACAGACTCTATGTGTGTCCCTTTTCCATGAAATAACTCCGTATTTCACGTGCGCATAAAAAAATGCAACGATTTTGAAGTAAAATTAGTTACAATATATATGTGTGTGTTAAATTTCATGAATACGTTTTTTTCTTAATTTAGTTATATTGGCAGTTATGAACGCGTTTCTCAAAATATTAATTTTATCAGAGTTCTTGGATTTCAGAGGTAAAAGCATTAAATATAACTTAACTTCTTATGACATCAATAATACAAGAATATGAAGCAACTTAACACAAAGGAACAATGTATTCATTTTATAACAACATCTTACTTTTAAAATATTTTCCGAAATGAAATGGGAATGTGTATGAAGATACATTTTTTGAATTTCAAATAAAAAAAACGTAATAGGAGTTTTGTAATGGTTAACACATATTCATGAGCAAGAAAATTAATTACGAGTATTTTGTAGAAAATAACAGTGGTATCACAAACTGTATAATCCCTTTTATATTAAAGTAACTATTTAAAAGTAACTGTTATTTAAAAAATACATTTCGTAGATGCAGTTGAGATTTGAAAAATATTCAAAGAAAGGAAAGCTCTTAGATACAAAAGGGTAACTCTAATAATGTAATACTGTTAATAAACATTTTAACTAATTATTTAAGACGCATTAAATATTCATAATTCACCTATAAAAATGCAATATGAGTTAAATAGTAATAATCATAAAGTAAAAATATTACAAACCCAAGCTGAAAATTTTATCCATTTTGTTTTCATAGAATTTCTAACAAAAGGATAAAAAAACGAAAATATATTCAATTATCAAGTTATCTAGACCATGACAAAATATAACTGATTTGAAACTACGTTCTTGGAAGCTTACTCACATATGAACATAAAAGAACTAAAAAATTAGAATTATCGTCATAAATATTCAAATTAAACATATGGTTTCCACAAAACTGTGTACAATTCCTGGAAGTGACCTGTTAAAGATTTAATTACAGAAACAGGCTGATTCATGCCAGAGGAACAAAGTGCAGCTGTAGTTTTATACGTGATCTTAGCCATAAGGTGACCATCATAGGAATATTATTGTTCTGTTGCCAGGGTACCTTATTCCGATATAATCAGGGCTTTGTACTATTAATTAAAGGAATACTTAAGCACAAGAAATTTATTTCGTAACAAGGGAATCAGTGCAAGGCGCGTGAGAAATTTTGTGTATTGCTTATTAACTTAAGTATATTCCAGACAAAGTTGTTCTTAAAATTGCTATTATTATACATAACGGCGTATGTATTTTAATGGTTCAGTTCAATAATTAACGCTTAAAGTATTCATTGGAAAAATATAAATTGATACATATTTACGTAACATATTCTGGCGTATATAACACTCATCTATACTTTCAAATTACATTTTTAAATTTTAAGTATATTCACCGTATAATGAACATCCTCATTTTTTACGAAAGAAACCTGAAATGTATGTGTACAATGCTCTTATATTTTGAAGTCATTTATTCGAGGTATTATTTCAGTCTTTTGAAAAACAGTATACTTCTAGAGTTACAACCCCTTATATATAAGGGGACTAAAACCCTTTGAGCAAACTTCTTTATTTACGTATTTAAAAATTATATTTTAACATTTTATACCATGTTTCTATTCAAGAAAATGTTACCAGATGAAAATGTTCATATAATATTCACACAATTTAAAAAATTTAAATTTTTTTGAAGAAAATTGGGAAAATATTAAAATCCTACTCCTTTTTTGTAAAAATTAATTTTTTGACCTGACATTTTTTTATAATATTCTTATGGATGTTCTCAACAACTTTAGGGATCGATTTTAGAATAACTTCATTCGTTTTCGAGAAAAAAAATAAAATGTTTATACACAGGCTAAAAATCAACGAAAAAGCCAACATGTCTTACATTTTATTTTTTTTTTAAAAAAGTATTCAGTTTATAGCAAAACGGATCCCTAATTTTATTACATGCTTTATTTTTAACACGCAGGAAAAAAGTTGAAGTGATTGGTAAATAATTGTCGAAGGAGTAGCATTTTGAATGCACTAAGGTTTCGAAAAACACGAACTGAGAAAAACCACTTTAAAGTATATAATTCTGAAAAAATAATTATTATATGCTTAATTAAACTTAAAATACCACTTTAAGATATTAGTTATACGTTTTTCTTTAAAATAATTGCATTTTCATATGTTTTCAACCCACACATTTTTATAAATGATCAACTTTTAGAGAGTACTAATTGCACAAGAAAACTCAAGAAAAACTTTAAAAAAAATTTTTTTTTCTGTCACGACAGAAATTTTAGCTGTTTTTCTTCTTATAATATTAAAGTATTACATTTGTATGAAAAATATATCAGGAATAAGAACTGAAATTATATAAAATTATTAATATAAAATGCCTTAATGTAAAAATTTTACATGCACACATTTCACGAGGAAGAAAAATTACATTATTGTATTGCCTCGGAAATATTCTGCTTTTAATACTACACACATTCTTTTTATAGTTATTATTTCTATTTATAAAATAGATTTTTTATCATAACGCATTTTTAGCTTTTTTTTTTCTAAAAGGGGGTGTGGCTGAATTGCTAATTTGTTTTCAAATGAAGTTTTATTCAACTTCTAACTTTCCGACATGCGCACAAATGATATATCAATCGAAAGATAATAATGCAAAGAATAAGATTAAATGAAAATAAAAAAAACGATAGGTTTGTGATTTTTAGGGTACCAAGTCCCCTTAAGTTTATTAGGTATGTCATTTTAAATAAATTGTATTTCAATCTATGTAGAAGTCTAATTTTTATGCTCATACAATTTTTTTATTTTTTATTTTTAAAACTCTCATTTTTATAACCCACCTTTAACGCACGCCTGTAAGTTTCAATCTTATTTTTTGTGTTAAAAGTGCACGTTATACGCCGGATTATATAACACATTAAAGTCCCAAGTGGATAAACTTCGGATGAGTTTATTATATTTGCAGCCAGTTAAATAATTTAAATGCCTTTTTTAAGTATATCTCATACTTTTCTTTTTTAACTTTTTCTTTTTTAAAAAACGTAGTTTATCCATTTTAAAATAAGATTAATGTTAAAATGTGAACATTTTGCGCAGCGAGTCATTATAATTGAAAAATATTTCATTTTTAACAGCAAGAAAAAAATCTAAAAATATTTCTAAAATTAAAATTTTTCAATGTTTCCTTTTATAATGTAAAGTACTATATTAGTATGTATTAGATTTTGTTTTGGGACAAGAGTTTGTATTATAAACTAATTTGAATCAGAATTTATTTTCTTTGAAGAGAAATGTTCTGAATTATTTTTGAAGACATATTAGAGTTTTTTTTAGTATGGAAAGGAATTTGTTTATATCAGTATTTTAGGTGTGTATTTTATACAGCTCCGTTTGTAGTCATTTGCAACCAATTTACTATAGAAGCTTCTCTCTACGATAGCCAGCAACTTTGTTCTTAACACAGACGCAGCAGCAGTTTACGCACGAAAATGGTTACATTTAGAGAGAAAAAGGTCGATTTTGTGAAGTAAGAACCGGCAAATTTTCTTTTATTGAAGCATGAGTTCCCACAAACGGGGACATTTTCTGGAGAAGGGAAAACATCAATGGAAATTGATTTCAGTTCCATTTACTTCTGTATATTGGCTCCCGAGTTGGTTCTTTTAGAGTGTTTGTCTTTCTCTACAGTCAACAGCAATATCCTTTCGAAAAGGTATTTCGAAGACAATTGCAATGTTTTATCGGATCTTAACTTATTTAAGAAAAAAGAATGTTTTTCAGTATTTTTCTTTCTTAATCTTCTTTGTTTAAAGATTATCTGTTTTATTCTTTGTATTTTGCCTTCTATTTATACCAAAATCGCAAAGAATCAATTTAAATAGATAAGTAGAAAAAAGCAAAGCTTCAAACAGTAATTTTTTTTCATTCAGGAACCAGAATGTACGATACGAGAGGGGAGCTGAGAACGGCAAACTTTGGCATTGCTATACATAATCAAAATCGCATATGACAACTAGGGTTATAATTCTGGTTTATCTATCTAAACAGTCTATACAAACATCCGAGGGTGATCGCATATATATATACACACATATATATATATATATACATATGCTGATATTTTTCTTAATAAAATTCATCTATATTTTCAGTTCATTCAACAAAATTAAAACTGCTTTCTACAAGTAGTTTCATGTGAAACTGAAATAGAAAAGTATTAGTGAACATTCGAAATAGTAAAAAGAGAAGCAATATACATATAATGATGATAACTATGCAGTTGACGATAAATTAGAAAATATTGATAAGTTAGTTACAGAGTAACAAAATAACTTAAGGTACATCGAACCAAAATAAACCGATATATTTTTAGGTTCAGTTCCGGTCTTCATTCTGACCAAAATAACGGCTCAGTTCCGTTTGGAAGCCCCTGAAAAAAAAAGACAAAAGAAAGAAAGAAATGCATCACTACATCAGCATTGATTCACTATCTTTGATTTATTTTATTTTAAATGTTTTTGAAAATATAATATTGAATCAATAATACACGTATCATGAATTAGGAAGCAAAAATTTAGATCATATGTGTAAGAAGTTCTTGAACAAAAAAAAATTTTTAGCTTAGAAATTAATACGCGAAAGTCAGTAAATGTGTATGACCAATAAAAAAAATCATATATTAAAAGTTTAGTTTAAAAAATAACTAGGCATATATATAATTTATTCAATGAAAAATCTGAAAATGAATTCATGAAATAAGATAAGTTAATATAGTTCTACAAATAATTGTGGGTCTTTTTAAAAAAAATTATGAGCTATTATAACCTTAAATTTCGTCCTTAAGATCATCATTGTTTTTGGTTGTTTATAGTTAGCTCAGCATACTATTATATTTTCTCAAATTAGTTTTATTATTTTTAAATTTCATACATACTACAATACATTCTAAGTAAATAGACCACAGTTTTTTACTATAGAATTATGTGTTTTTATACTTTAAAAAAATAATGCCAGTTTTATAAAAAACAGCCTAAGCCGTATTTTTTCTAATTTTATCTTATAATATAGGCACATAAAAATGGAAGGTTGATGCCTCTTGAAATAATTATGTTTAACCCTGCAATCTTAGTCCTAAGCCCAAAAGTTTCCCGTTATATTTCCGTGTCTATTTTTCTTTCACGTTTACTGTCTTGTTGTATTTCCCTTTATTGCTTAAGATTTATTTAGATTTACAGCAATTAAGTATATATATATATACTCCCAGACGCATACATACGTGAATTTACATTAAACACTTTTCAGATTTCAAGCCATCTGGGACAATTCACATACTATCCATGTGTTTTTTGTACCACGTTTCTTTTACATACCGTTTCAATTTCTTCTAGTAAGAGAAACAGAAAAAAAAATCCTTTTTAAGCATTGAAAGTAAATCATAGTCTTCCTCGTGTCACGATGATTACTATCCTTAAGAGAAAAAAATAGTCAGTTGTGTATTTAAGCTCATGCAATGAATCAGTCTTTAAGATTTAGAGAGTAATTTTCTTTTCCCTAACTCATTTAATCATATATTATTCATGGTATGGGCAGAAGACCAAATTTTTTCCTTTGTTTAATTTGTTGTCTTCCAGAATTTTCCTTCGACATACGAGAAGAGGGCGGAGAAAAATCTGAGCATGTATCAACTTTCTTGGCCCAATCAATTACTGTGGTAAAATAAAATATACTATATAAATGAAGTAATGGTTTCCTTATGGCATAATAAATTATATATATATATATATATATATATAAACTCTCTTTTAAAACCATACAAATACGTAACGTATGTTTTTTTTTTTTTTTTTTCCTGTATGAGACTCCCGAATGTGAATGTTTGGTACATTCTTAAAGATAGCTTTTTGGCAAAAAGAAAGTTTAAAATATTTAGAGTAATGCTTTTCAAAATAAGTCATTATATATATACATACATATATGTATATATACATATATATATGTAAGATTGCATTTATATTAATATAACATAAATTAATGTGCTTATAACATTGAAGTTGTTGTTTTTTGAGAGATATTTTTTGCTATGTATATTATTATTTGAATGAGACGCACACAGCTTACAAAAGATTTAAGTCTTATTAATCGAACTGTAATTATTTTGTAATTTTAATACTCATTTTTGAGTTTTTATGGAAAAAAGTGTTCATTAACCCGTTCAGGACAAGGCGAATTTTCCTGTTGAGCATAACTCCATTAAAAAACTCATATAAAACCATTGTTGTTGTCGTGTGTTTATTACTGAGATACATACGAAAGACGTGAGATAGACGAACAGAAACATATAACACAACCACAGAAGAGAATACAGATTTTATTACGAACGATGATCCCAGAATATAACAAGAAGAGGTGCGCTGCTTTTCCTTTCGAGACGGGAATCCATTTCAGAAGAAAGACCGACTTCTTTCCCGAAGAAGATACAACCAAGTCTTACTCGGGATTCGAACCCGAATCCACTCGGTTACAAGCCGAGGGTCATAGCCACCATACTGGCTTGTCGACTATAAAACCATTACTGTAATAAAATAAGCTGAAAAAAAATTTATAGTTTATAATCATTCCAAATTCCATACGTTCCAAATTCAGAATCCACTGATGTGGTAATGGGCTTCAGAATGAGGAAAACACAATCTCACATATGGGGTGGGGGGTCCGGATTAATAGGACCCCCACCCTACCCCATCCTTCTGTGTGCCACTGTATTGAGTGCAATAATAATCCACTTTGACGTTAAAGATACAATACGATTTTAACCATAAACAGTACAAGTTATCAAGATAAGTATTAAAAATTTTGTATATGGCAAGCCTACTTGAATCAAAAATAATTTTTAAACTTGTTCTAATTTAGTATTGTGAGTTTAATTATCAAATACATTGTGCAGTACTGATACATTTATAAGTATATTATATCAATGTAAATATGTATTTTACACTGGTGTGCAAAAATTAATGACGAAGTCGAAAAATTAGCATATCAGCTGAACGAAGAGGCAGAGTGGACAGAAAGACAAATCAGGAGATTAAGTAAGGTGATGTACGGTAGCACATGCGCAGATATGCAGGTAGACGTAATGGGGGAGTGTCTGAGTAGTATAAAGCATGTTGTCGGTGTAAGATCAGTATTTCTGGCAAAGAGATTGCACGCCGTATAGCAGATAAAATCACATCGAGTTGCTGCCTCAGCTAGAAATGGCGAATAATCAATCTGTTAGACGACATCTGGATGCTTTTACCCGAGGTCGAATCATTGGGAAGTTGGAGGAAGGCCGCAGTGTGACAAGTGTGGCTGCAGAGTTCGGAATTGCTCACAGCATAGTTTCACAACTTTGGAGACAATTTCAAAATACAGAACAGCTATCCGGGGGTTCAGTAGTGGTCGTCCCCGAGGAACCACACCCGCAGATGACCGGTACATTGTCTTACAGGCCAGAAGAAACAGGCGGCAGACAGCAGGAGAAATCGCTAGACACACGACACAGGCGACTGGACGACCGATATATCGCGTTTTACCGTGGCCAGAAGACTGCACGGTGATGGTCTGTTTGCACGACGCCCTGTACGGTGTGTACCTTTAACGCCTGCCCATCGGAGAAGGCGTTCTCTGTGGTGCCGGGAACACCGGAATTGGAGAGACAATGAATGGGGACGAGTACTCTTTACAGATGAGAGCAGATTCAGTTTGAGTAGCGATTCTCATCGCATACTCATCTGGAGAGAGCGATGAAGCCGCAATCATCCCTCGAACATCATTGAAAGGGACAGGTATGGAGGTCGCGGTGTTCTCGTTTGGGGAGACATCATGCTTGGTAGTCGTACAGACCTTCACATCTTCGACGCAGGTTCAGTCAACGGGACCCGTTATTGTAACGAGATTCTTCTTCCATATGTGCGTCTTTTTAGAGGCGTTATGGGTCTGCAGTTCCTTTTCATGGACGACAATGCACCATGTCATCGCACAGTAGCAGCCGAACAGCTCTTAGAGAGTGAGGATATTGAACGTATGGATTGGCCGGCACGATCTCCGGATCTCAATCCCATCGAGCATGTATGGGATTTTCTAGGCAGACTCTTGGCAGCTCGTACCTTACCACCAGTAACGATTCGGGAGCTTCGATTGACGCTGCAAGACGAATGGGCAGAAATGCCTCAACAACTCATTGACACCCTCATTCTCAGCATGGACAGACGCTGTGAAACCTGCCTAGCAGTCAGGGGAGATCATATCCCCTACTAAAGACCGGATGTTTCTTGCTGGACACCCATCACAGGGATGTTTCGGCCTTCAGTCGCATTGCGCTCCATGCTACTTTTTCAGTCAAACTTCTTTTTATCCCTCTGATTTCTCTTTTAGTAAGTGTTGCTTACATATTACACATGTCCTTACGTATTGGGGATCTTACGATATTAAATGTGTTGATTTGGAAAGCTTTTGTACAAAGTTATATTGAAAAAACCGTCTCGTCCTTAATTTTTGCACACCAGTGTATATTTTATTATGTCCGAATTTATTTTTGTTTTGCTCCCTTTTAGTAAATTTGTAATTTGTTAAATCCTTTGTTTTTGACTTTTCGATATGTTCGCGCCCCCCTCGTAGATTTATCACGCTCCTTTAGGGGGTCGTGCCCCTCATTTTCAGAAACGCTGGGTTTATAACAAGGATTGGTGCTCTTTACTTGTAAAAAGGACTTTTTACGAGAGATATAAGCCTCACAAAATTTATGCTTTTTGAGTATAATATACCATGCATAGTGTAGTGGAACGTGGCTTATATAGAGAAAAAAAAGTATTGTTATTAATCGGAACCTACCTTTGAGGAAAAAAGTTTCTTTAATATGGAGATAAGAAGAAAAACACTTTAAACAAGTATACATACACATTCATACATACAACACATTCTACAAGTATAAGCAACAACACAAAAAATATATCCACAGTTAGAAATTACACAATTCTTATTCAACAGCTAAAAATACTATTTACGCATCATTTAATTGCAAATTGTAAAACACTGAGAGACAAATAGATGTTTGAACATCTTTCTCAATGCTGACTCGAAAGAGTTCTTTTTCAACTTTATCTATGCAGAGAAGAAAAACCTGCCTCACTTCACATTTTCTAAACAATGTAAAATATTAGAAAATGTAACAGTTTTGAGGGGAGTTTCATTATCGATTTCTGCATTAGAACCACTATTCATTGGCTTCGACAAATCAACAATTTTCCGAACTTCAGTTGGTAGAAAGTCTGTCATCAAATGTATCCTTTTTGTAAAAATCTTAAATTTTCCTTTGCTTTGTGAATTGAGATGGAATGAGAAAGAATTCTCCTGTCCTACTCAAGACACACACGATAGGTTACACTCATGACTCATCTGCCCTTGCAAAGTTTAAAAATAGTCTTCACCATTTACCGTTAAAATTGTTGCTTACAAGAAAAGCCTTTGTCTGTTCCGGAAAAAAGTATGAGCCATTTTTAAAAAAAATCCAATTTACTAACCAATAAAAAAATTTCTCTAACTGCTAAAATAATTCGTTTATTCGGAGTTTTTTATTCATTAAATGGAGGGAGAGGCTTCATTTTAATTGGGGAAAAAGAAAAATTCGTTGTATTGCCAAATTCGTTAAATAAGGGTTCGTTAAATCCGGATCCGACTGAAACCAAAAGTGAAGATTACTGATTAGAGAACTGAGACATTTCTGAACCCCAGACCTCTCTCCCTGCACCGTCGTATCAGTCCGATACAAGCTTCTTTCGGTCTTCCGCCTTATCGTTCTCTGTAATTTTTAATGTAGGTTTTTAAAAATTTAACATGAAGAAGCTGTTAAATGTACCTGATATTTTTTTCTTGGGACAATTTAATAAGTGTCCTTTAGGTAGAGGTCAGTAGCAGGTGTCGCAATAAAAGTTAAAAGTACTTTAAGACATCTGTCTTTGTTGAAGTAAAATTAATTTGACTTTTTTTTTATCATATAAAAGTTCAAATACCTAAATTTCAGGTATTTGCATAAAGTACCATTTTCAGTATTTAGCATAAAGATTATTTTTTATTTTATTTTTTCATTCAACTATACATGAAAGAATTTCTTTCCCGCAAGTGTAGGTTTTGAAATTCTGAAAAAAAAATTCGATCCATCCTTCACCTCCCCCCAGTGTATAATCTTCGAATTTTTTCATTTAAATGTAAATTTGTATCCTTACACTTAATTAAAATAAAAAGAAAACATCGATTTAAATCCAGAAGCTAATCATTAAAAGAAAGGATCCCATCCTAAAGTAAAAGAAAAGTATGCATACCGTTTTCGATAAATCGAGCTTCGTTTCTCGTATTCATATCTATGATTGAAAACTTTCTCCCGACCCTTCCAGTAATGTCTACATTGAAAGTTCGTTTTCGTGTTCTAGCCCCTTGAAACATGACGAAAAATTTCTGCTACCCGCTGTAAAAAGTTACGATCGCCTTTTACGAGCAATCTTATAACCGTAAGCAAAACTTCTCCATCGTAAAATGTAGTTTACGGAGGTGAAGGCGCGCCTAGTCGATCTCAGAGGTAACCGTTTCAAAAATAATGTACGTGTTCGTAGGTTCTTATAAAATACTCACGATCATATCTTACTCTGAGACAGAATTTCAAGAGGCTGACCAATTCCTTTGACTCCCACTGGCAGATGAAAACACGAAGGAAATTTTTGAGCGTATTTGGGTTCTTTTCAGTAGAAAGAAGGAAAAATATGGATTTGATATAAGTTGATGTAAGAGTATTTGAAAATATGTATAACACAGAGCTGGATATTT
Organism: Trichonephila clavipes; assembly: GCA_019973935.1. Classification (NCBI taxonomy): domain Eukaryota; kingdom Metazoa; phylum Arthropoda; class Arachnida; order Araneae; family Nephilidae; genus Trichonephila; species Trichonephila clavipes. The sequence goes on from BMAU01020087.1 coordinate 76,539, forward strand.
TGACATTTTTGGGCATCGGGACAGTTGATTTTTTGTTACGATTCTTCTTATTTGTTTTGGAAAATAATTCAAATTGTAATGCTTATATTGAAATAATATTATACATAAGATATGTATATTTAGAGATCGAACCATCTTTTTATTTTGTTTATTTGAAAAATATATGTATTTATATATATATTTTTCAAAAGTAAATTAACACTCTTGTTTGTGATGTATTAAAAGTGCACAATGCATTCATAAGCGCGGTAAATAACAGTAAGACGGACAACTGATAATAATTAGAGAAAATAATAATTAGAATTAATAATAATAAAACTAGAATATTCAAAGTTGTGAGATTTGATCTTATATTCATCGATATATTTGACAGAATTTCATTCTGTTTTGTCGATACTATTTTTTCCTGAGAGTCCATGGTCCTCTCACAGAGTTAGCTGAATCAAATAAGTTGAGAAATAAAGGGAATTGTATCTTCTGATTTCGTATGTAGCTGTTTTCTCAAACTCAGGTAAAAAGGTGTAGGAAGGAATAGAATATTTGATAAAAGGTAATGTTAAAAATAGTTTGTGCACATTAAGTTTATATACTGTGATTGAGAAATATAATTGCACATCTTATTATAGTTGCCTGCCAATTTAATATGGGATGTGTCAAGAATAAACTTAGAGGTATTTAGTTATATTCTTTCATTAGTTTAAATTGAAATAAGCATTAATTCTTAGTTTTTGCTTAGTTCAATAAATGTTTCAAATAGATGCTTACTTTTATTTTCGTTTCTCAAATATAGATAGTTTTTAATATAATCTCATGAATAAAAATAAATATTTACAACTTGGTCTTTTTAAAATGACACACATTTTGACAAATTTCATTAAATAAATAATCAATCAATTTTCATAAAATTATTATTACAAATGCAGAAAGTGCTTCCTAAAATATGTATTATCTGCATAAGTTTGTATCACAAATTACTAAGAAAAATATAAATAACTCTCGAATATTTAGAAATTTAATCATTACTGCCTCAAATAATTATTAAATAAATGTATATTTCATAAATCATAAAAAAATGACTAACTGTTTTTAAACATTTTTATTCGAAATTTAGTATTAAATTAAAAAAGTATGAGCTAAAAATATTACAGTTATTTGAAAAAATATGTTAACAAATATTTTATTATAATAAATTGAAGAACTAAAATTTTGTTAAAATCTTTTTTCTTACAACAATAATGCCATCTTCAATGTTCATGAATACTACCCTTTTGTAAAAATGTAATAGGAATTTGACAAGCAAAATGTATTCATACCGTATTAAGGCGAAAGACAATCCGTTTAAACTACTTTATTTTTGAAGTCCAATGCTTGGATAATATACGCCTACGACTTTCTCGTGAAAATAAATGTCAACATATTATTTTCATTTGTCTACTTCCAGATATTAAAGTATTAAATTTAAATAATAAAAGAAAAGCTTATGTTTCCGACGGAAATAATAATTTAATATACATCTAAATATTTTAAATTTATGATATATTTGATACATTAATCATTTATTAGCTACATAATTAACTTCCGTTACTCATTGAATATAGAAATTAAGAGGTCACAGGGGTGTTAAATTTCTCTGGAGGTCTGAAAATATAAACAATTTTTAAACAGGTATAAGTTCTTTAAATTTAAGTTAAATCCTTCGAATCTTTTACACATTACTTATAAAGGAATGGGGCTTCAGAAAAGTATAAAATGTTTAAAATATAATCATAATTTTAAAAATTATAAGCATATAAAAATAAGAAACTTTTCTATAAGAAATATTTATTAAGTTTTACGTCGCGCATGCTATTTTCTAAAAAAGTAGGTTTAATTACTAGCTATTAGTTGATTTATAAAGAAAAATGTATTCCTAATACTTTGTAGCTACTTTTATATCAATAGAATAATAACTTACATATTTTAATAAATAAAAAAATACTTTTTTAAAAAATATTTAAAAAATTGCAATATTTTACAAACATTTTGAAATACAAAAGATATATAATACTAAAATTAGGTAGGGTTTAAAGAGTATGATGCATTGTATAATTCTATAGAGTTTTATACATCAGAGGCTAATATTTTAGAAAATAGCGTGCGCAAAGCAAAAAATACTTAATATTTATTATAGAATTTTCATATGCTTATGACTTTTAAAATTATTATTATATTTTAAACATTTTATACTTTTTTCTGAAGCCCCATTCTATTTTAAATAATATGTAAAAGATTCGAATCATTTAATTTAAATTTAAAAGAATTATACGCGTTTTAAAATCGTTTATATTTTAAGACCTCTAGAGAAATTTAACACCCCTGAGATTCCTTAAGATATTTTAAATAGCTTATCCTATTGTCATTTTGCTAATTAGTACATAATAATACAAATCACATGTAGATCTTATCAATAGCAACTATACGCATATACAAGCTATAATAAATTGCTTACAACCATATCTGTATATTAAAGGAAAAGAAAAGGCACCTTCCATATTTTTATTACAGGAAAAGAAAAGGAAACTTACTACTTTTTTCAAAACAGGGTAAGTAAATCTACAAGGGGTTAAAACCACCATAAACTTGTTTAAAAATACTTTCCTTTAAGTTATATGTTTCAAAAGTTAAAGCAAAATATGAAATCATATTTTTCCTTAAATAAGCAACATAATAATAGAAAAAAGTAACAACTGAGTGACTAGAACGCAGGAATGCGGTAAAGAAGAAAATATTAAAAATCTCCTTAAAAGTAGTGTAATGGTTTGTTTATTATTTATTAGTCATTTTTAGAGCATTTTAAATTTTTTCTTGGGAGATGATTCATATAAGCTATTAACTATATAAGCTTCTTAACTATTCGGTTACGATAGGCAAGTTGTAATAGCCACCAAAACCTATCCAATGCCGAGGATCCTTTACTTGAGAGATTGTGACTCGAAAACCAATTTTACAATAGGAGTCGTGGTCATGACTCAAAATACCAGGAAATAATTAAAAACATGAATAATTAATAATTTTATCTAACTAACGGTCCTTACTTAACACATTTACGAGGAAGATTAATTAATATTTAAATAATCACAAATTAACTTATCTGAAATATTTGCCGACACTTAGAATTGAGGTTCCCTCGAAATTAAAGAAGCTCCCTAGATAACGTCAAGGCTTCAGATCAAATGATCAATAAGACTTAACCGAGAACTTTCCAGAAATGGATTTTACTTCCGAAGCCAATAAATGCCTGGGCAGAGGCAATGAAGTACTAACGAGGTGATGAACGTAATTTTCAAAATAAAGATCACCGCAATGCTAATCTCTAACCTCTTAATTAATAGCAATCTGTTTCCAAACTCACCTCACTCACTCAATATCATATATATTTTGAAAAAAATCTGCATGATCCATACACTGTATAAACGTCTACGTTTTCGTCCGAGGATTTGCTGACCAGTGTCATGTTCAAACGGTAAAAATAATCGCTGCAACATTCAGTCCAGATAATTTATTTTCTTCATTCCCGTCTCGTTCAGTCTACTCTCGTCCGATCTGTCCGGTCTTCCTTTGTTGCCAGGTTTTTCTGTCTATGTATACCTGACCCGTTGCCAGATCCATCCATATACGTTTGACCCATTGAAGATAACCATGATGATGGTGGTAGTTAAAAGGTCTAACAAGGGAGGACGACTAAGGAAATTCATTTTGGGACGAAACTTGGTGTAATAGTAGTACTCCTTTAGGGTGTTCAACCCTCAATGTAATACCGCCGAATGGCCAGTAAATTCAGATAAAATAGCCTTCGAAATTCATGCTTAGCTTTTATACAATTAAGTTTTAATCACCACCAGCGACTCACTAGCATACTTGGTAGAAAGCCTGCATCCTGTGCCGGCGGATAGGGTTCGAGTCACGCGATGAACTTTTTTTTTTAATTCATTTAATTTTTTTAAAATTAAATAAATTTATTTAAAAAGGACTTATTAAATATTTTATATAATTATAAAATAATTAAATTAGTATTATATACAAATACATGTTAATTTTATTATATTAATAAAACATATGTTATATTTTATTATATAATTAAATTAACTGAAAAAAAGTTGACTTTTTTTTTCAATTCATTTAATTATTTTGTGAAACTAAATAAATTTATTTATGAAAGGTTTATTAAACATTAAATGATATTTTACGAAATTATTTTGTATTTTATAAAGTAAAAAGTTACTCTTATATAGATAATTATATTACATTTTATATAAATATATTTTGATATTAATAAATAATATTTATAATAAAATATACAAAGTAAATATTAAATGATATTTTATATAAAAATTAGTTACAAATAGTTTTATAATGTGGAATACAATATACGATAAATAAAATATTACATATAATATAAAATAATTTGTAAAATACATTATTATTATTATTAAATTGATGATTTATAATTAATACAATAAAAATAATGTCTTTTTTATGTATTATCAATTTAATTATTTTACAATTATATAAATATTTAATAAGTTTCTTTTTTAAATAAATTTATTTAATTTAAAAGAATTAAATACATTGAAAAAGAAAGTTGATCGCGTGATTCAAACCCTACGAGTTGGTGTAGAAAGCAGGCATTCTACCAAGTATGCCAGCGAGTTGATGACTGTAATTAAATTGTAAAAAGCTAAGCATGCATTTCGAAGGCTATTTTCTCCAAATTGACTGGCCATTCGGAAAATTACATTGAGGGTTGAACACCCTAAAGCAGTACTACTATTACACTAAGACTCGACCCCAAATGAATTTTCTTAGTCGTGCCTTCCTCTTGTAAGTAAAACTTCTAAGAATAATACTCTATATTAAACAGGGATCCTACCGAGATAGACCATGGCAAGGTATTTCTACATGATATGGTGGCACAGTAGGGGGATAGTTGCATTATTATGAGTCATAAAGCTATTTTTGTTATACGAATAATACAAACGATAACAATAGCAGCACTTAAACAGGGCGTTCAGTCAATAGATGTAAAGGGTTTAATCCTAATTAAAAGCCACTAAAGCAGCGGTTCTTAAGCTTTCGAATTTTGATCGAAATACATGTCATTTGCAGAGTTTTTCCATTGGAAACAATTTAGTGATGTAGTCCAGGGTGACAAAACTTTCAGGTTTTCCACGAAGCATATCAGAGTCTACAAAATAAAAAAATTCTAATATTAAATGAAAGATCTTCGTGGACCCCCTGGAAAGGCACTGGGGTTCTCTAGGGGTCCGTGGACATCAATTTAAGAACCACTACACTAAAGCATACCAAAAATGCTGATCATTGCAGTTCTAGGAAGTTATAACTTTAAAGAGTTGCGAAATCAGTGATATCATACGTTTTGTTTTCCTAACTAGGATAAAATGTTAAGTCTGATTCTTTTTGACATATTAAACAATTACAGATAATATATTGAGAAGTTAGATATTTTCAATTGAACCAAACTTGTATTTTAGACGCAAAATAGTTCTCAATTTGTTCGATAAATATTATTGCAAAGTTGTTTTTTTTTCTTCTAAATTTTCGAAAGTTTTCTTGTAAACTAAAGCAACCTCAAGTATCAAAAAGTTCTGAAAATTAGATTATTACGTTATATAGGTTGGTTATTATACCTCTTTTTAATCATCAGAATTATCTTATAAATTTTAAAAAAATGTATGAAGAGATTTCAAGATTTTGAAGTATCGTGTTTATTATGTTTTTATTTTTCAATTTCCTTGACATTGATTGTTAAACTCCTCTTAATTTTCCAAAATAATGATTCTGGACATTATTTAATTAAGCAGATTCTTATTACTATAAAAAAGCAATGTAATTTATACAGCAGGTTCATTTTGCATCCAGAAAAATAATTTGTATTTCATTATTATTCCCTATTGTTTTTTACTCTTGTGACATTTCTTAATTAAAATGATAGGGAAGACATATCTACTGATGCAAAAAGAAACCATAATTAATTATTCCTACTTTATTAATCAGCGAGGTTCATTATAGAAAGATATTTCATTTGTTTGGTGGACTTTTTTGAACAAATTAATGTATACTAATGCTAGCTGTGTTTTTTTGGAATTATTGAGTTATTTTGAGAAAATTTTAATCATTCCAAACTCATCAAAAAGAAAAATCATTCGTTTTCCAAACTTTCACTCCATCCCATGTAAGGAATTTGAAACTGGTTCTTAAGTATCAACATGCAATACTACTTCATGTTTCACTATGTTCTAATTTTAAACTCTTAAAAATCTCTGACCACTAAACTTCACTTTGGTCACCTAATTAGAATGACCACGAAATTAGTAATACTGTGTCCAAAGTATGTGAGGGGGAAAAATTTGAATTGAATATTACATTTTTAGAGTTCTCTCTGAGTTTTAGCAATAATAAGTCGAATATGTGAGTAAATTTATTTGCTATTAAAAAACTGGAGCAGTGTTTCTGAAACTGTGGGGTGCACCCCTAGGGGGCGTGATAACCCTACAAGAGGGGCGCGAGCATATCGAAAATAAAAGGTTTAAAAATTAATTTACTGGAACGAAGTAAACAAACTACTTTCTGTCGTATAAAAAATACGCATTTACACTGATATAATTTATATATATCAGCTGGCGATATTACTTCATCAAAAATAAAAATTTCCGCTGTGATATGTTCATTAACTATCTGATCCTACAACTAAATAAAAAAACATTTTGTTTGATTTACTGTAATACCGCGATGAGAGAATTTTCTTATTATGTTTTCTTTTTAAATCTAAAATACTACTCTTTCAGAAAAAAAAACTCAGACCCATAGAAACATTCTAGGAAGATAAAAAGTTCATCTGTTTGACCTTCGAACTTACGGGTATGGTTAGTTCGTTCCTTTTTTATCTTTATATTTCGTTTAGGGAAGTTATAAATAATGCGCTTTTTCTCATACGAAAGAGTTATATGACATTTGGAAAAACACAGAAAGCACTTTGAAGGAATATTTGGCTAGGATTTATTTTTATGAATATTTTGAAACATATAAAGCATGATGAAAAACGTTTTACACAATTCCTTTTTAGAACTAACATCCATATTTTTAAATTGAGTACACTTTTAACCCGGGAGCAGTCACGTAGGGTTCAAAGCCAAAGGACAACAAAACTATAATAATTTTAACAAAATATGACGGTTTTGCTAGCAAATATCATTCCTGTAATGTTAGCGAAAAGTGTCTGTGTGATTTGTGTCCTTTACTAATGTTATGTACCTTTGAAACACTTTAGTTCACTTTTAATGGATTTTTTCTCAAATTTTCAAAGAAAAAAGGAAAAGTCCTTGAAAGTAGGTAAGTATATTTTCTTTTAGTTAAATTATTCACTAGAATTGTGATTTTATCGTGTACAATAAAAATAATAATGTAAAAAAAAAACATTGGGGTGACTCTCGGTTACCTCGCTCGACTATTAACATTAGTATGGAGTGTGTGCCTGCTCTCCCGGGTTAAAACATTTTGAAGTCTTCTCGCTTTAAAAATTAATGACAAATGTGATGGATATGATAGAGATTAACATAGACTAGACTCTTTTTCTAATGACATTTAAACTTTTGGAAATGGATGATGGAGGAAATAAACTTTTAATGAAACATCATTTTGCAATCTGTTCTAATTTAAAATTAGAGAAAAGAAAAATAACAATAATTATCCTATTACTTAAATGTAATTGCTTAAAATAAATATTACTTAAAAGTAACAAATGCAAAATTTGATACTTATCTTGTTAATTTGTACGGTTTATAATTAAGATTGTATTGTAGTTTTAGCGCCTCCCTCCCAAAGCTATTATTATTGTATAAGGAGGGGGCGATAAAAATTATGATTGAAAATTAGGTCGCCGATAGTGAAATTTTGAGAAGGACTGAACTAGAGGCATTATAAAAATAAAACAATACAAAGTGAAAGAGTATAAGAGTACACATCTCTTAAAATTTTTGTTAGAGAGATAACACTTAATTATTTCCAATCTACCACGAAACATACATACATCATATATATCTATATCTATATCTGTATCTATCTATCTATCTCTATCTATCTATCTATCTATCTATCTATCTATCTATCTATCTATCTATCTATCTATCTATCTATCTATCTATCTATCTATCTATCTATCTATATATATACATAAACATTTCATGACATGCGAAACGTACCAGGAATGAGTTGTTAACCAAATGAGGTGAAAATTAGTAGATGAAATGTACATTAAAACGAAACGCAGAAATTAAATGTTTTATTCGTGAAATGCAATTTATAAGAGTAATAAACACGCACAAATAAAGTGGATTGCATGCCAAACACGTTGTAATTGGTGAGTTAAAACGGTTAGATCCAGGGATATGGACACCTGCTCATTAGAGCCCAAGATCTTTTTTAAGATAGATATGATGAACACGCAGACCACGATAGGGCTTGGGAAGCATGAAAACAAGCAGTAGCAAGGTAAGCCGTGTGCGGCTGAACAGTATTCAGTTGAAGAGAGAAAGTAGGGGGCATTATATCCACGAAACAAGACTGGCGTCCCGAATCTTGGCAACGTTGCTCAGTGCTCTAAAAGTGCCAAAAAGGATTCCGGCTATAAAATGACATCCCCAAATTCCCACGGCTGTCCTGAATGTCTCAGACATGTCTTCGATGGTCACCGCAGCTTAATTTGAAGCAGGACTAATTTCTAAAAATAATTCTTCTCAAGTCTGTGAGATTCCAGATAGAATACACCTGCACCATTGCAAAACCAAATAGTCACGTACGAAGTTGAGCAATAGCAAATACAATGACCTCCTGATATTCAACAAATTTGCTATCATCTGTCAATATTAAATAATTCGTCTTTTAACTACTAAAATTATGCAAAATATTATAAATATATTACTTATTATTATTGTTATATTATTTAAAGGAATTATTATAAGTACCCTAATATATTTTATTTTATTTTGTCTTTAAGCTGCACAATGGAACCAGCCGTCATGCAATACCCAAGCTACTATCTCACTCGTCAAATATAAAATTTTGAGGTGAAGTGGGGTGGTAATGTACGTTTAAAGTTCTTATATATATATATGATATATATAATACAGTAACTGTTATCATTAAAATAAGAAAGTTTTTATGGAAAATACAAAATTACATTACAGTTAAAAAAAACCAATTGTGTTTAAAAATATAAATGTATCAAAGAAAATATACATTTTAATTGGGTCCAGTTATTCTGAGTTTGATACTGCTCTAATTATATGACGGTTAATTAAGCTTTTACTTTGTTTAAGAATTATCTTGGAACCAAATTAAATAATTTTCTTCAGTTACAATTCATAAAATTCCGTTTTATATTCTTCATGGATGTTTTTTATAAACTACATCTTATCCAACAAAAAGTACAACATTGTATTATATGTATTGCCAAATTCCAAGTAGAATTCCATTTTAGTGTATCTGAAAATTGCATAATTATAACATTTTCTTTAAAAAGAGTTTAATGAATATAGTGCATTGTATTTCTAATAATATGAGTCAATGATTTTATTTTCTTTCGGTCTTTGGCTGGCTTATTTCGTCTTTTGTTTTTCTTTTCCTGCTTCAAGAATTCTGACAGAAAAATATGAATAAGACTGTTAAACTGAAGTGGAATTTCATGCTAATATTTGATTCATTCATCTTCTCTTGAACATTATGCTTCCAAAGCAATTCATCTGCATCTCCGAAATATTTCTGTGAAATTCCGTCTTTACAAAAAAGTTTGTTTTTTCTTCACTCGCTTTGATATTCTCTTTTCAAAGACATGTTTCCACAGATTTAATTGAATTTTTAATAACAGTGCAGTTTTACTTCTATTTCTTTTACCTTCGTAGCCATATATGCAGACATTCCTACAAAGTGCCCTTCTCGTGAAAAGTTTTATGTGTCCTTTGGCATGGTTTTAATTATTTTTTTCATTAAGTATTTCTTCTCGCTCTGGCTATTCTGAAACTCTGTATTTTTTCTAGGTCTTATTGTGGTTTAATCATTGCATATAGTTTAACTTTTTTCTATAGAGATACACTTATTTCAGTGCACATACAATCTTTTCTCTATATTATTTATGCAATTTGGTATGACCACAGAAATATTTCCTAATTTGAAATTTATATATATAAGCGAGAAAAGCGACTCACACACACACACTCATTCACTCATCACGTTATCTCTGGAACTATTAGACCTTTAGACTTGAAATTTGGTAGAAATATTCTCTCTCTCATGGAATAGAGATCCGCTAAGAACGGATTTTGAGAAAATCGACCCGCAAGCGAAGTCATAGATAAATATTCTCGCTTTTGAACTATTGGACCAACAAACTTGAAATTAGTAGGCACGCTCCTTTCATGGAGAAGAGCCGTAGCAAAGGGATTTTTGCGTAAATTGATCCCTAAGGTGTGCTGCGGGTGATTAAGGGTGGGAGGTTTAGATAAATATTCCGGTTTTTGAACTATTAGACATAAAAACTACAAATTTTGTAGGCACGTTCCTTTCAAGGATTAGAGGTCCGCTACTAAAAGGATTTTTCGAAAATTGACCCTCAAGGGAAATTGTGAAGGCTTAAGGAGGGTCGTTATAGATAAACAGAAATCCTGTTTTTGAACTGCAAGATTAACATATTTGAATTTTTGTAAGCATGTTTCTTTTGATGAATAGAGGTCCGCTAAGAACTGATTTTATGGAAATAGACTTCTATGGGGGAAGTGAGGAGTTGCTGGGTCGTAGAGATAAAAAAAATTCCGTTTTAGAACTATTAGACCTACTGTAATAAAATTTGACATGCATGGTACTTTTTTTTTGTTTGTTAAACTGAAATCCTTTAACAACGGGTTTTAAGGAAATCATTTCTCAGAGGGTGTTACGGGGCTTCTGGATAAAAAAAATCTGTTTTTCACCTACTAGATTTAGACTTTAAATATTTAAATTTAGCATGCATATTTATTTTGTTGAGTAGAGATCCACTAAAAATGGATTAAAACCACTTTAAGGGAGAGGGTTGTGGAAGCGTAAAAGATAATTCTACTACAATTTTAGAAATTCAAGTTCTATTCTTCTTAAATCAAGAGGTAAGATTTGTAAAAATGTTTTTTAGTTACATTCGAACAGGTAAACAGTATATACTCGTACAACATCATGAAATACCCAGTGGAACAAGTGGGTAACGGTTAATCATGTGTATAAGAATATTCTTAGATATAGTTGCGAAAGAGAGATTAATGTTTTGAGCAAGAGACAGACACAGATTGCTTTTCCACAGGTAGTGATAATTGCACTAATTGCTATTGTAACCTCTTCAGATGTGACATATTTCAAATGAAGAAAAAATTTTTGATGGTTTGATTTTTCTAATATTATAAACAAAAGTACAAATGCTAGGGAATAGAGATAAATTTTTATAAGTAGTTTTGTTTTGCTGAGAGGTACACATATGTGCACCTCAGGGGTCTTCCCTACAACAATAACAAATCCAATTTATTTACCAATTATTTTTATTTTAATAAATTTTCTTCAAAAAATGGAAAGAATGCATGATAATGCAAACGAAACTTTTCAAAGCAATTATTATTTATCTTAGAGAAAAGGTACAAAATATAATTGTATTTCGTATAAAAAACACGAGTTCTAGATTTGCAACTTTCACATCTACATTTTGATGCAAGTTTGTCATACATAAATCGAGGGAAATTTCTAATTCTATCATATCGAACAGAGAAAAATCGTGGCTCAAATTTTACTTCACAGGTGTTCATTACAATATAACTGGTGTTATACCTCTGTAGTGTAATTTATGTCATCTTCCATCTTCCTTTTCAGCAAATACATCAACCTCATTGGGTAAAAAAAATTGCATCTTCAGAATTATCTTCACTCCTAAATCAGAATCTAACAATAATTATAATAAGTTGCTTAAAATTTATGTGCATCAATTTAAATTTGGAACGGAGAAAACAAGATTACTTTATGGTCAGTTATAAATAAATTAAACCAGTCTCTAATTAGCACAAAATATAACAAGATAAAAGCGAATTAGTATGTAAATTTTACGTATTTATAAATTTTCTTAAATTGTTGACGAGTATATATAAACATCATGATAGATATATTCTTACTTAAAATTAAGTGTATAACTATAAATCAACAAAATAACCCCGTCATAGTCATAAAAAAATAGCATAGCTCTCAAAGGTTCAGATGCATGTCTTTTGCATCTGGTATTAATTAACAACCGTAGGTTCACAAATGTGCACCTTAAAAGTTACTTCTACAACTCTTAAAAGTATAATTATATGATCTATCAACTTTTGCAAATCATCTAAATCAAATTAAAAAAATATGAAGGTCAAAAGTTTTAATTAAATACCAAAAAAAAAAAATAGTACACTTTTTCTGCTTTGTGTCGAGTTGGCCATTGCTACTTTGTGCTTTGAAAATCCCCAGGAAAAAAAATACAAATATAACCTTCTGGTGGAAAAGCTGAAAAGCGGAATCATGCACTAAAGATAACTTTCGACCTCAATTGTTTTAAAGAGACTTGGTACCCTAAAAATCACAAACCTATCGTTTTTTTTAATTTTCATTTAATCTTATTCTTTGCATTATTATCTTTCGATTCATATATAACTTGGTCATGTCGGAGAGTTAGAAGTTGAATAAAACTTCATTTGAAAACAAATTAGGCAATTCAGCCACACCCCCTTTTTAGAAAAAAAAGCTATTGATAAAAAAAATCTATTTTATAAATAGAAATAATAACTATAAAAAAGAATGTGTAGTATTAAAAGCAGAATATTTCCGAGGCAATACAATAATGTAATTTTTCTTCCTTGTGAAATGTGTGCATGTAAAATTTTTAAATTAAGGCATTTTATATTAATAATTTTATAATTTCAGTTCTTCTTCCTGATATATTTTTCATACAAATGTAATACTTTAATATTATAAGAAGAAAAACAGCTAAAATTTCTGTCGTGACAGAAAAAAAATTTTTTTTTAAATTTTTCTTGAGTTTTCTTGTGCAATTAGTATTCTCTAAAAGTTGATCATTTATAAAAATGTGTAGGTTGAAAACATATGAAAATGCAATTATTTTAAAGAAAAACGTATAAGTAATATCTTAAAGTGGTATTTTAAGTTTAATTACGCTTATAATAATTATTTTTTCAGAATTATAAGCTTTAAAGTGGTTTTTCTCAGTTTGTGTTTTTCGAAACCTCAGTGCATTCAAAATGCTACTCCTTCGACAATTATTTACCAATCACTTCAATTTTTTTCTTGCGTGTTAAAAATAAAGCATGTAATAAAATTAGGGATCCGTTTTGCTATAAACTGAATACTTTTTTTAAAAAAAAATAAAATGTAAGACATGTTGGCTTTTTCGTTGATTTTTAGCCTGTATATCAACGTTTTATTTTTTTCTCGAAAACGAATGAAATTATTCTAAAATCGATCCCTAAAGTTGTTAAGAACATCCATAAAAATATCATAAAAAAATTTCAGGTCAAAAAATTAATTTTTACAAAAGGAGTAGGATTTTAAAATTTTCCCAATTTTTATCAAAAAATTTAAATTTTTAAAATTGTGTGAATAATATATGAAAATTTTCATCTGGTAAAATTTTCTTGAATAGAAACATTGTATAAAATGTTAAAATATAATTTTTAAATACGTAAATAAAGAAGTTTGCTCAAAGGGTGCCAAGTCACCTTAATCCGTTAATAAGATATAAAGTTAGAACCGCAGATATACATATGTGTTCCTTGGGTCCTAGGAGAAAAATGGACATGGATTTAACTTAGAAAATGGATTTAGTATAGTTAACTAATTCGTTATTTAGTTTAGTAACAGCTTAAATTTGCTTGCATCATCTGTTAATTATTATTCTGTTGAAATCCACACAATATTTTGTTATGCTTTTTAAATTATGGGAATATAAATAAATTAATAAAACTAAAAGCAAAAACATTTAGTGCGTTCTTAGATCGTTTTGTATAACCGTCTAGCCCCTAGAATTTGAACTATTCGAATTAATCATTTTAAGGGACAGATAACTTATAAACTAAATTCTAGAATTCCCAAATCATATTTATTAGTATTCAACTTTGAAACACACATTTCAGCATATGTAATATTCAATCCCATTATGCTAGTTACTAATGCCTTTCCCTAATTATTTTACTTATTAATTTTGAACGTAAAGGACGTCTCTTAATTTAATGAACTTATTTTGAATATACAATTTTGTCCTAGTGTAGTTGCTTCATTGTATGACTTTTCTTTTTATATCAGTTTCTAAAGTTGATAAGAAAAATATTGATTCTAGCAATATCAAAGATCAATAAATCCATATTGGGACCACACGTGTACTTGACGCAGTTAAATAAAATTTATTTATAAAAACCAAAGAAAAGTGTCGTACTCTATAAGCATTTCATTTGTATACGAAATTGCAACAGCAAACCCAAAACACTTGGCGAAAGCCATTTATATTTCAGAGATCTCTCGCCTCTTGTTGTTTTCCCAAGCTATCTATTCTTACGAAGCTCTAGAAAATCCAAAATTGGAGCATTTCGCCCGCCGTGGGTAATGTATTTTCGATGATGATGCAAGTGCCCATCTCGTGACATTAGTCATCTCACTACTCACCGATGTGACATTACCATGGGTATAACGTGGCTTAGTCAAGGGGACCTTCAACTAATAACTTGGATGGGACTTTGAAATGACACTACTTTAAATGAAAGGTGTCATTTTGAGATGCATTAGCACAGTGGATAGGGCACTTATTACACTTATTCTATTCATTCATCTCGAAAACTCAATGAATTTGAATAATGTACGGGGAATTAAACTCGAGACGCTTTAAGAGTGGAAAGGCTGTCAAATTGATAAAGAGACAAGAAAGTATTAATTTTGTTATAGAAAATCTATCATTATATTTTATCATTGGTAATAAAGGAGAATAAATAGCCAAATGTTTTAACTAAAAAAAAGTTTTTTTTCAAGGGGTTTCTAGCGATCAACAAACTTTAGGGAAAAAACTAACTTTAAACTCGTTCCTCGCAAGGATTTAAACATCACCAGCAAAGTACCTTGAATATTTTTATACAATTGAAAATTTTAAGATATTATAACAATTAACAACAGGAAGTATATTTCTGATAAAAGAAGCAAAATTACAGTAATAAATATTCCCTGTTATTATTTTTAGTCAAAGTTAACTATGATCGTGCACACATTACATTAGGTAGCTCTGTGAGTTAATTTTTAAATACAATTTTATTGAATTAATGAAATGAGTTTCTTTGTTGACATTAGTAATTTAGTTCATAAATTAAAAGAAATTCATAAAGAGAAATGACTGCTCACCTAATCATAAAAATTCTGAAATATTATATAAATGGAATCATTTACCATTAAGGTGACTGCCTACCTTGAAAATGTCGTTTTTCGTCTACATAAGACCTTTTTTTACTTCAAAATCTTATAGTTTGTGAACATTTTCCTTTCCAAAACAGTTCTTTTCCCTTTAGGCGAAGTAAAAATAAATTTAAAGGGATTTTAAAAAACATCATTCTATGCAAAAGAGCTGTAAGATAAAATTTTAAATGAGTTATCTCAAAATTATGTTTTGGAAAGAAACGCGTTACCAGATGCATGATATCTTAAGAACCAAACCAGACAACGTTTTGGAATTTTGTGAAAATGTTTATTATACTTTTTTCATAAAGTGGACCATAAGTTTTGTTGTAGGTTAAATATTTTTTCATTTAGGATAGTTATTATATAGAAAAAACTTTAAAAGTGTCAAAATTTTCATATTATTATCTATAATTGTCTGTAATTTTTTTGTTTTTTAATATTTCTCTTAGATTTTGGTTCATTTTGAAGAGCATCGTAATATGTATGTTGTTCATAAAGAAAATTATGATAATTGTATTAGAATTTTTTTTTATACAGTGTTATCCGTTTTAGTAAAAATTTGGTAAAATTTCCTTGAAAACAATCAATTTTTCTAAAAGTACAATATTTATTTAAAACTTTTTATATTCTTACATATTTTTTTTTTATTTTTCTCCCTAAAATCACTAAATTTGTTTCAAAAATTTGTTTTTATAAAAAAAAATTGGGTCCCAAGGTAGGCAGTTATTTTCATTTAAAATTTTACTTTTGATTCACGTGTGGAAAATTATAAGTTTCGTGTTCAGGTGTGATAGCTGATAATATTCAGTCTAGTATAAATTCAATTAGGCATTAATATTAGTTCAAATTCTCTTAACGGTGTATAAACTTAAAGGCAAAATGCAAAGCTACAATGGTTTAATGGCAGCGTGTTAGATTCATAATCCTAATTCTGTGCATTCGAGAATCGGAGGTTAATTGGTTAGTTGTATTCGTAGAGTCATATTTAGCCTAGCTGCTTTGAATTTGTTAGTAATTAAACGTATCATACAAAGTAGTGTTATAAATATAATCAGATGATCTAGACTTAAGGCAAAAGAAGGAGGATGAACGTGAGACGGCCCTATCCGTGTCCTTCCGACTAACAAGTCATCTTGGGAAACTTTGGTCCTTTAAATCTATTTTATTTGAAACGAGCCATTTGAAGAAGAGAACGTTATTACGCAAATTAGTTCTACTATATATAGTCTAAGCTTTCAAGCTAAGGAGAGAGATATGATAGGTTACTAGCGGTTCAGTGATTAGTCAAATTGATAGTGTTATGCAGATATTTGGTAATTGTAATTATCGAGGTATCCGACTACGTTCAGAACCATGATTTTGCAAAAGCGTATAAATGGATAATATTTATGATATTTAGTGTCACATATTAGAAAACTTCTATAAAATTGTTTTAAGAATATTATTACTATAAAAAAATATTTAAGTACAATATTTTGACAAAAAAGGAACATAAAATGACCCATTTTCAAAATATTCTCCTTTTGTGAAAAATGCTTCTATTATAATAATATTTTGCCTGTATATAGCTCAAACCTCTGCACAGAGGCTCAACTAGAATTTTTGAAAAATATAACTTAGAAGTGAGTTTATCCATGTTTTATTACAGCAGAGGGGAGAAATTTTAAGAAAAAAAAACGCCGAGAATTATTTCAGTTGGTTGTAACTCTAAAAATATTGTGAATTTTTCAAAAAAAATAGTTTAGACTCTCTGGAGAGAAATATTTGCTTTATATAAACAAAATATTGTTATTTTAGAAGTATTTTTTATAAAAGAAGAACATCTTGAAAAAAGGTTATTCTATGTTAAATTTTTACCAAAATATTATATTTAAATAATTTTTTTTTGTCAAAATATCCTTAAAACAATTTTATTCGAACTTGAAGTAAGTGTACTTATATTTAAAGTCTTCTTATACTTCGCGTACCTCTTTATTTACCTACGTATTGCTTCAGTTGGGTGCATTTCTTAATTTAGACTGCTTGAACTTGTGTTGTTGATCACGTGACAAAAATTGAGTAATTTTAGACATGGCTAGTCTTCCTTCCTTTCTTCCCGCATCTCTAGGAGTGGATGAGAGAACTTTACAAACGAAACTGAAGGAAAATCACTAAGGCATTCCGGGTGGGTGTCATCTGATTTACCAAAGACAGTGAATTATATGAGAGAGAAAGGAAATATCACACTCGTGCATACCTTGAAATCGTAAGCCCATACTTATCTAATAAAGACAAACCGCTTGCTATTTGTTACAGTACTAACCATAATTGTTCTTGGAACTAGAAAACCCCAGTGATTAAGGGGATTACAGTAATGACTGGAGATGTTACACTCAGTTTATATTATTGAGTGTTACTTCTACAATGATCATCTTTTCGGTATAAATGGAATTGCAACAAGATAAATTGAACTGAATATCAAAATACCTATTTAGTAACGAACAGTAATAATAAAAATAAGATACCGGTTTGGATGTCTTCCTCTTTCCTTGACGGCGGCTCAAAATTACAAGATTTATTGCCAGTAGAACGCATGATGTTCCAGAGGGAAATTAATTTTGAACTGTTGAACCCATTGTTGCAGCGTCGCTTACTAAGACAATATTTATCAGTGCTGGACTTCTAGAGTTCTGAGTGACACACGTACTTAGAGTGCCAAGTATTTTTATTCCACCGACCCTCCATTCCAGAAAAGAAAGGGTGTTGTCGACTTCATGTCAACTGGATTATCTCAAATATAGGTGTAACATTCTCCTCACAGACGAGTTCATATTAGTACTTGGATCAGATGAAAAGTGTTAAAAGATAGGGAGTAAGAAAGCAAATACAATAAGGTCAAGGTCATCGAATATCAGAGGTAGTAGCGTCATGGTGCGGGTTGGAATTTCAATGAGTTATGTCATTGAGGTGCACGTCTTCAGAGGCTGCTTTGTGGCAGGTTCGAAATTTGGGGATGTTCTTCACGGCGAAACTTTGTGTTGCAATATTTGATCCTCATTTCTTTTCTGTGGGAGATGATACCTGTTTGCATCAAGTCAACATCATTGACTAGTATTTGGAAAGGGAAAATATTTCTCATATAGTGTGGACCAAGTTAATTTAAAGGAAAAATGTTGGGACGTCCTCAGGTGTGATGTTTCTGCACGTTTACCTTCTTCAGCTAGTATCAGATTGTTGGAAACTGCCTTTAATGGAATAAGGGTCATAGTTATTGTTTGCGCTGATTGATCCCCTCATTGAATGTGTTAGAGATCATTATAAAGTTTGTAAGAAATTTCCAAGGTGGTCACATGCCTTACAAAAACATGCCTGATTTTGCTAAATATTATTTCTGTTTTCACTTTAAATATAATTTTCCTACTCAAATTGGATAATAGTGTAAAACTTGCAATACTTTTCATCTTTGTATATCTTTTTTATTTTCTTTAATACATAAACGCCTTCACAACCATCGTATGCAATTATGTGTTAATCAAGATTTTACCTCTTCATTTTGGATCATTTTAGAGTCATGTGCTTAACTTTTTGAAGGCAGTATATATTTTATGCTCTATTATGTATTGAAAAGCAAAAATTTTCTGTAGTATTAGAAAATATTAATTAGCTAAAGCCTCAACAATGAAGCTCTTAAGAGATTATCATATTTTTTCGTAAAATTCATAAGAGGATAACTTTTTTTTAATTTTATTTAGTAATTTATTAATCATATTGAAAGCTTGAGGGAAACAATTTGGTTTATTATTCTTTTTAATTGTTCTAAATAAATTTAAATTGTACGATGATTTTAATTAAGAATCTTCAATGAATTTCCTTGTTTACCACAAAGACAATAAGCTATCAGCTTTTTTCCTGTTTCTGAGCAGCGTGAAAGCTCTCGAATTCCAAGCTCTCGTAAATATTTCTTATGTTTAGGAAGACATATCTTTTCTGGAAATCTATTCAGAAACAACTGAAGTCTTAAGCTCCTTGAATCTTTTTTTTTCTGAACGTTACTGTTAAGGGGACTTGGCACCCTTTCAGCAAACTTCTTTATTTACGTATTTAAAAATTATATTTTAGCATTTTATACAATGTTCCTATTCAAGAAAATGTTACCAGATGAAAATTTTCATATATTATTCACACAATTTTAAAAATTTAAATTTTTTGAAGAAAATTGGGAAAATTTTAAAATCCTTTTGTAAAAATTAATTGTTTGACCTGAAATTTTTTTATAATATTCTTATGGATGTTCTTAACAACTTTAGGGATCGATTTTAGAATAACTCCATTCGTTTTCGAGAAAAAAAATAAAATGTTGATATACAGGCTAAAAATCAACGAAAAAAAGCCAACATGTCTTACATTTTTTTTTTTTTAAAAAAAAGTATTCAGTTTATCGAAAAACGGATCCCTAATTTTATTACATGCTTTATTTCAACACGAAAGAAAAAAGTGGAAGTGATTGGTAAATAATTGTCGAAGGAGTAGCATTTTGAATGCACTAAGGTTTCGAAAAACACAAACTGAGAAAAACAGGTTTAAAGTTTATAATTCTGAAAAAAAATTATTATACGCTTAATTAAACTTAAAATACCACTTTAAGATATTAGTTATACGTTTTTCTTTAAAATAATTGCATTTTCATATTTTTTCAACCCACATATTTTTATAAATGATCAACTTTTAGAGAGTACTAATTGCCCATGAAAGTTAAAGAAAAATGTTTAAAAAAAATTTTTTTCTGTCACGACAGAAATTTTAGCTGTTTTTCTTCTTATAATATTAAAGTATTACATTTGTATGAAAAATATATCAGGAAGAAGAACTGAAATTATAAAATTATTAATATAAAGTGCCTTAATTTAAAAATTTTACATGCACACATTTCACAAGGAAGAAAAATTACATTATTGTATTGCCTCGGAAATATTCTGCTTTTAATAGTACACATTCTTTTTTTATAGTTATTATTTCTATTTCTAAAATAGATTTTATTTATCATAAAGCATTTTTAGCTTTTTTTTTTTTCTAAAAGGGGGTGTGGCTGAATTGCCTAATTTGTTTTCAAATGAAGTTTTAGTCAACTTCTAACTTTCCGACATGCACAAGTGATATATCAATCGAAAGATAATAATGCAAAGAATAAGATTAAATGAAAATTTAAAAAAAACGATAGGTTTGT
This sequence comes from Trichonephila clavipes, assembly GCA_019973935.1. NCBI lineage: Eukaryota > Metazoa > Arthropoda > Arachnida > Araneae > Nephilidae > Trichonephila > Trichonephila clavipes. The sequence goes on from BMAU01020087.1 coordinate 97,285, forward strand.
GATTTTTAGGGTACCAACTCTTCTTAAGCAATTTCCAAAGTAATTTTAATATTTTTTGCCACGATAAGTTTTTTTCTAAGCTTGTTAAAATTTCCTACTTTACTAATTTCATCGATGAATTAATTTTCTTATTAGAACTGAAAGATGGAAATCATAAAGAGTGTACATGATGCCTGAGCCCATTTTTTCATGAATTTCGTAACATTCGTAACATAAAATTTCCTACGTCACTAATTTCAACGATGAATTAATTTTCTTATTAGAACTGAAAGATGGAAATCATAAAGAGGGTTCATGATGCCTGAGCCCATTTTTTTCATGAATCTCGTAACATTCGTAACATAAAATTTCCTACTTCACTAATTTCAACAATTAATTAATTTTCTTATTAGAACTGAAAGAAGGAAATCATAAAGAGGGTACATGATGCCTGAGCCCATTTTTTCATGAATCTCGTAACATTCTGGATACATTAATTTAAGCTTATTAAGCTTAATTTATTCGAATGAAGTACTTATTTCTCTAATGAAATGAAAGAATAGCACTAACCAAAGAAAAATTGTATTCATAAAAATGGAAAATATTTTTTCCCGTCTTATCTGTATGTTGTCAAATAAGATGGCAATTCGATTTTTTTTAACGAGGCCATATGTGAATATTAAGTCCTGCTAGAAATCCATTGTTTCAAAATTCTAGCAATCAATTAGATATTAGTACTTTAGATATCTTAATGATTCATTGCTTTTGTAAATGTAATGTTAGCGGATGTATTTTTTTTCGGTAAAATGACAAAAAAGGGAATTATTGTGAATAGTTCTAAAAGAAATGTTTAATTTTTAAATTAATTTAATTAAATAATATTGATAAAATTTATTTTTAAAAATAAGTATCACTAGTGCAGAAGATATTTCTTTCACTTAATTAATTTTTAATCGTGAAATTAGCTTTTATATCACGCTCTGTAAAATTTTGCTAAACTGTTTATAAGTTAAGAAAGTATAAAAATGATCATTTAAAAATAAATTAGTGTTTACAATACATTACTAAGCAGAATTTTTCCCTTCTCTTTAGTTTTCAAAATCTTTCACACTAATCGAAAGAGAAAATACACTTAAAATTTTAAAAAACAACACGCACAAGTAGATATATTTTATATAAAATATGAATTATTAAAGGCAAAAAAGGGAAGTTAGAGAAGAAGGATGTGTTTCAGCAATTTAATTAGTAATGTTTTTTAAGTTATAGACTCAGTACGGGAACTTTTGTATACAACCTCGTATATTATGCATATAAAATAATTCAAATTTGTAACAAAAATTTTCAGTATTTGTATTCTACATGCTCTGAAACTTAAAAAATCTTGTTTGCATGTAATTTTCTGTAATAGTTTTGGAAACATATAAGCAATTCCACCACTTGTAAAAATAAAATAATTTTTGTAAAAAAAAAACGAGTTGTAGCATGGAAACTAAACGAAATTAGCAGAAAAGGCAAAACAAGTTAGGATACGCAAACTATTAGAGTTACATAAATGGTCACGCATGTATAGGCCAAAAGACATCCTCTTAATTTCGAAGTGAGCTACATGCAATAAAGCAAATTAAAGTTGCTATCGAATGCGAATACCATCTTATGAATGCTCTAAATCATAGGTTCCCAAACTTTTTTGTCTCATAGACCCCTTGCCATGTTTTTCGGTTTTAGGTGGACCCCAGCTTACTTATATTGAATTTTTGCAAATATATCAACTTAAATACCTTTTGACAGCATGTACTGCTACTTACTAAAAAATTATTACATTTCTAACAGTAGGGAAGTATAGAGTTTAAAATTTAAGAATCACATGTTAATGAATTAAATTAAAATTGAATTGAAACATAAAATAAAAAAAAAATTGGTACAAAAAATAAATGAACAACAAAGGCTTTAAGGTATTCGACTAAGTTCAGAGCCATGATTTAAAAAAAACGCATAAATGGATAATTTTCATGATATTTAGTGTCACTCAGATTAGAATACTTGAATAAGATTGTTTTAAGGACATTTTGACAAAAAAAAAAAATATTTAAATATAATATTCTGGCAAAACATTAACTTAGAATAATCTTTTTTCCAAATGTGCTCCTTTTGTAAAAACGGTTCTATTATAATAATATTTTGCCTGTATATATAGCTCAGACCTCTCTACAGAAACTCAACTAGAATTTTTTAAAAATTCACATTATTTTCAGAGTTACCACCAATTGAAATAATTATTGGCGTTTTTTTCTTAAAATTGCTTCCCTCTGTTGTTGTAAAATATGAATAAACCCATTTCTAAGTTATATATTTCAAAAATTCGAGTTGAGCCTCTGTACAGAGATCTGAGCTATCTACAGGCAAAATATTATTATAATAGAAGCATTTTTCACAAAAGGAGAACATTTCGAAAAAAGATTATTCTAAGTTAATTTTTTGCCAAAAAAATGTATTTAAATAAATTATTTTTGTCAAAATGTCCTTAAAATAATTTTATGCAAATATTCTAATCTAAGTGACACTAAATATCGTGAAAATTATCCATTTATGCGCTTTTGCAAAATCACGGTTCCGAACGTATTCGGATACCTTAAATGAGAAGGATGAAACTGAGCGTGCTTCAATAACAAATTTTCAGCATTTAATATCAATTTAGTTGAGTTTAACCCTAAATCTTCTTTGTTAGTAAGTGTTCAGAGTTTTCTCCCTCTTTCTCGCCTTCTGTTTATTAGAGAGACAAACTCACTGAAACTCTCTCTAACTTGGAAAAGTAATTAAAAGATATCCTATAATTGGTGACAAATAGCAGGTATGCCCTTGTAAAATCAAAGTTGCTGACATACGCTTTCAAACTTTATTTTTTTAACATCTTTGTTAGGGCCTATTTTGATCAGTTCCTATTGTATTATGACATTTTTTTTCTCAATGTAGCTATATGAATTAATTATCTACTGTGTTATTATTATAAAAAAAAGCTATCTCAAACCTAGCTTCAAAATCTGAGTAAAGGGCATTTAAATGTTGCACGTAGGTTACATTGTTCTGACAGATCATCTGTGACAAATTGAGAAAATTCGTGACACCCATGTCCTACTTCTTTAGCTTAACTCTGGGAAGAAATGCTTTGAAATGGTCCTTGTCTTAAAAGTAACCACAAATTAAACTCACTGAATTTAGTAAATAAATCAGTTAAGTTGGTATATAAGATATGGTTTCCATTAGATCAAGTTTTTTTAAAGATTAAAACCACTATCTGGTTTCATGAAAGGCATTACCATAGACCTTAATTTACACTTCATGAACCCCCAAATTATTTTGCCACTGACGAGGACCTCTTGCAAGTCATCATAGCCCCTGGGTGTGTATGTAGACCACTTGGGGAATCACTGCTCTAAATGATTTATTAGAAGTCAGTACATCTCGCGAAAAAACGCAGAATGTCCTGCAAATGTTTAATGGAGCTCAAATGGGGCAGTGTGATCGAAATGGGAAAATTATCATTTACATCATGAAATAATCACTTGCACGAGGTATAATGCCACAAAACGATGACTATATAGAAAATTGGACCATTAAGAGCCATACAAGCCAAAATTTTGGTAATGAACCACGTCATATGACACCACCATGGAAGGATAGATACCAGACAGACGTTATGATCTGGAGCGCTATTGTGTATCAGAGACGATCCCACCTACTGCAATTTGTAGGGACCCTGAAAAATTTTGGCATCATCTAGGAAGTCATGGAGCCGTCATGGTTACGGAATCGTAACCATCCTGAATCACATTCATGTGTGTGGAGCTGTATTTCATTAAGAGATTGTCCGTCTACTTGTTGCTCAAAATGTACAGACCTTTTTCAATGTTCTGCTTACTTCATATCCTTCACGTTTCCTGGATATGTCGCCCTTTATTCATGTCTGATAACATATAGGTAAGTGACGCGTTCGTAAAGCTGTTCCTCAGCGTGACAATCAGAATTTGTATGACTGGATGCCTCGACGTTTATAGATAAAATTCATCGTTTATTTAAACTACTATAAGTGTTAATAGGAGTTAGAAACCTCTCTCTCTCTCTCTATACTGACAATGTTAAATTGGCAGTTTTCGATGTACCTTTTCTCAAAATCTGTTTTATGTATATGCTTGAAATTTTTCATACTATTAAAGTAAACCTCTCTCATTATACTATAATGAGCTTTTAGCTAATTTTGAATTTTTTAATAAATTAGGAAATATTTTATCAAACATTGCGAAATTTGACCCATTTTTTACTTAAAAAATTTGTAAAAATTAAATTTTTGAGTGTTTTAAAAAAAGATCATTTTAGTATATATTAGACATCATTATAAACAATTCATAAAAAATTTACATACCTGTGAACAGTAGTTTCTCAGAAAAGATACATCGCACATTAAAATTTACATTTTGAGATAAATTGATTTTAATGTATACAGTGAGACTTCTAAAAGGTTGGGAAATAAAAAAAATAAAAGTCTCAATTTAAAATAAAAGATACAAGTTTTGGTTTATATCAATCGTTACACTTTTAAGCAAAAACAAAGTAATTTGTTTACAATTCTCGCCATTAAAATGGGCGTGGCCCAAATTTAACGAATATTTAAAAATACATTTTAAAGGCTTCTAAATACCCCAGAGGTTCAAGTAAGGTATTTTTAGAAAGGTTAAAATCTATACAATTTGAAAATGTAAATATCTCAAGTTGTCAAAAAAATAAGATTTTAGCTTTCCAACACCCCTTAACTGTAATATAAATTTCATTTATTACTCAGGATTTTTTATCATAACGTTGCAATGTACCAATATATTTCCAACGTCGCTTTAATAAGATAAAGTACTAGTATAGAAATTTTTAACTCTGAATCCACCCCCAAACATGTGATATTTAAAAATAAATAAATATAATATGCAGTCTGCTTCCTTTTTTAAAATAATTAAACAATAGTTTTAAAAACAGTTTTTAATGTATTAAAAATAAAGTAGCGAATATATTAAATCGTCGGCTCTGGTGGCTTAGAGGTAATGTGCATGCTTCGTAAGCCTAAGGTTGAGGGTTCGACCCCGGCTGCAGTCGTAGATTTTTTGGAAGAGAAAATCGTAGGCACGCATGTCATATGATTATGTGGCATGTAAAATATTCCTTGAGTCCGTCAGATGAATTTCTGAAGAGTCCAAATGTGTTTACAAGGCCGCCACTAGATGGTGACACCATGAAAGTCTCTAAAGGCTAAGTTACTAAAATGAGCCCCATTGAAAAAAATACATTAAGTAAAATCTAATAGTTCTTTCTTTTTTTTTGCTATATATTAGTTCAATGTTTATTATTCAAAAATTATTTACTTCGGAATAAAAGAAAGAGCTTGCCAAATTCTAAGTTAAATTATTTTAAAAACAAATGCAAATATAAGATTAATAGATTGATAAAATAATAATTAAACAAACACGCGTTAAGTATAATCCGAATAAATATTTTACGCATAGAATCAAAGAATGAATTTAAATATTAAGAAAAATAATTCTGAAAAGAATAAAATCTTAGAAAATGGTGCTTTTTTATTAGTAATTAGCTTTTAAAAGCAAACACAATAAAAACAAATCTTAATTCCTAATTTGGGTACATCAAAAAATCCAACCAATATTAATTAATGTTCCACTCTCCACCCACACGTTGTGCATTGACAAAGCATTTTATTTAAAAATAAAGGGGGTCCAAAAATGAAAAATATTAAACCAATTTTACAGCTTAGATTCTTGTTAATCATTTATATTTCATGTAAATTCAACTGTTTTGGATATTGTTGTTCTAGTTAAATTGAGAGAGAAAAAGTGCTTATAAATATATCAACTTATGTGTTTATGATCTGAATATCATTAAATTCTAAAGGTTACGTGCGAATGTTATTCCAAATTCAATTAATGAATTTTGATTTTCTCGATGCTCCCTAATCAAAATTTTTGCATGAATTCCTTTAATATTTCCCAAGTGATTCCAAAATAAGAATTAATGATAGATTTTCACAGAGAAGAATCAATTGAGCAAAATAATCAATACATGGTTCTCAAAATGTATTTTTTTATCATTTAATTAGAAACTTTTTTGTAATTCGAAGGAAATATGCGCTATTCTCTCACAACATTATAAACACAAATTTTCATCAAAGATTGTTAAATTACCCAAAAATAAAAATTTTAGATTTAGCTACACTACAAGGGGAGTTGGAAACCTCCCTCTCTCTCTATAGTGACAATGTTAAATTGGCTGTTTTCGATGTACCTTTTCTCAAAATCTGTTATATATACATGCTTGAAATTTTTCATACAATTAAAGTACAACTTTCTCATTATACTGAAATGAGCTTTTAGCTAATTTTGATTTTTTTTTATAATTTACAAAATATTTTATCAAACATAGTGAAATTTGTTTCACATAAAAAAAATTGGTAAAATACGAATTTTTGAGTTTTTAAAAAAGGCTCATTTCACTATATATTAGCTATCATTATAAACTCAAAACATTAAAAAAACATCAAAACATGAAAACGTCAAAAATTTACATACCTGCGAACAGTAGTTTCTCTGAAAAGATACATCGAACACATCAAAATTTACATTTTGAGATAAATTGGTTTTAATGTATACAGTGAGACTTCTAATCGGCTTGGAAATAAAAAATAAAAAGGCTCAGTTTAAAATACAAGATACATGTTTTGGTTTATATCAGACATTCAACTTTTAAGCAAAAACTAAATACTTTGTTTACATTTTTCGCCATTAAAATGGGCGTTGCTCAGTTTCACCGATTATTTAAAAATAGGTGTTAAGGGCTTCTAATTACCCTAGAGGTAAATGTAAGGTATTTTTAGAAAGGTTAAAATCTATACAATTCGAAAATGTAAAAATCTCAAATTGTCAAAAAAAAAAAATAAGATTTTAGCTTTTCAACACTCCAGTTAATCAGTAAAGTAATAAGAAGTTTTATAAAAAAAGCCTTCTTATTATTTATTAATAATAATACAAAATTTATACTGGACTTCTTTGTACTTCTGAAGATCGCCGTTCAGTTTGGCTGATATATATTGAATCTGTTGAGACTCAAATGCCTTCAGGTTGGTGCTACTTGAATGTTTAGAGGGAGAGATATCTATACTCAGGTGTAGATTTCGTCACTTGACCATAATTCAAAAATGTGAAGTCCGTCACCAATAGTTATCTCCTAGAGAGATGCTTATCTAAGCCAAACCAATTTCGATGAAAATTGCGAAATTTTTAACAATGCTTACTTTTTGTCCTTTTTCTTTTTGATGATTTCATTGATGAAACTATCAACCCATTAATTTACTGCGTTCTTTAATTGCTAATTTATCAAGTTCAAATGTTTTAATTTATATGTATAAATGTGATAGAAAAATTTACTTGTGTGTTTAAGAAGAGTTGGAAATCTCTTTCTCTCTATGTAATGACTATGTTAAATTGGCTGTTTTCGATGTATTTTTTCTCAAAATCTCTGTTACATGTACATACTTCAAATTTTTCATACAATTAAAGTATACCTTTCTCATTATACTAAAATAAGATTTTAGCTAATTTTGAATTTTTTTAAAATTTATGAAATATTTTATCAAACATTGCGAAATTTAACCCATTTTTCACATAAAAAATTTGAAAAAAATAAATTTTTGAGTTTTTTACAAAAAGCTCATTTCAGTATATATAAGACATCATTATAAATATATCATAAAAAAATTACATACCTGTGAACAGTAGTTTCTCAGAAAAGGTACATAGAACATCAAAATTTTCATTTTGAGATAAATTGATTTTTATGTATACAGTAAGACTTTTAATCGGCTAGGAAATAAAAAGCTCAATTTACAATTAAAGACAAATTTTTGGTTTACATCAGACGTTAAACTTTTAATTAAAAACAAAATACTTAAATAGAAAATTGTATGTGTGTGATTCTCAATTTCATTTATTTTATTCTTTATGAAATGAAATTAAACACATTTTTTTGCATAAAGTTGCGATTTAACAGGTATTTAGAACATAAGATATTTTTCCGTCTCAATCCTTTTGATGAAGGATTAAATATTTACAATAGAATAAAATCAATCTTCTTATTTTTCTGACATTGTGTGGGTAGATTAATTCCTTAGCTTTAGTAATAGAGTTCAAGTCTCTAATTTTTTTAAATTATACAAATGCGAAATCATAAGAATTTTTTATAAATTTAGAAAGCACTAGCATAAATTATATTTAAGGTGACTGACTACGTACGGAACTGTGATTTTGAAAAAAAACAACAAGGTATAAATGAATAAGTTTTTAATATTTAATGTCAGTAGAATAATTGTATATTTATAAAATTGTTTTATGAATATTATTAAAAATGTACTTAAATGCAATTTTTTGGCAAACAAGACAGAAGGAATAACATATTTTCAAAACATTATCCTTTTATGAAAAATGTCACTAGAAATAATAATAATAGACCTATATATATGTTGAACTTCTATACCGGAGTTGAACAAAGCACTTTGAACTGTATAATTTAAAAGGGAATTTATTAATATTTTAACCTTAGCACAAAATATTATTATAGAAGCATTTTTCATAAAAGGAGATGATTTTGATTTGAGAGAGATTTTGTAAATATCTTACTCTTTCTTAAAGCTATTTTATGTGTATATCTCTTTCCTAATACGGGTGCACTACATATAAAAAAATTATCCATTTAAACGCTTTTTCAAAACCACGGTTTCAAACACAGTCAGTCACACTAAAATAAATTTAATTTTGAAAATATTTCAAGCGGATATACAACATAAAACACAAACAACACAATATTTATAAAAATTAAATACTTTGTTATTATTGTTAAAAAATAATCAAATAAAATATATGGTCATTGGAAAAAGATTGAACAAAAATATTACACATTCCCATCTTGCATTTATATTTAAGGCAAATATTACATACGATACTTAATTTATGTATTATTCTTCATAGTAAGTAAAGGGAAATAGCAAAATAGATTGTTCTGATTTGGGAATCTTGTAGGTTCTATGCAGTGATTACAGAAAGCGGAGAGAAAGAGAAAGAGGAGAAAAGAAACTCCTTCAAGATGAACAGATTACGACGTCGAATTCGATCATTTGCTAAGAACTAAAGAATGAATGGATTTACATGGATAAAGAATAGAACTCGTCTTTTGTCACTTTGTTACATTCGGATCAAGCGTCACTATTGTTCAGGCTATTTTTTGTGCCACGCAAAAAAGGATGCCATTTATTTTTTCTAGATTTTACCATAACAATGGAATATCTAAAATGTATTTGGGGAAGTTTATCGGTTAGAATGGGACTTGAAATGATTATGTTTCTTAGTTTTTTTTCGTAAATCTTTCTTTAAATGGGTGTCATAAACAAGCGTTATTTGTTCACTTTTATATCGCAAATATTGTGGCATCGTGTTATGACATTTTTAAATTTATTTACTCATAGAAAATGTGTTATTTGAATTTTGAAAGAATAAAACTTAGCATTATATGCTGTTTATATAGCTTTATACTATTCTTTTTCATAGATATAATTGATGCATAAACAGAGATTAGACTCTCTATGAAAATAAATATTTATTTCTTTTAAACATTTGCTTAACTTTTGGAAAGATCTTTATGATTATAAAATACTTGGGAAAAGTTGTGATTTTAACTTCGGAAGTAATGTGTATAACTATTTCAAAAGCTTAATATGCATTAAAAATGAATATTATGTATAGGTATTGAAATATTACAATAAATTTCCTGTAAAATATTTTTCACTGTGAAGTAATGTTAGCAGTTAAGGTATCCGAACACGTTCGGGGTACTCTTTGACAAAATTGCGTATTTAAACATTATAAATGCTTTTTTTAGGGCTCAATACCAATAAATACCAATATTTAACTAACACAATATTTAAAATAAATTACCTAAATTTCACAAAAATCACAATTATATGTGAAACTTCAGCAATATTTTTATTTAACTTCATAGCAATTAGAGAAAAAAAGTAATAAACTTATATTAGTAAAAATATTGCTAAAACAAAGTAATTGCATTTATCTAGAAAATGTACTAACATTTTAATATTTTATTGAAATTTTAAAAATTTAGAGCTGATTGAATAAACATTATAAGAAAAGTCACATTCTTTATGAGACTATTATTTAAACAACAAGCCATAACTCAAAAAGTATTCGTACAATAAGAAATATTTTAGTACTTTCTCTAGAAAATAACATAAATATCAGGTTCAAAAGGTGTTAAAGAAATACATTCGCAATATGTTGAGTTATCAGATTCGCCATGATAGATTTTGAGCATTTTAAAAGCCCACTTCTATTAGATCAGTGATCCACTTCCGGTTTTTCTAACTTTATAAAATTGATTGTAAATTGACCTCTAGTTAGCGTAGAAACAAAACAAAGTATTTTTTGTAAAGATAGTTCTATTCAATACAATTAAAAACAAAAATATCTGTCTTGACTGAATTTGGTCATTTTCAACGTGTTCGGATACCTTAAATAAATGTTTCTCGGAATATTTAGATAAAAATACTGATTTGAAAAGAACATTTGAAATAGTTTTAAGATATTATTTTAGCATCTTTTATTGATTAATATTTATTTTAAGAGGAATTCTTAGTTTTAAAACAGATTATTAGTTATATATTCTTAAATTGCAAATTTTTTTTCTGGTTTAGTATCACAGTGACTTAAGAATTAATAAGACCACTAATGGGTTTATTTCTGAAGAAGACATAACGTATAGTGTTTTAGCCTGTACAACAGTGTTTCTCAAACTGTGGGACGTGCCACCTAGGGGCGCGTGATAACTCTACGAAGGAGGCGTGAGCATATAGAAAAGTCGAAACAAAAGACTATTTAAGAAAATTACTAATTTATAGAAGGTAAACAAACAAATCCATTCTGACATAGTAAAAATTAAAATACACATTTACATTGATATAATATACTTATAAATGTATCAGTATTGCACAATGTGTTTTATAAATAATTTAATAACACTAAATTTTGATCAAGTTTAATAATTACCAGTGACCCCATGGGTTTGTCATATAAAAATTTATAATCAAAAATTAATATTTATCTAGATAATTTGTACGCTTTACTACCAATCCATTTACTGCTGAGTAAAAGTTATGTGATTCATTCTCCAATGCCACAGTTTTCCACGTGAGCACGCGTATGTGATGCATTCGGGAGGGGGGGAGAGAAGGAATAAGTAAGCAAATCCTCTGAACACTGTGAAGGTTCTTTTATTTTATTCCAAAGCATTCTGAATAATTTTATGGATAACAATCCACATTAAAGATCGTACTTCAAAAAGACGTATATATAGGTCCTGGGCAATTATAGCTTTGGTTGAGCGAGATGTTTATATACGTCGCTGATATTTATGAATTTAAAGTTGTGCTGTAGCTTTAGCGTCAATGAATATAGTATTACTGAATTCAATACATTGTTACTGTGTGTAGGGGGGTGCGATGAAAGTTATGATAAAATATTGGATCGCGAATAGTGAAAGTTTTAGAAACACTGCTGCACAGTGATATATTTTCTGTTCCAAAGTCAAGTGTAAAAACAGCTTAATTAAAATTGACTCGTTTTTCTAAAAATTAAATGAGGCGTCTATTAATAAATTTAAAGATCACTTGGGAAAAATAGCATTTTACACACCATTATAAAACTTATCTGTTGATATTTTGTGAAACCATTATCCCAAAAGCTAATATTTGATTATGTTATGTACTACTTTTTTTTTGGGGGGGGAGAAGATTTTGCGGAGTAGAGTTATTTGAGACAGAAGAGTGAAAACTTTGATTTTAATTAGAGTGCTGGTAAACCTCATGAAAAAGACGTAAATAGGCTAATGAAGTGTTCTAAAAATTCCATTCACAACGTCATAATTAGGAAAGAAGATCTAACAAAATAAAATGCCCCGGAAGAAAAAAAATATTTTACAGCATAGGACAATCACACACAACTAACTTTTCGGCGCTATCATCTAAAAATCATCATTTAGACTCCTCAAATTCCGAAACGTATCGGGAAAAAAAACCTAATATGTCATAGTTTAAAAGAATCTTAAATTAAAGCTTATGAGCAAAACATTTTGCATCTACAAAACATATGAAAATAAAGAATACACTAAAGTTATTGAAACATCATTGAGAAACAAAATTAATATGGTCTAAAAAAGTCATGTCTTAGAATGATGAGTGGAAACAAATTATAACTTTGTTTGAAAGAAAATTAAACTCTTTGGCTCGAATGGTTACAAATATTATTTGGATGACTCGAAGATGAAAATGAAAGAATACTTCAAAAACAATGGTTTGGTAGATACTAATGGTCTGGGGAGCCTTTACTCTTGTAAAATCCTGCGATTTACATTTAATTTTAAGATATATGGACACTGCTTTATATATCAAAGAATACTCTACACAGAGTTAGTTAGATGTTATTATATGGAATTTTATTAAAGGGAGCTAACTTGATATTTTAGTTGGATATTACTACATAATATTCATTTAATCTCACCAGGAATTGTTAACAAAAAGAAAGACTAAGTATATATTTCGCCACAGCCGAACTAAAGTCAAGTACTCCATAGAAAATTTTTAGATTATATTATGCCACCAAGTTTATGGTAATACTAAACAGCTTTCTCTGCCAGTGGATCATTTTTTTCTTAATTACTTGTCTTTTTCAATGAAAAACTGAATGCATGAGGTTAGGGGAAATGGATGGCCAAAATATTGGTTATTTTCGTACCTGTTTTGGTTCTCAAATAAGTAATGTTATAATTTGTTATCAATGTAATGTCCACTTATCTAATATTTTTGATAAATGAAACACTTATTGCATTATTCAAATATTATAAAAACCTAACTATAAATAAAATATATTTTAACATATTTCTTGTGTTTAAACTATAGTTAAGGGATCTACTTTAGTTCATAATTTCTAAAATTAAAATGGTCATATTATTTCTTAGCGGACTGTAATTATGAATATGTTAAGGCTATCTTCGGTTAATGTTAAAGAATAGGACCCGAATTTGGAAATTTTTTTCAGATATAAAAGAAAAGAAACATTAATATGATATTCTGGCTTCACTATCCTTTAGAGAGAGCAGATTTTTTTTTATTATACTTCCCGTTTTTAACCGAGTTTATTCATTTTTCTGGTATAAAATGTGTTTCGCGTTTTTTCTTCTATACCGTAATGTTAAATGGGTTACGCCTTCACGTATTAAAACAAAAAAGAAAATATTCATGGAATATTTTGGCATTTTAAAGAAAAAAAACTATATTGTTAACAAAGATATAAGTTATAATACTGCAAATTTCTACAGAAATTGAGGCATTTTTTCGGTCTGAAAATGTGCTTCGAGGTTAAGTTCAAGCTCTTTTACTTTTACCGAAGACAGCCTTAACTTGTTTCTTAGAATCATATTTAGTAAAATGATTGTAATAGTAATAATGATTTTACATCAATATTACGCATTCAAAATTCTTGGTTTGCTGTAAAATTATCTGGGTATTTGGTTTAAATTTACGTCACACTAGAAGTTACACGAAATGATTTGACAACAATTGCGAATAATTAATTAATGTAGAAGTTCAAAACTTCGCTGCATTAACTTCAAATTTATTTTTATTTACTTTTAAATTTGGTTAGAATTTATCGTTAACTGTCTTAAGTATTAAAAATTGTAAGAATTATATTGAAATTTTTTATCTAGTTCAATCAGGGTTGTAAAAATTGTATGAATATTATATGCATAAAGTTCGAAAAATATTTTTTGAATTAAGAAATTGTAATATACTTACAATGAAATATGGTAATTCCTTCTATTTTTTTTCAAAAAGTTCTTTAACAAGAGGAAAAAGTGACATAAGCATAAAAAGCCCCATTTGTGAAGAATTACATTTTTATTGAATAAGATATTAAGAGTAATTATTTATCACTGTCAACAAAAATTATTCAAAATTGGAATAATTTTTTGGCATCCAAAGTTCAAGAACTAGCTCTTTTCAATGGTTGTACTCATTTTGAATGCGTTCATTTTTCACGAATTAATATTTTCAATGTAATCTCTATCATGCCCTGTAAATCCTTCTATTCATCAGGTTTATCCTGTAAAGCAAAAAGAAATTTAATATTGAATTTTGAATTAAAAATAATAATAACCTCTGTTTGTGTTAGCTCCGACGTACGACTGGAGTTTACTCCTTAAGTATGGTTGTCTTTGGTTATATAGTAGGCAAACAGGGTAAGTAAACGCATCTCAAATTTTACTGAAACCATGCATATATTTTTTTTATTCTATTCACATTTTTCATATTGATTCTCTAAAATAATATGTATATATATATATATAAATACATATAAAATATTATACGTTAATTATGTTACATAAAATATATATATCTTACTCATAGTACATGAGTACATTGCTAAGAAGGTTGATTTACTTCATTATTAATACAGAGAGTCTCAAACTGTGCCGCGCGCCCATCTAGAGGGGCGTTATAACATTACACGGGGGAGTGCAAGCATGTCGAAAATAAAAAAAAATATTTTTTTTTTGAAAAAAGAATTATTTATTTACTGAAAGGATGCAAAACAAAATGCATTCTGACATAGTAAAAATAAAATATATGATGTTTATTTATTGCAATCTGTTACAATTTAAAAACTAAAAGTTGTATGATATTTATCCTATTACTTGAAAGTAACTTACTTAATATACCTATTACTTAAAAAGTAACATACCTAAAATTTAACAGTTACCTAGATAATTTGTAGTTTTAGCATAAAAGTCAATTAATATTATTGTATTTGAATACATTGCTATATATATATATATATATATATATATATATATATATATATATATATATATATATATTAAATGGGGGGGATGAAAATTATGATAGAAAATTGGGTCGAAAATATTAAAAGTTTGAGAAGCACTGGGTTAATATCACTGGGAGTATTAATTACATTCTCTCGTCATTATTAATCACTGTGACTAGAGGCTTGTAATAACTAAAGTATGATATGAGAGCTTCGGTAGATATGTGATTCACGAATCGTAAAAACATCGTATCAATGACAGTATTATACCTAGTCGTCCCCAGTGCTCTACCAGAAACAAAATCCAAATTAAGAAAAAACATTAAAAACATACCGAGAAATTGAGTGATTTTTAGTTGTTATAGTCACAACTTTTCTTTGTCAAAAGAGCTAAGGCATGAAGCGTTGCTTGGCGCAAAAACCGGTTTTTGACGCCAATTACGCTAGTAAACGTAGATTGCGATTTTTTTTAAAGTTTTATTTTTTTTTGCGGGCTTGCTTTTTAAAATATACTATCCAAATTTCCCTCATATATAAAAAATAATGGTAATTTTTAAACAACATAAGAAAAAAAACTACTTATATAAATGATTTGTAAAAAGGGTATTTTTTTTTTGGACGAAAAACCCAAAATTTCTTTTAAAGTCTGTAATTTTTAAGCAATTTTTTCAATCTTTGAACAACACTTGGATAACAACGTTTAACACTTGGAAAAAAATTTCGTGTGATTAAGTTTATAAATAACGAAGTTATTCAATGTTTAGTTAGAATTTTGAGTGTATTTTGAAAAATCGCAAAAAAAACCCACCCGTTTTCGGTATTTTATATTTTAAGTCACTGATTCGAAAAGAACAAAGCATGAACCTTTTTAGTACAGAATTTTGATACATTATGATGGTAAGAAATTCGTACAGAACGATTGAAAAACTCTTTTCATAAAAATGCATCGTATTGGCTCATTTAAAAAAAATCGTAACAAATGCAAAATTTCCTTTTTTTGTAAAAAAAAAAATAGACCATATCGTGGCGAAATAAGTGATTTTTCCGATTCTGTAATTATTTTGTGTCTGATTTTGGTAAGAAAAGAGTGATCGTAATTTTAATGAATTATAGTTTAAAAAACTAAAAAAACACCGTTTTATAGTTAATCGAACTAAGTTGTAACTTATTCTTTTAGTCTCCAAATCTGGAATTAATAGCCAAATCTGGACATGGGATCTGAAATTAGTCGCCAGATATGGGATGGGATCGGAAAATGGGAAATTGTTCATTTTAATGATCCTGGTCAGGTCAATGGAACAAAATTATTAAATTATTATATTGTCATCGGTCCTGGACAAGTGAGCAAAATTTCGAATTAATCTGACCATTTAAAGTGGGTAAAAATTGGTCAAAGTTTCCGTTACATACAAGTGAAGTTTATAAAAGGGTGTTAAAAAAGAAGAAAGAGTATTCCTTCATCCCGACAGCGGCTTGGCGCATGTGCAGAACACAGCGTAACGCAATTTTGTTATAACGTTTTTTGTAAAAACTTCACTCTTCATAATTTTTCCATACCGTGGGCTTTATATGAAAATCGATTCGTAAGAAGTAAACTCCAATAAAAAATTTCAATCACGATTTTTCCTCATTTTTTAAATAATTTATTTAGAAGCTTTTTAAAATGGAATATATATTATGCATAAGGAAACAGTTCCCTATTTCATCGATCTTGAAAGAGATTTTCTTTGATTCATGGTGGTCCTGAACTTTCTAAGATACAGCGAGATGTTTAATTCTTTTCTTCTATCCACTTTGCGAAAAATACACAATTTTAACTGCAACAACTCCAAGTTTTATGTTGATTTATCGTCCCCATGCTGCCTACTGTAACTTCTCTGAATTTGCCTATTATCACCCTTCTGAATGTGCTTACTATCCCCCCTCTGAATTTGCCTACTATCATCCCTCTGAATTTACCTACTCTCCCCCCTAATATGCGTGCAAAGATTCAGAGTAATAAGATAAGTGGAGTTTTCTTTTGTTTTGTAATTTACTCTGTTGAGAAATTGCGTTTTACAATATTAACTTTTACATTTAACTAATGTATACTAACGTCGTAGTTTAGACTGCTGAAATACTACTAATTTCGACAAAGAAAAAAATAAACTGTAGAAAAAAAGACAGAGTTGTATAGTTTGTTTTCCTATAAAAATTTAAAAAATGAATCCTTTTGTCGATTTTTGTGAAGTGACTCTTCTTAAAGTGTATATTAAAATTTTTCTAACAGTAGAACGCCCCCTAGAATTCTTTTATTACACGAACTTCTTTTACACGATTTTGATTTAATGTGAATTAAAAAAATAATAAATTCTCTTTCTACACGAATTTGGTTCAATAAGAACGACGCAAATGCTAAAACAATTTTATTTTACTCTTATTTTTATAATTTTGACATTTTAGACGGATGATTTAATGCAATTTCCATTTGTAGGATCTCCTCGAATTTTATAACCTCGCTATAAAATTTTGTCTACATTGCGAATATCAAGATACTAAGCTCATGGTACCAAACATGACGATTAAGGTTCGTTTAAGAATAAGGAAATTACGAAAGATACACGACGAGATGATATTTAACTGGCACTAGAACCTCCAGCTGATTAGCGAACGATGGTCTTGGACGGATCCTAGAGTTCTAGCTGTATTATTAACGTGACTCCCAAGAGAGAAAGTACATGCTCAAAGGAGCGAATACACTAAATGACGCTTTAACTGCTCTAATTCGTGAAAACTATCCACCAGGTGATCAATTTAAGTACGTCACTGAGCTTGAGCGAATAAATTAAGTTAATTACAGACTCATCGTAGAATGCACTTGCAACGAAATTGAAATTACAAACGAGAAGGACAGAAAGACTTATCGATCTCGAAGTAGCAACAGGTTACACGTTAACCTTTAAAGGTGTATTCAATTAGAATTGCTGTAGTAGAGGTTGTCCTTGAGACTCCCGATCCCAAGGAACATAATGATAAATACAAAGAAGATAATGTTCTAAATGCAGATTTAATTAAAGTCTTCAACTAGGTAGTAAATTGGGTAATCATTGTGTTAAACAGGATCCTAATAAGGAACACGCTGAGAAGTTTAAACGCGTGATCTGATGTCATTAATATCCTCCTACAGAGAATTATTCAATGTCCTAGCCAAAACGCTTACAAAAAGATTAATTACTGAATATGTTCTTATAAATCCTCTGCATCATCGGTATCACAACAGGCTAGTTTTAATTTTGTTCAAGATATTACAGAAAGAATTTCACCTGTAGAGTATGAAGTCCTGGGTAAATGTATAATTTTGTTATCAGAAAGTGACGGCGAATAAAAATGTCTTATGTGTAACTCACATTCGTATGCCTAATTTTTTTGTTCATGAATTAGAGATACGTGTTTTTACTTTTCAAATACTTTATTTTATATGATGCAAGTACAGTCGTTTTTTCAATTCCTGCTATTAGTTCACTCTCTCCCTATATATAATTATTTATATCTGTATAAATCTTGTTCAAATTTCAATCGTCAATAAAATATTTTCTTTTCATCCACTCGAGTTTAAATACATTTTTTTAACTTGTAGTGCTACCCAGCCAGTGTGGTGGACATGGCCCTCGGCCTGTAACCGAGTAGGTTCGGGTTCAAATCCCGATTAAGGGGACTTCGCACCCTTTGAGCAAACTTCTTTATTTACGTATTTAAAACTTATATTTTAACATTTTATACAATGTTTCTATTCAAGAAAATGTTACCAGATGAAAATTTTCATATATTATTCACACAATTTTAAAAATTTAAATTTTTTGAAGAAAATTGGGAAAATTTTAAAATCCTTTTGTAAAAATTAATTTTTTGACCTGAAACTTTTTTTATAATATTCTTATGGATGTTCTTAACAACTTTAGGGATCGATTTTAGAATAACTTCATTCGTTTTCGAGAAAAAAAATAAAATGTTGATATACAGGCTAAAAATCAACGAAAAAGCCAACATGTCTTACATTTTATTTTTTTTAAAAAGTATTAAGTTTATAGCAAAACGGATCCCTAATTTTATTACATGCTTTATTTTTAACACGCAGGAAAAAATTGAAGTGATTGGTAAATAATTGTCGAAGGAGTAGCATTTTGAATGCACTAAGGTTTCGAAAAACACAAACTGAGAAAAACCACTTTAAAGTTTATAATTCTGAAAAATAATTATTATAAGCTTAATTAAACTTAAAATACCACTTTAAGATATTACTTATACGTTTTTCTTTAAAATAATTGCATTTTCATATGTTTTCAACCCACACATTTTTATAAATGATCAACTTTTAGAGAATACTAATTGCACAAGAAAACTCAAGAAAAACTTAAAAAATTTTTTTTTCTGTCACGACAGAAATTTTAGCTGTTTTTCTTCTTATAATATTAAAGTATTACATTTGTATGAAAAATATATCAGGAATAAGAACTGAAATTATAAAATTATTAATATAAAATGCCTTAATTTAAAAATTTTACATGCACACATTTCACAAGGAAGAAAAATTACATTATTGTATTGCCTCGGAAATATTCTGCTTTTAATACTACACATTCTTTTTTATAGTTATTATTTCTATTTATAAAATAGAGTTTTTTATCATAACGCATTTTTTAGCTTTTTTTTCTAAAAAGGGGTGTGGCTGAATTGCCTAATTTGTTTTCAAATGAAGTTTTATTCAACTTCTAACTTTCCAACATGCACAAGTGATATATCAATCGAAAGATAATAATGCAAAGAATAAGATTAAATGAAAATAAAAAAAAACGATAGGTTTGTGATTTTTAGGGTTCCAAGTCCTCTTAAGGCATGTTTGTACTTTCTTCGGGAAAAAAAGTCGGACTTCGCCTGAAACGGATTCCCGTCTTGAATGAAAAGCAGCGCACCTCTTCTGTTATATGCTGGTATCATCATTTGTAATAAATATCTATATTCTTCAGTTTGTATCGTATGATTTTTGTTACTCTCTTGTATTTAATATATATCTCAGGATAAAAACACACGACAACTAAACTTGTATTGGATGACACTCGATGGTAATATAGTTTTTTCAGATATTAATTCAGAAATGAAATCAAAAAATGAATAAATAGTTACAAACAAAAATATTAGTTCAACAGCTTTAATGGAAAGGATTAATGTGTGTCCCAGTTGGGCAACGGATGGCAAGTTGTGCTTCTAATCCAATGGTCGTGGGTTCGAATCCCACCGGGGATGGCCTAATTTCTGAGAATGGTATTTCTTTTTTACTGAACTATTTTATTAGAATAAATAAATTTATTTAATGAATAAATAGTAACAAACAAAAATAAAATAGCCCAACACCCTATATAGAAAGGAAAATGGAAAATCGCTTTATATTTTGTCACTTAATATTGTGATTCTGTCATATTTATGTATAATAAAACTTATAGTGGCGCATGATTTGTCGTGGCGGGTGAACGATTATACTGTAACAACGAAAGGATAGGTCGTGACCATTGGAAGCGATTACTGTATATTAGATACATTTTCTATTCTGGTTAATGTTGCGTATTCAATGTTATTGATGAGGCAGTTTTTTAAGTTAATCCAGATTATTGCATATCTTGAAACACATAAACATAAATCAGGGACGACACTACACAGAACAAAGAACCTACGACACTACATAATGCAGCCTGCTACGTGCTTAAAGACACAGACAGAAGAGAGAAGAGCGTGGTATTTCCAATGATCTCGGTATTTATACCCAGCGGGACATCACATGATTTAGGGCGTGGATGGATGTAGCTCAAGATACTCTCGTTAGGTGTATAGCAAGGGGATTAATTAAACGTGGGTCCTGAAGGAATGAACCATAGATAAATTAAAAGCAATTAAAGATTAAATTACTGGGAACTATTACATATATAAATATTTATATTAATTGTAGCGATTTAATAAAAGATAACTAAAATAAGCATTTTCTTTGTTGGCCTAAGCAGGAATTGACTTAATTTTTTTTTACGTATTACTTGTTATGTAGAAAGTTTTAGATTGTAAAATGAAATCATCGTATAATGTATCATGTTTATTGATTTCCGCTAAATGGAACCAATGTTCTATTTTTTCAGAGTTACAATATATTTTTCTGTGATTTTTTGACGCATATTTTTCGAGAACAGATCGAATGGAATTAAGATATCTTATGAATTATGTAATTTTTATATAAATTCTTTCAAATCCCTTATAAACAATATAAAGAGTGTTTTTTCCAGGTATAGAAGTTTAAGTTGGCATTACTTTCCAAGATGGCGACCGATTTAACAGCTGTCAAGTGATTTATTCTCAGTTTGGTTTGGCAATTCATCAAAACGATTGTCAAGCAAGGCGTAGATTCGTCGAATGGGCCCAAAACGAGATTGTCGTTGTTCCCGATTTTCATAAGCGAATTTTGTTTAGCGATGAAGCGCACTTCTGGTTGAATGGCTACGTCAACAAACAAAACTGCCGCATTTGGAGTGAAGCTAATCCACAAGTGTATGTCGAAACACCGTTACATCCAGAAAAACTGACTGTTTGGTGCGCTTTATGGTCTGGTGGAATCCTTCTTCAAAAACGATGAAGATCACAAACGTTACAGTCAATGGTGATCGGTATAGAGCCATGATTACTAACTTTTTCATTCCTGAATAGAACAATCATGATGTCCAGGAGCTGTGGTTCCAACAAGATGGGGCGCAACATGTCACACAGCTCGTGCCACAATCGATTTATTGAAAGACACGTTTGGTGACCGCCTAATTTCACGTTTTAGACCTGTGAATTGGCCTCCAAGATCTTGTGATTTAACACCGCTAGACTATTTTCTGTGGAGCTATGTAAAGCCATTGGTCTATGCGGATAAGTCACAAACGCTTGACCATTTGGAAGACAACATTCGCCGTGTTATTGCCGATATACGGCCACAAATGTTGGAAAAAGTCATCGAAAATAGGACGTCCAGATTGGACTACATCCGAGCCAGCCATGGCAGTCATATGCCAGAAATCATATTTAACATGTAATGCCACAAGATTATCTTTCGAATAAAAAAAATTCATGTCAATCGAATAATACATCGTTGTTTTATTGCAATGTAAAATTCTATACCTCTAAAAAAACACCCTTTATAAATACAAAGCGTTAATACTCTCTTAATAGCTTCAATTTATTTACTCTAAATTTTGCTGTCGAATTAAGTGATGGCGGTTTTCGCCATATGTACAAGAACGTGAGCTTGACACGGAGCATATTTTCAAACAAAAAAAAAAAATGCCCCAATTTTTATAAAAAATTGTGCCATTGTATTTTAATATTGTATTATATCATGCATTTTATTATAATATAGTGTTTTAAAACTTCAAATTATTTCATAAATAATTATTTTTTAACATGAAAATGGATAGCTCATTTTAGCATTACGATATAAGAGAAAAAAATGTGAAACACATTTTACAAAAGAAAAAAATGTGTCAACTTGGATAAAAATTAGTAGTATGATAAAATAAGTGATTCTCTACAGGATAGTAGAACCGGAGTATAATATTAATGTTTGAGTACTTTTATATCTGAAAAAACTTTCCGAATTTGGGTCCTATTCTTTAACATTAGCCGAAGATAATCTTAGGAGATTTTTCCTAATTCTGAAAGGAAAGGTTTATAAAGTATAACTGTATACATCCAAGGTTTATTACAGATTTATGTATTCTTTTACAACAATTGATTCCATAGCATTCTATGATTTTTCTAACTTTTAACTAAATTTTTATCCACATTTAATTTCTTATGACGAAACATTACTACTATTGTATTATTTATAAACTTTCTTAGTTATATATCTTAGAAATATTTAATATTTATTTTAGAATAGATAAAGGAAAATCTAGAAAAAATAAGGTTTAGAAAGTTTTTTCAAACATATTTAAATTTCAATTAATTTACCAATAGAATTAATTTAATAAAGCTATTAATTTAAATTTATTAAAATATATAAGTAAAAATAAATTGGTTAAATGTATTCATACATCAATGTACGATTGCTAGAGAAGTTTATTTTTTTTCCATAAAAAAAAAGTTCCATACTTCATAAATAGGCCATGAAAACTGTATATTATACATAGCATGTTGTAATTTTAAATATTCTCTTCTATTGGCTGTAACGCCGTTAATATATCAAAGTTTCTTATACCGTAAAATATATGCTAACAAATTAAAAGTTATTTACTTTTTCGGAGGATCAATTCGGTAATTTGGGTGGAGAAACTAGCCATGCTGATGAGATTGTAAAATCTCCTTTCGGTCTGGCACATTGAATTTAAGCGCTAAAAATCATTAAAAAGTGCATTTAAGGCACGGAGAAAAAACGAGGACCTTGCTACATAGTATGCTATTCGTTGTGCGTCTTGTCCTCATTCTATCATCAGTTTTATGTCCTGCAGGTCTTATCATCGTAGCGTCATGTGTTTGCGGTTCAGTGAATGCATTCCAGACAGTATCGACCGGTATGAAAAAGGGTGGATTCATATAAAGTACCTAATAAAACATTCCTGTATAAGCTTTAATTTAAAAAAAGACCTTTCCTTACTTCTCGAAACTAGAAAATTATTTGTATATAAATGAGATTACGATCTTATTTTATGATTGGTGGCTGTATGAACGTGTGATTAGCACACAAATTGATGAAATGTATTTTATTTAAGCAAAATATATTTTCTTATTTTTTAAGATATCTGTAACTGTAATTTTTTTTTATTTGAAGCAATAAAATGATATTATTATGAAAGATAACGCAATAGATTCTAAGAAATTTATTTATTAACTTTTAACTATATTGTAATAATACTTTAGTTAATTTTTATCAAAGGACTTAATTTTATGACTTACTATATTAATGCTACACATAATCGTTTTGTTTTTCTATTATCTTAAGTTGTTATCATATCAGGTTAACTGACACTAATCCTTAATTGCCTCTTTAAATGTTCCTGAAACACCACCTGCATAAATATTGATAAAGTGTTGCAACCTGTCCTAACTGGAATCTAAGTTATTCCGTTATGATGTGCGTGTGTGTGTGCGAAAATTTTTCAAACAAGTATGATATAGAGGAAACACGCCGTTAAAATATTCTCCTCTTATGTATTTTATGAGGCAAAATTCATTAAAATCTAATTTGATATGCAAATTACCACTTAATTTGTCTTTCAACGGGTTCGTTGATTAATTACAGATGGTCTTGACACATTCAGTTTTTCTTCAACTATTTTAAACACATTACTGTTTGATCCACTCTTTTTAAATTTTCAATTTGTACTCTATTAATAAACTTAAATTAATATTAAATTATCGATGTATGAGAAATCGTGGGATGGTATTCCCAATTTATAATTGAATTACAGTGTTAGACTAAAATCTCAACTCCCATGCAGCTGAGCCACTAATCCTCTTATATTTTGGTTTCATGAGGCAAATGTGATATTGTTGAGTTCCAATGGCTTTTACCAATCAATAGCAATTAGGATTGAATGATGATGTTTGAAGTGATTGTCTGTGGAGATATTAACTGCCTTTTTATCAAAATGTGAATTACTAATGATCGTATTTATTCATTATGACTTCGACGGTGAGATTTTATTATAAATATGGATTAGTTCAAATATATTATGTTAAGGTTTCACATAAACTTTTAATTTAATTTTTTTATTATCAAAATAGCGTCATGTATCATTAAGGTATCCGACTACGTTCGGAACCGTGATTTTGCAAAAGCGTATAAATGGACAGTATTTATATTTAGTGTCACTTAGATTAGAAAAAGTATACAAATTTGTTTTAAGAATTAAAAAATTATTTAAGTACAATATTTTGACTAAAAAGGAACATAGAATGACCCATTTTCAAAACATTATCCTTTTATGAAAAATTCTTCTATTATAATAATAATTTGACTGTATATAGCTCAGACATCTGTACAGAGGCTGAACTAGAATTTTTGAAATGTATTAGTTAGAAGTGGATTTATTCATATTTTACTACAACAGAGGGGAGAAATTTAAAAAAAAAACACCGATAATTATTTCAATCGGTGGTAACTGAAAACAATGTGAATTTTTCAAAAATCCTAGTTCAGACTCTCTGGAGAAGTCTTAACTTTATATAAGAAAAATATTATTATTATAGAAGCATTTCGTGTGAAAGGAGAACATTTTGAAAAAAAAGTTATTCTAAGTTAATTTTTTGCCAAAATATTGTATTTAAATAATTTTTTTTTGTCATTATGTCCAAAAAAAATTTTTATACATGTATTGCAATCTAAGTGACACTAAATATCATGAAAATTATCCATTTATGCGCTTTTTTAAAATAACGTTTCCAAACGTAGTCGGATACCTGAAAGGGAATGTAATGAAAATTCAGTTAAGTAGAAATGAAATTTTTTTGTGTGTGTGGTGCAAAGCCAAAAGTTAAAATAATTAATGAAATACATATTACATAACCTATTTAAAAGTGTTTTAGATGATAAAAAACATTTTTGGAATAGAATTGTGACAAATATATACGGAACTTTATCACTAACCTTCTGAGTCGTCCTTTTTAGGGAAATTTAATTCCCTACCTATTTCCAATCAACTCCAAAAAGCGGACAGGATTCCTTGTTATATGCAGATTAGATAAAGTATTTAAGTCAAACGGAATAGTAAAGTTAGAGCAGTAGGAGATAGAGATTGAAGCAGAAAGTTATAGTGAAGTTAAATTGAAGATTTCTGGTTGGATGATTTAATCTCAGATAAAAGCTGAGCTGAGCTGAGCTGAGCTGAGCTGAATTGCAGTGTGGTAAATATTAGTCTTATTATTGCGAATGAAATTAAAATTAAATGTTCAATAAGAACATAGAATATAATTCTGGAATCTCTTATCGTGGTAATCTCTGCGTGATCGTTATTTAATTGTTAATTAATTGGATCATTAATTAAGTTAATTTAAAGGATATTACCTTTAAAACCTCATTATACTAGTTAGATATATTTGTTAATAAGTCTTTGATTCTCTTTGGATAAGATAACCAAATAAAGAAAGTTGTTTATAAAAATGGCTACTGGTTCTTATCTGAATCCTATTTATTCTCGTTCTCAAAGTGAGGTCCAAGGAGACCTTCACAGAATTAATGTTTTTTTAAATATAATTGTGTAGGGTTTTTTTAAAGATTTTCATTACTTCAAAGGCTTATCCAAAAGTAAACTTAGGATACAAGAGACAGATTGACTACCCTGTAAAAATTTATATTTTAAAAGGAATTAAGGTATGAGCTATTCATAAGCCACGGTAATTTTTGAGATTCTCTCAATATTGAAAGTAACAAAATATCACAATTTTCAACAAGTTGTATAAGCACTTAAGTCAAATAAAATGCAGAATTACGATGCAGATAAAATTTAAAAAGGGATCTATTCAATCTTCAAAAATCCATAAATAAATGCGTGACTTACAGAATATTTAAATTAAATAATGTTCGAAGAAAAATCTCAAAATCACCGCAATTTTTATGGCACGTGCATTTTGAATTATTATTCTTTAAGGGAGTACCGCTTAACTCATGTGACACATTTTCGGTCATGAATAATATATGATGGCTATTTTAAAACGATAAAGATGTATTTGCAAATATACTATAAAATTATGGAATTTCAGCTTGATATATGATCAGAAGGGCTGAATTTATTTGGTGAGAAAAATTATTTTCAATTGCATTGTGTGATATTTAAAATAAAAAAAGGAAACCAAGGCATACGAAAGTGAAATATGAGTAATCTTTGAATAATACGAAGTAAAAAATTAATTTATAATACTTTTAAGGCTTGTTCCGTCCAATGGTTAATAAATAAGATCTATGTGGGTGGAAGGCATGAATTATAATTATGAAAATTAAAAAGAAAATGTTCATAGGTGCATTTGATAAGTATTAGAATGTTTGAAAAAAAAGAAAAAGAATATATATATATATATAGGTTTTTAGAATCACACACACACACACAGCAAATAAAAAACAAATATGCTTTCAGGTCGTATTTGACAGAGTAACAATAATAAATTTTTGTATATGCGGGGGGAAATAAAAGAGTAAAGGGACTTTTGCAATTTCTCTTGCCAGTGTTTGGCAACAGCGCAGGTATGCAGCGCTGAAAGATGGGTAGTCGACAACGCTTCTGTACAACGTGTCACTCTTCTTCTCTAGTAGTCGTTGAAGTGTTACAGACTGACGTGGTACCTCCCTTGCCGAATTGCACCGTGGAGGAAAAGAAGGTAGTTATTAGTTTTTTGTATCTGCAGGGTCTTATGCATATCAGATTAATTTAAATAAATGTTGAATATCGATTTGAGTAATTGAATTAAGTTCTAGAAGTGTGGGACGTATTAATAATAATAATGAAGTCGGTAATTTAGCCATAACGAAGCAGATATAAGTTCCTATTTAATATTATGAAGACATAGTTAATAAGCATAGGTTAGTTAGCATGGTGTCGTTAATATTGCGAAAGGGCGTTCGAGTCCTTGTGCTACTAAAGATCAGTCATGTAGGAAGGTTGACGCGAATTAAATCTGCCAAGACTCAAACTTTCCATGTTGATTTGGTGTGGAATCTGTGTGAGTGGAGTATGGTATCTCAGGTATATTTCTTGTTACTTGATCGTGTTTTAAATTTATTAGGTTCATTGTAAATAACAAACATCGAGTTGCTTCTAAGTACAACTTTAATAAAGAATCACTACCTTTTTCGAGTATTTGATTTTACTTATGTCAAATGAGTTTTAAAATAAAATTTTAAGCTTATCCCAATACTTAACAATTTTAATCCACGAATGACAATTTACAACTTCAAAATAAGTAAATAAAACAATATACTAAATATTTTAGTTTTATCCCTCATAAAAGCTATTTAAAATTTTAGTTATTGAGTTATTTTAGTTATTGAAATAAAACTGGCAAATTGTTTATTCTGTTATTTGATCGATGAAAAATATTGCATGAAGGAACTTTTAGCAACTCTTTTTTTTCTTCTCTTGAAATTTAATCACCATTTTGTTTACATTTCACATCTACATTTCTTATCTAGTTATTTTATATTTATAAAACACGAATTAAATGCACATAATTATTTAACGTATTTCTTTTATATAAATAATCTTCCAAAGAAAAGTGAAATGTTTTTAAAAAGCGCATTTTTCAAGTATATATACACACAACAGGGGATTTTTTTTTCTATACTGAAATTTTATGGAAGAACTCTGCGTTTATGTTATTCTTCACCTCCACTTCAGAACGACTCATCCTTTTATTAAATCTGAATTCTTTACCTTAAGTTCTTTATCTACTGGTTTCTTTTATAAGTGTTTTTACTAGCAGTTAAATACCTAAATACTTGCTTTCGTCTCTAAATTTAAGTATTTTTTGCATATAGGATGTCCCCGAATGCAGTGTACAAACTTGGAAAGGAGGTAGAGAGCATCCTGAGAAGCCATAATTAC
The DNA here is from genome assembly GCA_019973935.1 of Trichonephila clavipes. Taxonomy (NCBI): domain Eukaryota; kingdom Metazoa; phylum Arthropoda; class Arachnida; order Araneae; family Nephilidae; genus Trichonephila; species Trichonephila clavipes. The sequence continues at coordinate 125,846 of BMAU01020087.1, forward strand.
ATTGGGAATCATGGGGGGAAACGTAACCCTAAGGAGATAAGAGACACAAAGTAAGGCCACGATACAGAATGTAGTGTAAAATTATTTATTAAAAAACAATAATAAATTAAGAGTATGCATTAAAGCATCACAGGAGGTGTTTTAAATTACTGCCATTGCCTTGTGCACACTCACGACATGGATTGAAGGACATGTTCAAAAATATCGGCGTGTTTCACGGACTGTAGCATCAGCGATGGATATTCGTGCCACCTCGTCCATTTCAGAATTAACGACCGTGTCGTCAATCGTGCCTCTGAAAGGTCTATGTTCCTCCAGGTTCAAATGCACCCGAGCGAACGTTTGATGATACAGGTACCGCCTCATTGTATATCATTCCCCATGCAAACGAACAGCAATACGTCCATTTCCGTTGACTTGGTCGTGGATGAATTGGATAATCACCAACTCGGCGTTCATATAGCGATTCATGTTCATCGCACGTTGTCCATGTCTGAAATGAGGAAACCGCCTGTATGCTGACCTAGTAGGCTCACGTAATGTGTCACTTATCGCTTTCCACCCATGCTTTCCTATGTTATTATAGCTCCTCACTAAGTTCTCTACCTCTCCAAGTTTGTACATGGCATTTTCGGGGACACCCTGTATAACGATTACTTGCTTCCCTTTTAATGTAAAATAATTTATTTTATCGAAGTATTCTTACAATTCATCGTTTCAGGCTAAAAACAGAGTTTGATTTTACTTTAAAATTATTATTATCAAAGATTTAGTATACCTAAGTGCGGTGGACAAGCGCTGCAGAATTGTTTGTGCACCTCCCCCTTTTGTTATCAATGATTGCTGAGAAAGAGTCCAAATGCTCTTATTTCTCACCCCTCTTCCATTTAGTGAGTATTGCAAACAATATGCTTTTTAAAGTGTCATTTTCTGGGGAACACAAGCAGGACTGAACCGATTGCTTTTCCCATCCAAAAGTTGTCGGGATAATAGATCCATTTGCTTTTAGGAGCTAAGATTACTGTGGCTCTGTTTTTTCTTATTCCATTTCTCGCTCGTAAAGAATACGAAAAGTCTTTTAGAAAATGGATATTAGTGTAGGATCAGTTGATGTTGCTGCGCCCTATTTCTTAAGGCACAACTTGAGAATCGAATATGGAAATGTATTTCAACGAAAAACGCTCTTTTAAATTAAATACGGTAAAAGGTTATTCATAGAATTTTTTTTCCCGAAGAAGAGTTTACGAGAAAATTGTTGGCTTGTAATGGATTTAGATAAACACGAAGAAAACTGAGAAAATAAGGGAAAATTTGAATTCCCTTCATTCCACTCAAATAAATAAATATTCCTTAAATGAAAATGGATATTTTCTTCACTTGAATTGCAAAGAAAATTGGTACTCTTGTCATATTTTATCCTGAACCCTGTTTATTTTTAAAATATGCCTAATGAAGAAGAGCAAGCAAAAATAGGAAAGTAGGATTATAGGAATTTTATTTAAAATTTCCGATTTTCTTTTGTCCTCGGTAAGTGGACGTTTAAAATAATCCTCGAGATAATTTTCCAGGTGTGTTATTGATAAACTGCTTTGTGATGCAAATCGATAAAAATCTAAAAAAAGATAAGCACTGAATAATTCCATTACTTTATATGATTTTAAAGTAGTTGTTGTTTACTCTTATAAAAGTCCTTTTTTGACAAAAATTTATTTTTATTTCTTATCCGTTCTTTTAATAATTCCATTTTATTTTTTTATCGGTAGTATGTGGAATCCTCCCATAAAATCTTTGGCACAGCTTCTTACAAAAACATAACGATGACTAATGCGTGGAAAGATTGTGAAAGAAAGAGTAAATATTAAGAGTTCAACTTCCTTTGTGTGTGTGTGTGTGTGTCAACAAATTTAATGCTAAAGAAAAAGTGTATAAATATCATGGGTATTATATTACTAGATAACACTTAGATGAGAATTGTGTTTTTCTTAGGTAGCACTATTTAAGAAAGCGTGCTGTACGATTCTCAAGGCCTAGGCCAACAACAGGCGTACTTCTAACCCCTTGCCCCGATGAATTTCGTGGACCTCGTTCTGACTACGTCAGACAGGTAGCATTAACCACAACAACAACAACAAGACAGCGGTGATCCTCTAAGACACTAGCGTATGAACTAAATTTAGTTCTTAAATAATCCTTTCTTTGTGTTATTTCATTTTGTATATATATGTGTGTGTGTGTATATATATATGTACATATATATATATATATATACATATATATACACAGTCGAACCTCTATATAACGAAACTCTATATAGCGAACTTTTTCCTGGAACCTTGAACATTTCACGATTTTCATCGTAAAATAACCTCTCTATAGCAAAGTGCGTTTTCTATATAACGAACGTTTTCTTTTGTGATTCAATTTTTTTTCTCCCTATTTTTAAAATATTTCTGATCACTTCAAGTTATACTCTCTTTAACACATTTTATGGTGGTCATAAATTTTGAGCTGGTTTTATTAGATCCTAACTCGCCGAAAGCAATAGAGTTCTAGACGTTTCATCCAAGAAATGCGACTTATCCCCCAAAGCCCAGTTCACTAGAAACATCTTCGATATCCCCTTTCACACTCATTGGGGTTGTCTCGTGTCCCAGTCCTCTAGTTATAAAATAATGTATGTTTAATATCAATTGTAGGCATTCAATTAGAAAATATTCTTAAAATTCATTAATTTTTATATAAAATTATGTTCTTAATATTGAAAATACAGTGTTTTCTTCGACATTCTTTTTTCTTGTTTTCCTTGCAGTTTTTTTTTTCTTTCTTTTTTTCATGCGTGAGATATATAAAATAAACATATATTGATTTTAAAAAGTGTGAATAATTACTTTTTTAAATATATATAGTGTTTTTGAATTTAAAATTTGTTTTATGGGGCTTATAAAGTATTTTGAAAGATGAACCTCTATATTACGAATTTTCCATATAGCGAACTTTTTTTTCGGGATTTAGCGACTTCGTTATGTAGAGAGGTCCAACTTTACATCTATCTATCTATCTATCTATCTATCTATATATATATATGACAGGCCCCAGGCCTGCTGGTAAAATTAGGGCATCATCTTCAAAATACTTCTTTATTTCGCTTCAATCACATAAAATCCAACATGGCGGCCCTTTGGCGCGCAACCGGGTGGTACAAAAGACAACATCTCAGCGAGGAGACACCAGCCAAGCCTAGTTGGTTCATTAAATTTTATTCAAAATTTGTTCTCCCCCTTTTTATTTTTCTATGGGATCTTGAAATTAATTTAATTTCAAGATCTCCTTGTTTCGGGTCGTTTATTTTCGGATCGACCCAATCCTTTTCCACGCCCACTTTCTGCGATGATCGGTCTCGACCAATCAAAACGCAGCAAGCAGGGCATTTTTTCATCAGTGAGCGGACTTCGTCCTCTACTGTTTTCAGCAGGTATGTCCTGCCCATCTAAATTATTTCATTCTCTATTTAATTTTTTTATGTCACTTTCATTAATTCGGCCCTAATTTTATCAGTTCTGATGAGGAGGTGCGTCCCGTATTGGGACAGGAACTCCGTAAGTTACATGCCACTTGCCACTTGCCAGCCAAGCCTTTTCGAGTATGCGTTCGCCTTCGTCAACGTTCGTTCGACCTTTAAATAGGCTTATTTACTCACAAATCCTTACGCGATGGTAAAGAGTTCGCTCTATTTTCATTTATTACTTCCTTAATTTTGAATCTAAACTTTTCAAACCTGACATATATATCTATATATATAAAGCAGAAAAGCGACTCACTCACTCACTGACTGACTAATCACGATATCTCCGGAACTATTAAACCTACAAACTTGAAATTTGGTAGGTAGGTTCCCTTCATGGTGTAGACGTCAGCTAAGAACGGATTTTGCAAAGTTCGAATCCCAAGGGGCGTTACGAGGGTTTAAAAGGCGTTATAGATAATTATTTCCTTTACTAAACTATTAGATGTAAAGTCGTGAAACTTGGAACACAGATTTCTTTCATAAATTAGAGATTCCCTACATAATGATTTTTATAAAAATCGACCTCCAAGAGGCGTTGAGGGCGCTTAAGGGGCGTTATACATAATTATTTCCATTTTTAAACTATTAGACGTACAGTCTTGAAATTTGGTAAGCGGATTCCTTTCATAGAGTACAGATCCCCTACAGATTGGGTTTTGTGAAAATCGACTCCCAAGTGGCGTTGTAGAGAATTAAGTGGCGTTATAGACAATTAACTCCTTTTTTAAACTATTAGACGTAAAATCTCGAAATTTCGTAAGCTGATTCCATTCATTGAGTAGAGATCCGCTATAAGATGGGTTTTGGGAAAATCGTTTCCTAAGTGGCGTTGCGGGGGCTTAGGTGGCGTTATACATAATTATTTCCATTTCTAAACTATTAGACGTACAGTCTTGAAATTTGATAAGCGGATCACTTTCATATAATACAGATCCCCTACAGAATGGGTTTTGTGAAAATCGACCCCAAGTGGCGTTGTGGAGAAATAAGGGGCGTTATAGGCAATTAACTCCTTTTTAAACTATTAGACGTAAAATCTGGAAATTGAGTTAGCAGATTCCATTCACTGAGTAGTGATCTGTCATAAGATGGGTTTTGTGTAAATTTTTTCCTAAGTGGCGTTGCGGGGATTTAAGGGGCGTTATAGATAATTATTTCCATTTTTAAACTATTAGACGTACAGTCTTAAAATTTGGTATAAGCGAATTCCTTTCATGGTGTAGAGATCCGCTACAAAATAGTTTTGGGGAAAATTGATCCCCAAGGGTCACTGAGGGTGATTAAGGGGCGTAATAGATAAATATTTCCGCGTTTCAACTAATAGAACCACCTGCTTGAAAATTAGAAGGTATGTTCCGTTCATGGAATAAAGTTCCTTTTACAAAGATTTTGCGAAAACGGACACCCAAAGGAGTGAGTTTGCGAGAGATTAAGGCATGTTATAAAAAAATTCCTGTTCTTCAATTTAACTCACTACTTGAAATTTGTTGAGCACTTTTCTTTATAGTTGAATAGAGTTCCACTAAGAATGGATTATATGGAAATCAACTCCAGGGGGAAGCGGGGAAAGTTATTGGGGCGTATTGATAGACAAAATTCCCGTTTTTGAACTGCTAAGACTATAAGAATAAAATTTGGTTTGCATGTCTCTTTTTTTTGTTGAATTGGAATCCGCTAAGAATGCTGTCAACGAGGTATTGATGATAAAAATTCCGTTTTTGCTCTGTTAGATTTAGACTTGAAATTTAGCACGCATGTTTATTTTATGGAGTAGAGATCCACTGAAAGTTGCTTTGGTGGAAATCCACTTGATTATTAGGTTAAGTGAGCGAAATAAATCTTTCAACTTCGATTTTAGACATAAATAGAAATTAGATATTATAATTTATGTTCTTTTTATATCAAGGGGTGAGAGTGTAACAGCTATAAATATATTTTTCAATACAATCGAATTCTTAATGCTAGATATCAATAATTAATATATATGTAAACAGTATACATATATGCAACATCGTGAAATACCCAGTGAAGCGGGTGGGTAATGGGTATATATATATATATAGTATATATATATATATATATATATATATATATATATATATTTATATATATATATATATATATATATTATATATATATATATATATACATATATATATATGTGTGTGTGTGTGTGTGTGTGTGTAATAATTCCCTCTAGCATCCTTTTAATTAACTCTTTTAACAATATTGAAATGATCTTTTGATTATTTGGTTAAAAACTAACACCCTGATTTTAATCGTATTCGATGAATATTGTTACATCAGAAAATCCTGTTCCGCACATTCTATCCAATCAGAGCTACGATTACGTAATCATCACGCACTTGCACTGTTGATAAGGAACAAAAACACCTTGTGTAATGGCGTTCGTCGCTCTTCCTTTTTTTGCCGTCATAATGTAACTTTGAATATAGCTGTTTCTCAGTGTTTTTGTGTTGTGTCTGTCAAGATGTCACTTCAGCTTGTCTCTTGTCCATTGTGCTTTAATATCATCATGAATTTGTTTGTCTCGTTGATGTGAAAATGTACTATAATTTTGTCCTAAGCTTTGATGAGTGCGCCACAATAAAGAAGATATCTGTTCACTGAAGATGTGTTTAATGAAAACCTGCTCACACTTGACAAAAATCTACCACTCGGCCAATACTTAATAGAAAGTCGGTAGGATAGTTCTCTATCGTGAAGATATAAATAAAAATAAGAAAATAAGGTGTGCGTCGTAAGTTTGCTAAAATTCCTTATGTTTCAACTTCTTCGTTAAGCAGGGGGAAATCCCCTTTTCAAGTTGTGCGAGACGGCTTTGTTTACATCGAATTAATCCAAGGATTTTTTGTGAATGAGCCTATAACAAGTTCATGTTTCGTCGAAAAGTGCAACCGTCAACAGAAAAGTGAAGATTTTTAAATGTAAGTTACGAAATATTATTATCAATCATTTATATTGCAAATTTTATACATATGATTTTTTTAACAAGTGATTCTGACCTTTGATATTTTTGTGCTTAACAGTTCCTGAAAAATTATTTGACATATTTTTAATAGTGTTGCAATACATGTTTTTAATTAACATAAAACAATATTTATTGAAATAAGATATCTAAATAATGTAATGTTTGATATTTGAGTTTAATAATTAATAACTGCAAATGTTTTGATTTTGTTGTAGTTTCAATTTTATATATTTTGGTATTTCTATTTTTGGTACTTCAAATTTTTAAGTTTAAATAAAATTTTAATGTCTGTATGATTCTCAGATCTGGTTTTAAAATGTTGAATAATGAGCAAACCAATTTGGCTGTAATAAATACTACCAACCAAACCCCTAATGAACCATATATAGTCCCTTTTGATTATGAAAATGGAATGCTAATAGAAGCTTGGTTAGATTATTTTAATAATGCATTTAAACTTGGTAATAAGGATGATAACTGGAAAATTGTAAGCATGTCAAAATATCTAAAAGGGCCTGCATTAATCCAATTCATTAATTCTTGCCTTAATATTTCAAATTTTAGAGAACTGTGTTCGATTCTTACTGAAAAATTTTTAAAGCCTAATGTTGTAAGCTTGGCAGATTTTTCGCAACTCCAATTAAAAAATAATTTAGAGCAATATTTTCATCAAAAGCTTAATTATGGTAAACAATTAGGTCGATCTCCTCAACTCATTTTGGAAGAACTTACTGATGGAATGCCCGCCAATATTAAACAATTAATGACAATAAATCCCCCTACCTCACCTACAGAATGGCTCATGGTAGCAAAACGATTAATGAAAATCCAAGCCCCAAAACTTGAAGGCCATTCGACCAAGACAAAATACTTTTGTACCTCAAAATTGCTACTCTTTTCAACCCAACTTCCAAAATTTTAATACATTACGTCCCCAACATCCCCCAAATCAGCATGCTCATAACTTTAACAATAGAGATTTTAGGCTCAACCACCACACACATTTTCAACATGGACTGCCACCATATCCATCTAAAATTTGCACGCAACAAGGAATTCCCAATGCTTATCATTGGAAACTGCAATGTCCTTTTAATCAACATCAATTAAGGCAAACCCCAATTAATTGTGATCCACCTTTGGCTACTAACGCTGCTTCTCAGAGCTCGGAGAACTTTGTTGGCAGTCAACAAGGTGTCCGGACACATCTCATCATTGCCAAACCTAGCTAACTTGGACAATTTACCTAAACATGACAATGTGAATATCGTTATTGATACTGGATCTACTCTATCTTTAATTTCTACAGATATTGTAAATAAATTTAGATTACATAAACAAACAACTAGGCCTATACATATTAATCACACACAAGCCCATGGCAATTTTCAACTAAACAAACTATGCAAAGCTTACTTAACAATTGCATAGGTAGAAAGAAATATAAACTTGTATATAATTAATAATAGTCTACCTTACATTATTCTAGGACTACCAGAATGAAGTCAATATAAATTTGTTATTGATTGTGAACATAACCTGTTACTACAAAATGGACAAATCATTATAAATCAAAATCCACTTTCTAAACCAATTTCATTACATTTACAGGAAGAGTTAGTAAATACCTCAGATGAAATTTTCTCACCTCTGACAAAGAACTATCTCCTAACCTGATACAACTTCTTTCAGAATACTCTCATGTTTTTTTCTAAAAATAAATATGATGTAGGTAAAATAAGAATGGAACCCCCTAGAATTAATTTAACATCAGACCTCCCAATTTCTTAGCTAGCCTATAGAACTTCAACCACTTCAGAAGCTGAGATTAATAAACAAATACAAAATTTATTAGCTGCAGGTTTGATTAAAGAATCCAATAGTTGTTATTCTTCCCCGATTACTTTAGCTTATAAGAGAGATGAAAAGCAGAAAACCAGATTATGTATCGACTATAGAAAACTTAGTGCAATTTGTAAAACAGATGCAGAACCATCACCTCGAATATACTCCCTGCTAGATAAATTGAATAGTGCTAAATTTTTTTTTACGCTTGACCTCGCAAGTGGTTACTGGCCCATTCCGTTGCATGATAAATATAAAGAAAAATTAGCTTTTATTACAACTGAAGGTTTATATGAACTTCAAGTTCTTCCTTTTGGCTTTCGAAATGCCCCAGCAATTTTTAATTGTACTATTCGTAAAATTTTAACAAAACATAAGTTTTCAAATTTTGCTTGTCACTATTTTGATGATATAGTTATTTTTTCAAATTCTTTGGAGGAACATTATGCTAATTTAAGAAAAATATTCCAAATTTGTGAGGAAGTAAACATTAAATTAAAATTTTCAAAATGTGTCTTTGCAAAAAATAAGATAAATTTTTTAGGCTATGAAATTAAAGAAGGCTGCATATTACCCCAGATAATCAAAATATTGAAACTATTAAAAAATTACATCCTCCCAAAAATGTTAAACAACTTCAAAGTTTCCTTGGTTCTGTAAATGTTTATAACAAATTCATTGATTCCTATGCCAAAATTAAGGAGCCTTTAAATCAATTACTAAAGAAAGATAAACAATGGGAGTGGACTGCTGAATGTCAAACAGCATTTGAATTGTTAAAAAAATAAATTAATAGCTAAACCTGTATTACAATTATATGATCCTAAATTACCTCTTCATGTTTTCTGTGATGCCTCGCTGAACGCTATTGGAGCTATTTTGAAACAACCTGATAATTCTGGTACTCTTCACCCAGTATCTTATCATTCTAGAACTTAATACGTGATTATGAAAAAAATTATTGTATCTCAGAATTGGAATGTTTGGCCATAGTAGATGCTCTTGATAAGTTTTATTATTATTTACATGGTAAAAATTTAATAATTCACACTGATCATGCTGCTCTTGTTTGGCTTAAAAATGTGAAAAATTTAAGGGGTAGATTATTTCGTTGGTCTTTAAAACTAAGCATGTTTGATTATGAAGTAAAATATTTAAAAGGAACTAATAATGTTGAAGCTGACATATTATCAAGACATCTTTTATTGCTCAATATATCCTACACTCAGTACATTTACTTGAATTAAATGAGATAAGGACCCATCAAAATTTAGATAATGTAAATGATCCTAAATATAAGAAAGTTGATGATGTCTTTATTCTTAAAAAGAAAAATCTGTTTAAAATTGTTGTATCTTTTTCATTAAGAAGAAAAATTTTGCAAAATGCTCATGAACAATTTGGGCATCCTGGTACTCAAAAAATGATAAACTTAATTACTCCTCAATATTATTGGCCTCATATTAACTTAGATATCTCAAAATTCGTTAAACATTGTAATGTATGTCAGTTAAGCAAAAAGAAAAGGCAAAGAAGAATTGGTCTTTTACAGACTGTGCTCCCCACAGATCAACCTTTTGAGTATATCTCTGTTGATACTCTCTCTCTCTCTCTCTCTCTCTCTCTCTGTTGGTGGATTCAATTATTATAATTCTACTAAAAAATTTCTCCACTTAGTAATTGATCATGCAACTTGCTATGTTTGGGCTTTTGCTTCTAAAAGTGAAACAACAGAAACCCATGAAAATTGTTTAAAACAACTTTTCCAAATTCAAATACCTATTAAACTGTTAACTGATAGAAATGGTGCTTTTACCTCATCTAGATTCAAACGATTTTTAAGAAATTATAACGTTAAACAGTTATTAACTACTTCTCATCATCCCCAGACAAAGGTAAATGTGAACGTAAATCAGTCTATTGTAACTAAATATTAAGATGTAAAGTAAATTCTTCTCCTGCCAAAATTCTTTGGTCGAAATTTCTAGAACAAGTAATCAATGAGTATAACTTAACACCTCATTCAGTCACAAAATTCCCTCCTGCATATTTGTTATTTGGCACTTTACCATATACATCTCCATTAGTTCAAAATCAAGTTTACCCTCCAGTTGAAGAAGCCAGAGGATTAGCAAAAGAGAACACCATAAAATACCATGAGAAAAATAAAATTATATATGATGCACGTTTCATTGATTCTCCTTTTGAACCGGGTGACCTCGTAATTTATGAATTCAATTATCCAAATCGAAGAAAATTATCCCCAATTTCTTCAGGCCCCTACGAAATAGTACAAAAGCTATCAGATGTCAATTATGAAATAACCAAGCCTAACGCGTTAACTGAAAAACCTACTGAAATTGTTCATGTTTCAAAATTGAGAACTTATTACCCTTCTGAGGATTAGAAATTAAGTCATGAATAATAATAATTACACTAAAAAGAAAACACACACATACAACTACACAAAACCAAATCATTTTCCTTTTGACCCTCTTAGGTGGACCCCCTTTCCACTCTTGAGAGATTTTTTTTTCTTTTTTTACTGTTGTTGTGATGTGTCAGAACAAGAAATGATTATAGATCTTATAATGTGCGAAACATGGGTCCACCTTCCAATCCATTTCGGATTTTTTCCTGTCTTCATTTCGATGTACTGTTTCAGTTTTGGAGAAGTGTGCACTCTTGGATGGAGGCAGGGAAAAGTCTGAATTAAATTCCCCTTCCTTAATAGTCTCGGACTACTAAATTTACTTTTAGACGATTAAGTCAAATTTTTTTAGACAAACTTGAATGTTTCCATGATGTTTGTCATTGATATTTTGATATTTTAGGCTACAATTATTTTGAATCTTATTTTCATTCCATTTCAAGTGTTCCTTATTTTATTTTTGATATTGTGTATTTTTATGATATCATGTTTAGTGGTGTGAATGTGTTATTACATCAGCTGCTCAAGAAAATATGAGCATTTTGGAGCAATAGTTTGTGATTTTTATTGCATTTTAAATTTTATGTTTTGAATGTTATTTATGGGTACCCATGTATTACAATTGAACAGTATATATTGTTTTTATATTTTTCTAGTATCTAATTTCTGTGTTAGAGATCATGCTATGTATGTCATTATCGGCAAGTGCAAGAAAAAAAAGGTTCATAATTAATAATAATTTATTCAAAACTTTAAAATTAATTTCTCTATAAGGTACGGGTCTGTATCAAGGGCCCTGGTGCACACCCGCGTCTTACGGAGGGAGGAAATGTAATAATTCCCTCTAGCATCCTTTTAATTAACTCTTTTATCAATATTGAAATTATCTTTTGATTATTTGGTTAAAAACTAACACCCTGATTTTAATCGTATTCGATGAATATTATTACATCAGAAATTCTTGTCCCGCACATTCTATCCAATCAGACCTATGATTACGTAATCATCACGCACTTGCACTGTTGGTAAGGAACAAAAACACCTTGTGTAATGGCGTTCGTCGCTCTTCCTTTTTTTGCCGTCATAATGTAACTTTGAATATAGCTGTTTCTCAGTGTTTTTGTGTTGTGTCTGTCAAGATGTCCCTTCTGCTTGTCTCTTGTTCATTGTGCTTTAATATCATCATGAATTTGTTTGTCTCGTCGATGTGAAAATGTACTATAATTTTGTCCTAAGCTTTGATGAGTGCGCCACAATAAAGAAGATATCTGTTCACTGAAGATGTGTTTAATGCAAACCTGCTCACACTCGACAAAAATCTACCACTCGGCCAATACTTAATATATATATATATATATATATATATCGTAGAGTATTTTATTTATTTTAACAACCATTTGTATTTGGATTAGACCACATCTGGAACATTTTTTTAATATCATTATATTTGGTAAAGTAGAAGTTATCCATTAGCATTTGCTTCAAATATTTTTGTACTAAATGGGATTTTCTAATAGGGTTTCTATAAAGTTTTGATGAAATTTTTTCAAAATTCGTTTACATATATTTCGTACAAACGTTCGTTCTGATAGTAAGATTCACTTGTCTTGTTTCTTGTAGATTCACTAAAACATAAAATAGTATAAAATGTAAATCTTGGATACACATAAACAACAGTTTCAAGATTACATTTACAACGTAAAAAATAGAATCCAGTTGGTTCGATAAGAAATAATGTATGAAAAACTAATTTCCTAAAAAAAAGGTTTATAAAGAAATTTTCCTATTTTCTGTAACCTGCATTTATATTTTTGCACATATAAAGGTAATTTAAAAATTGCGTTCATACCTAAGTTACACCAAATTTAAAATTCATATTTCTTTTGAGGTTAAGATTTGCTGCATTATGTTTTACATCAATGTGGGGAGGAATAATATGTAGATGTATTAGGAGATGATCACAGTAAAACTTACAGAAGGTTATATGCAAAGCTTCTCTAAATGAAGAAAAGGACAGCAATAACTCAGAGGTTAAGATCGCAAGTTTCATGAAGCTCGATTTGAATTCTTGACATAAGTCCTGATTCTGCAACAAAGATTATACTTCGGAATAAGGATCGTTGTGTAACATCTTAAACTACACTTTAAAGTCCTTACATTCCGTGATGGATAAGATGAAGGAGTTATTTAGCAACTCAGGTATCGTATTATCCTCAATAAGTGCTGAAATTCCCATTTACGAGAACCGTCGTCAATATCGTTTACGTGACATTAATTCAAACCATTCCATCTAATAGGTTAAATTCTGAAATGAACAACTATGTTGATCATTTGAGTCCAACTATTTATTTGCACTTCTTGAAAATAATCCAGATTTTGGTAACATTTGCATTCTCCTGGTAGACGAATTTTGCCAAAAGATTTTCCATAGTAAAATTTCTTAATAGTATATACATTGCAATTGTCGGCTTGGTAGCTTAGAGGCAGCATGTTCGTCTCTTAAGACCAAGGTTGTGGGTTCGATCCCAGCTGCAGTTGATAAATTTTATGGATGCGGAAATCGTAGGCCCGCATGACACAATTATTGGACATTTAAAAGATAATTGAATACTAATTTGGCTCTGGTGCTCTCAGAAAAATTAAGCCATGGCAATATTTAGCACCTGAAAAAAGCTTGAAATAAATTATTTCAAGCGTCAAAATTTTGGTAGCAAGAGCCACCTCTAGATGGGGCTACCACTAAAATGGATCTCACACTTGGTGGACATGCCATGTATTCAAAGCTTTGGCTACCAAAGTACAGCTCATTTGAAAAAAATACATTGTAAATAGTTTTTATACAATTTTTCAAAAAAAGATACTGTGTATTTGTAAGCAGTTTGAAGAAATAAATGTCATTGTTATATTTTAAGAGAGGTAAAACTTAACGGAAATTATTTTGAAAACATTATTTCAGTATCAATAATCCTATAAAATTAATGATAATTAGACATAAAATTAAGCAGCTCCAGAGCCTTGAAAACAAGACTATATCCTTTTTTCATACATACCCCAACTCCTGTTTATACACAGTGGATACGTTCCTTAGAAAATCGAGAAAAATAAAAATACATGCGACACATGGTAAATTTAGGGTTGTATTCCACAACTTTACAAAATTGTGCAAGATGAAAAATTTCTTAATATTTACTCCAAAAACCATACAAAAAAAGTAATAATGAAAAGCGTGTCAAATATTTATAAAACAAAAAGTCATTTGTATTACAAAAAAATTTAAAAATTGCACACTGAAAATTTACTCTATAAGTGCATTAAAAATTTCAAATTGAAATTAGGAATATAACTACTAACTAACAACTATTAATCGATACTTGATAACAAGCATGGACGTTTGTATGACAAACTGAATTATAGATGAGTGAGTGAGCGAATATATTAAAGTCGCACTGTTCAGCTACACGGGGGCATTTGGTGACGGACCACGTAAATTTGAACCATGGTCAAGTGACGTGGACGACACCTGAGCTGGCATCCCCCTCTCCTAACTACCACACCACGGGAGGACGTTTCAGCTCTCGACAGATTTAAAGTGCATCGCTGCCCTACAGGACGGGTCTTTAGTGGTATTGGGCTCGAACTCGTGACAAGGCCAGCCACGATCCTTTACCTTGACCACTCGGCCACCGCTGCCTCCTGAATTACAGATGATATCAACAGTAGATGTATCATATTTGTCTAGCAGAACTGTCGGTTTTGATTCAAATGAAGAATTTACTTTCATTATTAATTGCCTGAATTAGTTTCTTTTTTTGTTGTTGTTAATAAGTCTGTTATTAGCAGCTGTTTTTTTTGTTTCCCAAGTTGCTTATATATTTCTTAAAATATCCCACTACGCAAAACTTAAGATAACGTTTAAATTATAAGAGAACCAGGACATCATAGACATTCAAAAAATCGATTTTTCAATTTTAGTATTTAAAAATAAAGTAGATTTTTCTGAATCTAAAAATGAATAGCACTTACATGTTCGGTGGTAAAATATCCTTATAGTATGAAAAAAGTAATCGACAAAAATGTAAACAAACGTTTATAAGTGTTTAGTTTTTTTCTCTTTTCCTCCTAAGTATAATTTTTTGCTTTTAGGTACACTTTTATAAAAAACTAGTGAACTATATGGTTCCAAATTTTATATACTTCTATTACGGATACCTGTGCATATAGCGAACCTATTTTTTTAGATGAAATAGCACATAGTTTTTTAAAAAAATAATTTTATGCATGAAAAAGGGGGAAATCTTTTTTAAAAAAATTACAAAGTTTTATAATTTTTTTAAAGAAACTATCGTAATAGTTTATTTTAGAAAAATAGTTTCAATATATATTGTGTATTGTTATATGTACATATATATATATATATATATATATATATATATATGATATATATATATATATATATATATATATATATATATATATATATATATATATATATATGAAAGGAATTTGTATTATATATCAAAAGCAAGAAATAATAGATAATGAACATAACAAGAAATAACGTAATAAAATTATAAAAGCTAAACATGAAGATCGAATTTATAGAAAAATAAAAAAAGGAACTACAAAAAAGAAACTAGCGAGTCAGAAAGAAATTTCGGATTTAGGACCGAATAAGTGGGGTTAAGCTAGTTTGAAGGTGCCAACCTTCCTCCTTTGCAACTCGGTAGGAAAACCAAATAAAATAAACAGAAATTCAAAGTATGTAAAAACTCACAGAGAGTATGATAAAACCACTGACTACTACTCTGTAACAAACTCTCCCAAACTCTTAATGCAGAAAAATCCCAAAAGAATTACGCAAGAAAAGTAGAGAAATCCTATATATATATATAAAACAATTACGTAAGAAAAGTATTTTTCAAAAAATAATTTAACAAAATTTCTTTACTCACAGAGCTTTTTCCAAGAGAATCAAGCATCTTGAAATTAATGAAAATCAATTATTAACCAAGTTAAAAAATTCGAATATACAAACGCATCTTTTGAACTAACTTTTAAACCAGCCAGCAAAGATAGATATCAAAAGAGATGACAATCAAATATGGTAGACTTTGAATTGGTTGATTGTCAAAAATGTAAATCTGCTAGGCACTAATTTGGTTGGTTGTCAAAGTTGTATATATATATATATATATATATATATATATATATATATATATATATATATATATATATGCAAAAATTTACATATTGAAGAGATACTTTTTTTAAAAATTGTACCTCAACATAAGCATGTATTATGAGATCTCAAAATTACATGTCCAACTTAAATCAAACAGAAAAAAACTTTTTAACTAAAGAATTGTTTTTGTATTTCTACAGAATGTTTAACATATTTTTGTTAAGATCACAACAAAAATCTATGCTCTATTTGAAATTTTTAAAAATATATGTCCCATAAACAAAATGTCCTATTTTGGGCCTTTTACTCTTTCGTGCATGTCCTGGTACCCTTAATGCACGTTCTATGTCTGAATCATGAGTAAGAAAATTTTGTTCCATACTTGTAGCAAATTTTAAGTCTGCGCGAATTAAATCACCTGTTAATAGCTGAGTTTCATCTTCGACTTTTTAGGATCATAAACTATTACTCATTTGATCAAATCATCTTCATCCAAAGGAATCCTCAAATTTTTTGGGTTTCGTGCTAGTACAAAAACTTCATGTAAAATAAAAAAAATCGTTGAATTCTTATGCCGTGTTATTTTAAAATCGTGTAAGAAAGGAGTTGACTCGTTTTCAATTATCTTACCTTCAAAACTTGCTTGATATTTAGTTTGATTCAGCTGAAAGATAAAGGAGCGAACCATTGCGGTTTTTGAAATTCCTAAACAATTCCCGAGCATTCAAGTAATTCCTCTTACCACGAATCCCTCGGGTACTTAAGGCGTGGCAAATTCCCTCATTGAATATAAGCTGTGACAGCGTCAGATGGAATCGCTAAAATTATTGTCTTCACCTCCCAACTCTTCAGAAGCCAAAATACAAGAAAAGTTTCCGGAATTCTGGAGTCAGATTAAAAGAAATTCCGTTCATTCTTTATTTCATTAAAGCGATTCTTTCTCCACGAAAAGAATTTTTCTTTTCTAACTGTGAACATCAAGAAAATGTTTGTGCGTTTAGGTTGTCACCGATTTTATTTCTTTGAAGTGTGATTTGCCTTTTCACATATAGAATGGAAATGGGCTGATGATATCAGTGACAAAAGTTTCACTTCGGTAGGTAACAGCTGTGTGCGGTAAATATCTAAGATATCAAATGTAGTAAACATATTTCTTCGCCGATTTTTTAACATTAGTTGATTTAGAGAAATATGGAATTAGAATACATTCATGTATCAGTTGATGTAACTTATCACTTCATTTTCAACTTCTTGTATTTAACTTCTCCTTTTTCGTCCAAATTGGTTACTTGTAATGTAGGTAAAAACAACAGTGATAATTCAAAACAAAACTTTAAAACAACACAAGCATAATATGCAAAAAATTCCATTTATATGGCAAAGCAAGGTTTCTGTGAAGCCCATGCTTTCCTTTTTGTTTTTGTTTTACATTGAATTTTATTTTTGTTGATTACCAAGAAATGCTTTATTTAAATATTTAATCAGCTAATTTTCTTGGCCACACTCTTTTAAATAAGTTTATTTTTAAATAAACTACAAACACATTTTACCTCTAATCTCAATAGTTTAATATCAATTCATGTACTACATATTAAAATCGCTCTTTTTCTTAAAGTTACTTTCATGATTAATTGCCATTTTTTATTTTAATGGAACAAGGCTTGCAATACAATAAAGTTGTATTAAAATTTGGTTTTTTGAATTAAGGAAACATTTAACATTTTTTTTAAAAAAAGTTTAAGGTGGGTCGTCATAATTATTTCAAAAGTATCTTTTACAACTGTAATATTTTATAATTTAGAAATGAGAGAAAACATCTTATATATGAGAGCTGGTAGTTTAAAAATATACCACGAGTCATATCATATATTTATAAAATTCATATAAAAACTACTTGGTAAAATAAAGACAATTCCATACAACTAATTTAAATTCCCTGCATGCAATTATTATTTTTTAAAAAAATAATTGTTCACAAAAGTTCAATTTTCTTAGATGTGTGTGTATAACCATTTCATTCTCAAGAAATTAGTATTTTCAGCATTAAGCATTCATTGTCATTGATTTTGCAAAAGATATGAAGGCTTGTGGCATGATAAGAATTTCTTAAGTAAACAGTGTAACAAGTGATCATTCTCACTAAAACGGTCCCATTGCTGCCAAGATCTGAGCTCAAGGAATATGGTCATGCCGCTTTTGCGAGTAGTTGCTTTCCTACTAAATATCTCCCATAAATAACACTTTACACGTTAGGCAAACCTTAGTGTTTGCTTCGCGTACGGAGCATCTTATGAAGGTGAAGCACGTTTTACAGACTCTGCAACAAGACGGCTCCAATGCATCACGCTTTCCTCCTTCATGCATTCACTCTTTTCTGTGCTATTTAACTTGTTACTTATTCCTATAGCCTTACTTTTTTCCAGATTTAATTTTTCCACGGCATTATTTTTAAAGTTTTTATCCATTAATTACGGATTACGATGAATACCTTTCTTATTTTCACTCAAATAGACTTAAGGTATCCGACTACGTTCGGAACCATAATTTTGCAAAAGCGTATAAATGGATAATATTTATGATATTTAGTGTCATTTAGATTAGAAAATGTATATAAAATTGTTTTAAGAATAGTTTAGTGCTTTCCAAACTTTCAATATTCGTGATCCATTATTCGATCATCATTTTCATCGCCCCCCCTCCATACAATAACAATGTATTTAATTCAATAATACTATACTTTGACACTAAAGCTACATTTTACTACTTTACCCTCTTATATGCTACCAACGTATATAAGCGTCTCGCTCTGCCCAAACATTAATTTTCTGGATGTATTTACACGTCTCTCCGAAGTACGATCTTTTCTGTCCACTGCTATTCATAAAATTATTCCGAAGGTTTTCGAATGCAATAAAAGGACCTTAACAGTGTTTGCAAAGGATTTACTCTTTTCAGAGGATTTGCTTATTTGTTCCTTTTCGCCTCCCACCCCCCACCAAAAAACATGAAAATACGCGCTTACGTGGAAAAGGGTGGCATTGTGGAGCGAATCACGTAACTTTAAATCGGCAGTTAAAGAATTAATTAATTAGAAACCGTACAAATTATCAAGATAAGTCCATGGGGTCACTAATAATTATCAAACTTGTTCTAACTTAATATTGTTAAATTAATAACAAAATACATTGCAAAGTACTGATTCATTTATAAGTGTATTATATAAGTGCAAATGTGTGTTTTATATTTTATTATATCAGAAAGTATTTTCTTCGTTTACTTTCAGTAAATTTATAATTTTTTAAATAATCTTTTGTTTTCGACTTTTCAAAATGCTCACGCTCCCCAAGGGGGGCGCGTCCCACAGTTTGAGAAACGCTGGAATAGTATTACAATAAAAAATTATTTAAGTAAAATATTTTGGCAAAAAATGAACACAGAAAGACCATTTTTTAAAATATTCTCCTTTTGCAAAAAATGCTTCTATTATAATAATATTTTGCCTGTATATAGCTCAGACCTCTGTACAGAGACTCAACTAGAATTTTTGAAATATATAACTTAGAAGTGGGTTTATCCATGTGTTTTACGACAACAGAGGGAAGAAATTTTAAGAAAAAAACACCGATGATTATTTCAATGGGTAGTAACTCTGAAAATAATGTGAATTTTTCAAAAATCATAGTTGAGCCTCTGTACAGAGATCTGAGCTGTATACAGGCAAAATATTATTATAATAGAACTATTTTTCATAAAAGGAGGACATTTTGAAAAAAGATTATTTTTTGCCGAAATATATTGTATTTAAATATATTTTTTTTGTCAAAATGTCCTAAAAGCAATTTTATACATTTATTATAATCTAAGTGACATTAAATATCATGAAAATTATCGATTTATGCGTTTTTTTAAAATCACAGCTCCGAACGTAGTCGGATACCTTAACAGTTTCGCTTAAAATAAAAATTAACAGAGAAAAGGATATTAACCTATTATTTTTTCTCTCTAAACTGTTTTATTTCTCTTGTATTATGTGGTTTAAATCACGAGCAAAATATTAATAAAAACAAAGTTTAATAATTTATTATATTAGGACTTAAATTATTCCATTGCAATGACATATCATTTTTGGTCCAAAGATTTCTCACTCGTCTACTCAGGCTTGAGTATGGATTGCAATACCGGCACACCGGGATACCGAATATCGGTATTGTGAGCCATGTGGGCAATTTTGTAATACCGGTATTCACAAGTTTAAATACCAGTTTTTCGGTATTTCCTAGAAATATTTTAAATTTTCTCCACTATATGTTCAGAGATCGCCAGCATAGTAAAATAGTTAACGTTTTGTTTTTTTGTCTTTCAAACTGGCTAAATTAATTAGACTGTGAATACAAAGTTGCATCGTACAATCAAGAGAAGTGATAAAATGTATGAATCATCCAAGGAAGCAGGCCAAAACTATTCTATTACACCTCAGAGTGATACTGCACACTTGCAGGATTCGTTGTCTGATATTAGTATGTGTGAAAACAAGATTGTAGTTGTGTAGAACGTGTGTACTATTTCAATATTTTTTTTAATTGGTGAGTTTGTTATTCACATTTGTATTTGCATATCATATTTTTTGGTTCAAAATATTTTTCGGATAATTACATATATATATATATACCCATAAATACTTAATAACCCATATTAATGAATAAGAAAAACTTTTAAGAACACAAATAATCAGTTGATAATACTTCAGTTTGGTTTCATTATTTATATGAGAACAGCGCATATTTTAAATGTATATGACGCATTGCTAACAGTACCACCAAAAAACGTAGATGCTGACAGAGCTTTTTCGACAGCTGGTATTTTTTGTACAATATTACGTTCCAGGATCAATGACATTACAATAGATGTATTTTATTTTTTTTTAAGATTACATTTCAAAAATTTGTAATTATACCACAAACTGAATAGTGATATTAACACTTTTTTGTGACTTAAATAAATAAGATGTTCCTTTACTTCTTTATGATTCTTTATGTACCGTTACAATTTATAAGTTACAAATTATTTTTTGTGATATTTACACTCTAATAAAACTGGCAAATAAAACAAACACCTGTGTTTTCTTTCTTTTTCTAAAATTTCTAATACCAGTATTAAAACCGGTATCTCGGTATTAAGACCTAAAAAATACAGAGTACCGGTATTGAACTTTTGGTCCGATATTGCAATCACTAGGCTTAAGGTATTCTTTCACATTCTCTTAATTTTGATCGACGATTAGTTGGCTAGATTGATTCCTCATTTGGCTCACTAATTTAAAAGGCATGCTTCAGTAAGAACTTCTCTGACAAATATAACATGTTTCATCTCTTGCATACACGGTAGATCTTTAGAAAAATAAGGTTTGGAGATGACAATATTTAATTGAAATAACACCTGTTCCAAGTTTCAAAGCCATGACACTTGGCTACCACTACTGTCGCAATTATGTATGTAATTCCTTTTTTTTATTTGAATTAATCCAGTTCTTATTCCCCTATCTTAGAAGAGGAGCTTGTGCTTTAACATATTGTAATGAAAAATAATCTCTCTCTCTCTCTCTCATGCTGAGTTTTTCTACAATGACAATATGTAAATAATATTGCAGTATTATATATATATAGCCGTAAAATGAATAAATATGCTATTCTAGATGTCTGGCAATATAGAAAAGGAACGTGAATTTTATAGTGAAAATATCCATTTTCTGTAGAAAATTAGAGTACAGTAGAACCTGTTTTTGTGCGGTCCTTTTTTATTCGATTTTATATTTGTGTGATTTTTTTTGTGTGTGATCTTTTTTTATGCTGTACATGAATTTCAACAGATTAGGTGTCACACTGTTATATTTTCTAATCAATGTACATATATGCACTTCAAGACTTCTGTTCATTTGTTATAAACAGTCTCTCGACAATGCACGTTCGATTGCTTTCTCTTAATGCGCTAGCAGCACGCGCTTGATTGAAGACGAAATTCTCAATGACAGTGACCCAATGAATTATTTGATAGATTATGAAGACGGATAAGAAGAATCGGATTCTTTGAGAGCGGATAAAATATATGCAGGAATCCAGTTTTCCAACAAGTAGGAAAAGCCTTTTCTTAAAATAGATACCCATTCCGAAAGAAATTTGAAATTTCAAAATGAGCTGAGATCATGCATATCTGGTTATCGTGACGTTTACAAGCAACTGACCAGCTGACCGTTGTCACAAGAACCTATCACTTACTTTATGGTGTAGAAAAATAAGTCAATAAAAATTGTATCTTCAAGTGACGAAAGCAATTTTGAACTCGTTCATCACACAAAAAGGTGCGCACTTTAGATTACGATGAGTATCAGTGAATTATGTATGTGCATTTTGAAAACTTCTCCACGTATACAATGATAAACTAAATGTTTTTATAATGTTTCCATTGGTAATTTAATTATTTATTTTGTTTGGAGTTACTTTCTTATAAGTTTCATTAATAATTAACGTATTTTCTGTGTTCGACTTTTTTATGCTGTCCCTCTCTACAGTATAAAAAAATCTTTAATATGTCTACAACGTGTTTGTTACATGTAAGAATTTATGAAATATGTTCGAATTTTTTTTGTGCGGCTTCTTTTTATTCAGCCCCTATCTACAGCACAAGAATAGGTTTTACTGTAAATAATTAGAGAGGATTAGCTTATATAATCCCCCTCTTGTCCATTTAACGTTCTTCATTAGTTACATCTTTTAAGTGGATCTAGGTTTACCATACTTATTAACTCGAACAACCTCAAAGAGTTTACTATATAATTATAACGTGACTTTAGGATAACTATGCAATTAATATTTTTATTAAGTAATATTTCCCACCTTTTAAGCCTGCACTGAAAAAACCCTATTTTGAAAATTTCGTTATCAAGATTTACTATTATATAAAGTTTTTGCATAAATTTTGTGTGTCTTAGCTTCATATATTTTTTTCCTATCCATACCTTAATTTTATTTTTGATCCCATGCATAATCTTTACTTATTTTTTTCCTCTTAAGAATCCAACATTTGATATTTCATTCATTTACTTTGGATAGACTCATATGCTTACTACTTTAGTCCTATGACTTATATGTTTGCTGTGTGCAGTACCCTGAAGGATAAGATTATTAATTCAAGTGTTCCTGAAAATCCCTTCCAGGAAAGATATATCGAGAAGGATTCTATTGATTCCTTTTCAGTTCATGTTTCTCGGCTAGCAAATATCGGGGGAAATCCTATTGTACTTTGGAATGACAGGTGCTAAGATTGCGCGTGGGCAGTTTATTAGAATCCTCTCAAAAATAAGAACTTATGATTTATTTATCTAGAAACAAATAACTCATATGAATCCATGGATGCACATTACAAAGATATGGCTCAATTTCCCATTGAAATAGAGAGGTTTATAAGAAGGGAATTAGCAGGGTCGGTAAACTAAGTCACATTGTGTTATATTCAACTGGGAATAGAAATGTATCGAGATGCATATATTCGTTTACTTTAAAATGAGTTTAAGTTTTGTGATAAGTGAATACTTATACTTAACACCTACGACAATTAATAAAATTACCTATGCTATTTCCTTAGTAATTTATCTTTCTATGCTAAAAGGATCCATTTGCAGCTCATAAAAACATTTAATGATGTTTTATGTTAATCACGCCAAAACATACTTTATTTAACTGATACTAAATGACGATGAAAAACTGTATTTTTTTCTTCTTTACTCCCGGTTTTCCCTGTTCCTGTTATACTTTACAAAATCTAAAGTAGTTTACGAGGCTGTTATACTTGAACTTGATTATTTTGTATCATGAAGAATTATAATTCGTTTTCGAAAAATTGCAAGGGAGGAGAAGGGGGGGGGATTGCTACTTATTTCACTACAAACTCTGTCGAAAGAAAAATCGAAAGGCTTCAAGAAAAACTTTTTGTATGCGTGTTTATACATCACAAAGCTGACAGTGATTCAAATTTCCCGCTTCACGTTTAAGGGTGGCGCTAGTAGTACCGCTCAGAACTTCCAAATCAGGGTTACTATAAATGCGTGCTGTAAAGTTCATGAGCGTAATTTGTCTGTGAAAATTGACGTATTGAGTTGATGTTAGCCAAGAATACCTTTAAGAAGAAGAATACATTATATCAACAGCTCACCAATTTTGAACAAGGTCGTTTTAATAAGGCTACAAGAAGGTGGATTTTCCTTCCAAGATGTTGCAGAAAGACTTGGCAGCAATGCATCCACTGTGCATGATTGTTGGGAGCAGTGGTCAAGGGATGTTACTAACTCTAGAGGAACGGGTTCCAAACTGACTACAAATTTGTACGCCTGTCTCGTAATTCAACCTATAGCACTGCCATTTATGAAAAGCCCTAAATTGGGAGTTTTCCATCAGGATAATGTTTCCCATCACACCGTTGTTGTTTACGCAACGTTCTCTACAGAGAGATTACATGTTAACTAGATCTACGAGATCACCAGATCTATATCCAATTGAGAACTTATGGGATATCATTGGATTACAACTCCAGCATCATCCACAGCCAGCACTGACCGTCCCAGTTTTATCACAACATGTAAAACAAGCATCGAACTCCATAACACAAAGTAACATTTGTCACCTGTATAACACAGTGCATGCACGCTTACATTCAAAATTCTGGGGGTTACACCGTCTATTAATGTAACAGCATTTTACATTTGAACTACATTTTCTTGACTTTAAATTAACCTTTGATTTTGGAAATTTAATCAATTAAATATGTTAAATAGACAATTGCATTCTCCATGATTCATTACTGAGCCATAACTTTTCTTTGTGTTAGGATTTTTTCCCCGTCAATGTATTACAGTTAGTACAAAAATGGAAACATAAATCATCTCAAGAATGTCTGCTAGCTGATTTTGCAAATATGTTTATGCTTTCATAAAACATAACATTCAATTAATAAAGCCTCCATGTTTTAATGCACCATAAACTCTCCAATATTCAAAATATAGATCATTGGTTTATATAATTAAATAATTTGTTCTCTTACTTACAGTTAAATAGGCTGAAAATGTTATTATTTTTATTTTTTCGTGGTTACTTTTTATATTTTAATTATAAGTTATGTATATAAATTGTACTTTTAAAATATTTTTTTTAGTTGTGTTACAAACAGAATAATCGCCGAAAGCAGAACAGCCTCAACGATGCAGAAGTCAAAAAGAATTTGCTGTTCCATTATAACAGCGATTTTCCTCTGAATAACTCTTTTATCTCTCCGGGCAATTATTTATTCGGATAAAAAGTGAAACGTCATGAAAAAAATTAACTAACTTATCTGTTATTTTTTTAAAGATAAGAGAAATGTGTTTCATTTTCTCCCTAAAGAATTAACGCAGATTATAAGATTATGCAATTACACAAAAGAAAGTTTTATTTAAAAAAAAGTTCCTCGTGTTTAATTAATTTCTTTTGCACAGCAAAAAAAATGATGTGATAATTACGTTTAAATTATCATCAAATATTTGACATATGTACCAGTTTAATTATTTCATACAATTTTCTCATTTAGTGAATTTCTCGGCTTTAATTTTTAAAATTACTTTTAGCAATTGCTCAATAGTCTCTTAAACCGCCATTGAAGTTATGTTACGAAATAAAGCAAAATTAGCTCTTCAGATTGGGATAGATAAAAGTATGTAAACTATCAGAATATATCCAAAAAAAATACTTATGAAACTTCTGTAGAAATTATTAAACAATCCAAGCTATTTATTAAAAACTATAATAAATTTAAAGATGTCTCATATATTTTGGATAGTATATATTAAATATAAACTTTTCAGAACTCCTAATGTAAACGTTAAACTGAATATACTTGCTTTTTAAACTTACTGTGACTGAAATTAATCAAAAATACCTTGTTAAAAAACAAACATGAGCATGTTACAAGCAGTGCTTCGGAATCGTGTGTGACAAGCAAGGGAGAGCCAGCAGGAGTGCCATTGTTTTAATTAAGAACCCCATTCGAGGGTCGGAACTCAATGTGCGAGAGATCCCTCTCTTATCTTCTATTCAACTACGTAAATGCATTCGAATTCGGAAGCGAACTTTGTAAGGACGAAACGAGATTAATTAGGCAAATGCAACCGTTGTCAATTAAGGAACAGACCAGCCATGCATATGTGTGATGGACGAAGAAGACAACTCCCTGTCGACGCACACACCCATCCCCCAACATCACAACCAGATAACGTCCGTCTAAAGAGAAAAAAAAGTTTCTTCTTTGAAGTAGAGTAAAGAAGAAATCTCGCAGCTTCTTCATGCTGCACTAACGTTCATTGCAATTGGTTTTGCTGTAGCCAGTTTGATGTATGCAGATTCTAGGCATATCAGGACTCAAAACGTCAGATCTTTCACGCCTAAAAAAATCCTACTTTTATAAAACTTTGAGAAGGAGTATCCAGAAACTTGTTTTAATCTCTTTGTACTGATTAACTGCTACAATTTTGGTAGAGTTGATAAAAAAAAACCGCCATAAGACAGCAAAAAAGTAATTACACGTAAGGGAACTTTTAGGAATCTCAGGGGTATTAATTTTGTCTCGAGAGCTGGGAATATACACAATTTTCAAATTAGTGAAATGTTTTGAAATTCAAATTACATCATTCGAATCTTTTACGCATCATATTTATATAGGAATGCGGTTTCAAAAAAGTACAAAATGCTTAAAATATAATCATAATTTTAATAATTATAAGCGTATGAAAATATGATACATTTCTGTAATAAATATTAAGTAATTTTTAAGTTGCCCACGCTATTTTCTAAAATAGTATCCTTTGATGTATAAAACTATACAGAATTATAAAATGTATCAAACTTTTTAAACCCTTAGATATTATATATCTTTTATACTTCAAAATATTAAAAAAATATTGAAATTTTTTAAAAAAAATTTAAACGTAATTCTTTTTATTTTTTTAAAAAAAATATAACTTATTACTTTATATGTATAAAAATAGCTACTGTGTGTACTAAGGATACATTTAACTTTATGTATCAACTTATTGCTAGTAATTAGAGCAACTATTTTAGAAAATATCATGCACAGCGTAAAACTTAATATATTTTACAGAAATTTTTCCTATTTTCATATGCTTATAATTTTTAAAATTATGATTACATTAGTAATATTTTACACTTTTTCGAAACTTCATTACTTCATAAATAAGATGTGAAAGATTCAAATTATTTAATTTTAATTTCAGATAATTATATTCATTTGAAAATTGTTTATATTTTCAGCCCTCGAGACAAAGTTAACATCTCTCTTTAAAAAAAGTTCTTATTTATACGCTTAATTTGTCAGAAATGTTTAGTAGTTGAATATGTATTTTTTAGTATTATAAAGTAAAATAATTTTTGAAGCACTTCACAAATCAGTTTAAAGAGAATTAAATATCAATTTTGAATTTTACGTCTTTTGTAGTTAAATAACGTAAGTAAAAAACAGATATGATTTTGTACAACATCAACCCTTCTGAGCTCATAATTTATGCGAAATGTCTCTTATTAAAACTCAAGTGAGTGAAATACTCTTAAATCTGATGTATTTTTAAATGAAAACTTTAAAGTCTAATAATGGGGATATCCATTTCGTATTTTTTAGCTTATTATAAAAAAAACTAGGGATTCTTATTTATTTTTTTATTCTGTGTTGAAGGTAAAACACATTGTTATAAAAATTAATTAAAATATATTTTAAATATTATTTTATGTTGTATAATGGTTATGGAAAATTACTTTGCTTCCATTATTTTTCAATAGTTTCTTTCCGAAATATAGTTTTTTTCACATTTAATGAAAACTCAAAATAAACTTACAAACATTTTTTAAGCTGTTATAATTGATAAAATTAAAACTGTAATAATCGAGAAATTGGTAATTCATTTACGTTATAGGTTATCAAAATTACTGAAATTTGATTATTATAACTCATGACGACCATTCTTTACAAAATAAAGAATTATTTTATAATATATATCACTTTTGAAATAAAGTCAAAGATCATAATAATATTGTAATCTTCACGGACATCGCGCAACAAATACCAAAATGAAATTTCAAAAACAAGAGAAAAAATGTCAATTAAACCGGAACAAAAAAATCTATTACGTTCTTCATAACGGTTATATATATTCGATCTTTTGAAAAAAGGAAAAGAAAACAAAATATGAAGCAATTTTATAAAAATGACCTGATCATTTTGAAATTTTTCATACAGTTTCCTTTACACTAGCATTCAAATGATTACATTTTCAAGTCTAGTGACTTCTGACTATGGCCTCATCCAAGGGCAGCAAGTTTATCAGACCTTACTCAAATTGAAAAATTATGAGACATGATGGGCTGTTAGATTCAGGAACCCTAATGAGTTGCAAATTGTAGCAAAAATTAATGAGTTCCAAGCAGAATGCATCACAAGATGAGATTAAAAAATTTTATCACTCCTGACATCTCCGTATACAAGAATGCATCACATCAAGAGAGGTGATTCAATAATTACTGATTTTAACATCCAGCGTGAAAGTGTTCATCATTTATCAGTCTTACACCTTTGAATTTTTTTATTCATTTTATAATCTGAGCATGAATTTTATTTATGTTTAATTTCAATAAAAACAGTTTTTATCTTCATAGTGTTTGTATATATTTCGGTTTTGATTGATGGATGTTCATCTCTCTTTTATAGAGAATTAGATTTATATTTTATATATATATATATATATATATATATATATATATATATATATATATATATATATATATATATACAGTGTTTTTTTCCAGG
This sequence comes from Trichonephila clavipes, assembly GCA_019973935.1. Classification (NCBI taxonomy): domain Eukaryota; kingdom Metazoa; phylum Arthropoda; class Arachnida; order Araneae; family Nephilidae; genus Trichonephila; species Trichonephila clavipes. The sequence goes on from BMAU01020087.1 coordinate 154,755, forward strand.
TATAGAAGTTTAAGTTGGCATTACTTTCCAAGGTGGCGTCCTATTTAACAGCTGTCAAGAAGTGATTTATTCTCAGTTTGGTTTGGCAATTCATCATGAATAGACTCACGCCTGAACAACGCTTTCAAATTGTGCAATTTTATTTCGAAAATAATGGCCAATTTTCATAAGCGAATTTTGTTTAGCGATGAAGCGCACTTCTGGTTGAATGGCTACGTCAACAAACACAACTGCCGCATTTGGAGTGAAGCTAATCCACAAGTGTATGTCGAAACACCGTTACATCCGGAAAAACTGACTGTTTGATGCGCTTTATGGGCTGGTGGAATCCTTCTTCAAAAACGATAAAGGCCACAACGTTACAGTCAATGGTGATCGGTATAGAGCCATGATTACTAACTTTTTCATTCCTGAATTGAACAATCATGATGTCCAGGAGCTGTGGTTCCAACAAGACGGCGCAACATGTCACACAGCTCGTGCCACAATCGATTTATTGAAAGACACGTTTGGTGACCGCCTAATTTCACGTTTTGGACCTGTGAATTGGCCTCCAAGATCTTGTGACTTAACACCGCTAGACTATTTTTGTGGGGCTATGTAAAGTCATTGGTCAATGCGGATAAGCCACAAACGCTTGACCATTTGGAAGACAACATTCGCCGTGTTATTGCCGATATACGGCTACAAATGTTGTAAAAAGTCATCGAAAATTGGACGTCCAGATTGGACTACATCCGAGCCAGCCGTGGCAGTCCTATGCCAGAAATCATATTTAAAATGTAATGCCACAAGATTATCTTTCGAATAAAAAAAACACCTTTTATATATCCTTTAAATATTCGAAATTTTGCATTTTTCTCAAATTAATATTAGTTCCAAGAACGATAACTCCTAAAGTGAGCATGAATGTCTATACAAGAAATTTTCATTTGATAACTAAAGTGCTACGAATATTTTAACAATTCATATAAATTATTTTAGATGATCCATTTTCGCACCACTTAGAAAGCAATCAAGTTCAATATGTGTCCACATATGCATATATATATATGTGTGTAGTGTGTGTGCGGCAATTTTGTCACGCACAGTATAAAAAAATGCCTTAAAAACTAAATAAAAAGTTACTTTTTGATGCTCTCTCACTATCTCCTCCCCTTAAAAAATGTAACAGAAGTTCCACATATTTGTTTTTGAGGATCTTTTAAAAGACTAATTGTTGCATTTGAAAATTTATTTTAAACATTTTTAAGGGATCTAAATAATATTATATTCTGAAAAATATACTAGAGAACATTTCATTATGTATGCATTTTTGATTTCGTTTCATCCCTCTCGTTGGCAGTTTATTTCTCTTTTGAATTTCTCACTGTGTTTTTTATATTTTGTTAACAATTAAACAATAGCATTTAAGGAAATATATTTTATTTTGTCGAATTTAATGTTTACATTTAAATTTTAGGGGTGGGAAGAATACTTCCCCAGAAACCCTTCTCCATAATAAAAAAAAAGAAACTTAATGGGGGATTATTTGTTATGAAAAAATGACAAGCATGTTGAAATTCCCATGGGGCATCACATTCTAAACACATGTAGCGGGTCCTCTTTTCTTGTCCCTTTCTGAGACATTTCCTACGTCGTATATAGTTGTAAACCAGTGTTTCTCAAACTGTGGGGCGCGCCCCCCTGGGGGGGCGCGGTAACCCTGCGAGGGGGGCGCGAGCATATTGAAAATAGAAGGTTTAAAAAATATTTTTTTGGAATGAAGTAAAACAAGATGCTTTCTGACATAATAAAAAATACACATTTACACTGATATAATTTATTTTTATCATCTGGTGTTCATCAAAAATAAAAGATTCCACTTCAAACGCTCATTCGCCATCTTTGATCCTATAACCAAATTAAACAAATATTTTGTTTGCTTTGCGGTCAATATGAGAACGATGAGAGATTTTTTTACGTTTCTTATAACGATATCAAACGATGAGAGATTTTTTATTACGTTTCTTTTAACCTAAAATATTACTTTAGCTGACCTTCGAACTTACTGGTATGGTTATCTCGGTCTTTTTTTTAGGGAAGTTGTAAATATATATAATATATTTCTGTTTCATCTTTTTTCCATGTGAAAGAGTTTTATGATATATGGATAAGCACATGAGTATTCTGAAACACATATAATGCATAATGAAGAACGTTTTACACAATTATTTTTTAGAACATGCTACACTTTCCCCATGAGCAATTTTGTAGTTTTGATTGCTGCGTTGTACGACTTATTATGGTTTATAAATATAAATAAGCAGAATATTAAAAAAATGGGCATCTGTGATCCCTATTAAAGGAAGTTGAAACTGATCAAGCAATTGAAGAACCTACTGAAATAATGCATATTAATCAAGATAAATATATATAGCGAAAGTAAGTATCAGAAAATCGTGAGACATGAAACGTTTGAGTTGATTTGAGTTTAGCTGGAAAATAACGTTCCTGTGTTGTTAGAGAAAAGTGTCTGTGATTTATGTCCTTTAATAAGGACACGCACATTTGGAACATTTTCTTTAGTTTTATTGGATTTTTTCTCAAATTTTCTAAGAAAAATTGAAAAGTCCTTGAAAGTAGGTAAGTATATTTTCTCTTAATAAAATTATTCACTGGAATTGTGATTTTTATAGTGTATAGTAAAAATAACTATAAAATAAATTATAGTTTTAAAACAAACTAAAAAACACGCTTTTATAGTGAATCGAACTAAAAAGCAAAAAAAAAAAAAAAAAAATATATATATATTGCTTAAAATTAAGATATACAAAATTTAATACTTATCTTGTTAATTTGTACGGTTTATAATTATGATCGTCTTGTAGCTTTAGCGTCAAAGTGCATTATTATAGCATTCAGTACATTATTAATGTATAAGGGGGGGCAATAAAAATTGTGATTGAAAAGGGGGCGCCAGTAGTGAAAGTTTGAGAACCACTGACTTAAACCTTTAACAAATTGGATTATAATAATTTCTGTGAGAGAATCTACGATGGCCAAACACACCATACACAATATATTTATAATAACGATTTAACCTAACTCGGACCACTATCAATAACTCAATAGCTTACTCTCAATTCTAATACAATCACACTGATCCTAATATTAATATTATATAATCAATCCTACCTTATTATAGTATCAGTAAACGATCACAATAATTTTAGATGAGGTCTTGCGATAACTCGTGTGCAATGGTACACACCTTGATTAATGGATCTATATCACGTATAATTACTATTCTTCACCACGTAACATTATCTAAAACTTCTTCAATCTAGAACCACGAATTGCCATCGCGTTTAGGAAAGCGGGGGTCATTAGGCACTGGGTTTTATAAAACTCTTCGTCCCATATCGAAAAAGTATAGAGGCCTTAATGTGGAAAAACGGATGAGAAAGTCCCTGAAAAATAGAGTCTATTACATCAAATATTGTTCAATTATGTCTAATATTGTTCATATTGAGTCTAATTAATGCAAGATCATCTTTGGGAGTCCTGCGGTTCAGTTGTCAGTCCTGATGATTTATGTCGGAGCCTGATCTGTCTGCATCGACTCTCAGGAAGCAGTGTGTTTTCCAGTAGCAGGGAAGATTTACGATGTCGGCGTCTGATGTTGGTCTCGTGTCATCTATGTGACGTCATCACTTGGTGGGAGCAGAAGCTGTCAGCACTCAAGATTGTTGTTCTGTCGGTTAGATTGTTGATCGCAGTTCTGTAAGTGGAGAGGAAGCACTTCTATTGGATGATACTAGCAAGTGAGAAACCTCTTAACTTGCTGTGCAGGGGTTGGGTTAAGAATTTACTGCGGGAAAGTTTTGGGAGCTTGCCTGTTTGGGTGCAGCAAATTTAAGTTAGAGTCGAATAAAAATAATTTTGAAAAGGAAATTTTAGCAATTGGGTTCATTCACCGAAACAGTGAATGAAAAAAAGAAATATAACTAGGGTGGATTATAAGTGTCTAGGAGAATTCTCCTAGGTCTCTTTTGTCGATTCAGGGGGGTGTAATTTTCAAGATTTGCGATATTAGGATTATTAATGTTGGGGAGATCATCAAAGAATTTTTTGGCGAGGGTCTGGATGTATTTTTTAAAGGAGGTAATTTTGGTTGCTCTAAAAATATTAGCGTTCGAATTAAACATGCAAGCTCGTACAATGCCATCTAGAATTGAGTTTTGTGCAATTTCTAAAATTTTGATATTCTTTTTCGCAGCATAGCCCCACACAGGACAAGCGTAACTCAGAATTGGTCGCAAAACGGCCGTGTAGAGAAGTAACTTGTTGTAAAGGTACTGATGCGACGCTTGTTTAACTTAAAATTGATTAATTTATTCCCTATATATACATTATCTAAATTTCCAGGTTCGTCACGTTACATCGCATCATAGCTTAAGTTTAAACACTAAATCCTTTAAAGACAATAAAACAGTACACTAAATTAAAAGGCCGTTCTTTATATTAACAAATGATTTATTTAAAGATTAACATTATTAATTTTTAGTAAATGTACAAATGGTTATAACAAAATTATACTTAGCTTTAAAAGAGGGAGGATTGAAAGGAGTGAAAACATGTCACCGCTCGAAGCCCCGCGGAGTCCAGTTCAAGGCCTGGGTCTATGTTGAGTCTTTGGGTCCCAAGTGTGTGTGTGGAATCGGGGTGCATCCCGTTTTTATTTGGCGTCCTCTTTGCACCGATATACTAGAGCAGATTCTTTACCTCGTCCGCTTAATTTCTTTTGATTGGTCCAGAGTCGGCGTATGGTTACCTCACATGGTCAATGACATTTTAAGCGCGGGAAATTCTAATGACACACCCCGATATTTTATGGGTACAATGCCCCTTCCAGGCGTGGGAACGTGTCACCCTTTGCTAGGGTTCGCCCTCAGAGGTGGGGTAAGAAAGACGCATTCCACCGAATTCCGTTTCTTGTAAACAGGGCAAATGTAAAAACTGCAATTTTAACTTTGGGGACTGGCGACCTCCCATCAGTACATATCGGAATTCCCGTTAATTAGGGGGTAAATTTGTCTTAACGCGATTCGGATTTTATCTCGCGCGTGTAGAATGTGGTGTTTCCAAGTGAGCGTTTTATCAAATATTACACCAAGGTACTTAGTGGTTTGAGACCAACGTAGTGGTGTGGAATATATGGTGGGTGGTGTGATTTTTTGCGAATTTTTGTGAATAAAACCGCTACGGTTTTATCCACATTAATCTTTATTTTCCATTTATTGAAGTAGTTTTCTAGTAGGGCCAGGTGTTTGTTTAGAGCTATTGAAACAGATTTTATGTTTTTGTAGGTGCAGGTCATTAACACAATGTTTCTCAAACTGTGGGGTGCACCCCCCTGCGGGGCGCGATAACCCTACGAGGGGAGTGCGAGCATATCGAAAGTAAAAGATTTTAAAATAATTAATTTACTGGAATGAATATTAAAACAAAATACTTTCAGACATAATAAAAAAATGCACTTTTACTCTAATATAATTTATAGGTACGCGCGCGCAACATTAAGTCATCAAAAATAAAAACTTCTTTAATACCTAATTAGCTATCTTTGATCCTATAACCAAATAAAAAAACTTTTATTTGATTTGCTGTAATCTCATGATGAGAGATTTTTTTATTACGCTTTATGTTTAAACCTAACATACAACTCTTTCAGAGAAAAAACAAACCCCAGACGCAGAATCGAAAAAATTTAGGAACATTAAAAATTCATTACTGTCATTATTTTTGAAATACTGCACATTATAGCTGTAATCTGTTTAACCTTCTAAGTTATTGGTACAGTTAGTTATGACTTCTGTCTTATGTGTTTGTTTCTCATTTATAGGGAAGTTGTATGTAATGTATTTCTCTGATATGTTTTTTTGCACGCAAAAGACTTTTATGATATTTGGAAAAACACGGAGAACACACACACACTTAGAGCGATTACTTGGCCAACACTTATTTTTACGAGTTTTCTATACATATGAAGCATAACGCGAAAAACGTTTTACATAAATTCATATAATCATAATGAATACACTTTTTACCCGGAACTGGTCGCGCGGGACGCACAGATTACGAAATCATTAATTCTGGCAAAACTGTTTATTTGTTACCTAAGAAAATTGAAAAGCCCATGAAAGTAGGTAAGTAAACTTTCTCATAATTAAATTATTTCCAGGAATCACGATTTGTATCCGGTACAATAAAATAATTATATAAAAAAAAGGATTCGGGTGACTCAATAACCTCGCTCGACGGTATCGAGTGCGTGCCTGCTCCGGGGTTAAAACATGTTGAAGTCTTTTCGCTTTAAATATTAAAAATAATACAGTTATTCTTCATCGGCATTTTATATTATAGTTCATTATTTAACATTAAATATAAATGCTAATTCTGTGAGGCTTAAAATTACCATTCACTTAAAACTAATTATAATTTGAGCAGTCATTTAAAAAAAAATCATTTTACATTTTTGTAAATACTGTCGAGTATTTGGCATTGCACTCCTTACAATTCAGCTATTATATCAATAATGTTTTATTTTCTTATAAATGAACTCGTGCAAAGAGCGGGCACTTCAGCCGGTATAGTTTTAATGTATCAGTGTTGCACAGAGTATTTTATAACTAATTAATTAATCCTAAATTAAGAACAGATTTAATAAGTATTAATGACTTCCATGGGCTTGTCTTTCAAAGCAAAGTTTTTATAAGAAAATGCTTATGATAATAAATTCACCCTCTGAGTTCATTTTCTATATTTAGCAGGTATGTATATTTTGTCTTCTAAGCAGCTACCACATTTTGCAATATGTTCAATTTCAAAATTAGAGAAAGGAAAAATAACATAATAATTATCCTATTATTTTATTTATTTATTTTTTGCTTAAAAGTAGCATACAAAATTTTAACATTTATGTTACTTATTTGTGTGGTTTATAATTAAGACCGCCTATTGTAGCTTTAGCGTCAAAGTGCATTATTATTGCATTCAGTGCATTAGTAATCTATAAGGGGGGCGCGATAAAAATTGTGATCGAAAAGGGGGGCGCCAGTATTGAAAGTTTGAGAAGCACTGTTGTAAACCATCTTTGGTATATGATTTCCCACACTGGCTAAGCGCTCATCATCCGAAACTACAAACATCTTTGCTTGGAAGCTAGCAGAATGTCCTTTCCTTTTTCTTGAGGAATATCCGTCTATTAGCTGACAAGCTAATGTTATACGGAATGTTAGCTGGTCTAAACTTCTCTATTTCTTTTCTTCACTTGCCACAGTATGAAACTGTTTAAGATGGCAAGGTCAAAAAGAGAATAAAAGATACGATGCCACCGTTTTACAGATCTTCTTATTTGGTGTGTTTCTTTTCTTTGATCGAAGCGATCTACCCCTCCCATGACATCGCTATACACAGCGACAGCTTTTGATCAAGGTGCCTTTTTTTTAGGGTTGTATTTTTTTGTCCGATTTACAAATGTCAGAATCACTAGATTATGTGCAATAGCATAAACCTGAAGCGTAATTTAGTTTTCCCATCATTATAATAGCAAGGCCAATATATTATAATGGGTTTTGCGCTTCCCACAGGTCTATGTTGTAAGATTATGTAGATGGGAAATAATTTCCCAATGCCCGCAAAAGAGTTAAAATTACATAAAATGATATTTTTTTCTAATATGAATAATCCTGTTAATATTAAAATATAAATAAATGTAGAAAGTAGGATGAACTGCTAAAGAAAGAAGATAAGTTGGTCACGACCCGAAGGTTGCAGGTATAGTTTGGGACATTGATTCATCAGACATACAAATAATTACTTGTATTCATACTAATCAATTTATGACCAATTAAAGATTATAAACCGAGGGAGCAATCTAATATAGCTCCCAAATTTAAGATTATAAGATATTGAATTAAAATCTTGTCTGCCTTTGATCCGATAGTAGAGCACGTGACTGATCTCTTCTAGGGGTAGGCTATATTCCAATAAAAAACTTTTTCTCTTTTTCTTTCACGTTTCCAAAAAACAATTCTTTATATCCACTTGAATGATAGAGTAAGGACTAACTCTGACTCACACACACACACACACACACCTATTGCCATGGTTTAAATAGCACTCAAATTTGCATGAAATCTAGTTTTTTCTACGGAGGGCGGTTTTACACTCAAATCACAGTTAAAGACGAATTTGCCCAAGAGAATTAATAGAATGGCCTCAGATAGAACTCGTCAAAAATTTTGAATTAAACCAGCAATTTCGAAAGCATGTAAACTCTTTTTATTTAACATTATTTTCTGAAAAAGCATTGTAATGCAATTGCTTTCCTTTGTATATTATACAAGTAAAATAATGTCTGAAAATAAGAATATAAACTTGTATATAAAAAAATTACGTCTATATAAAATGTCTTAAATTTCATACAAAGAACAAGTTTGAAGCACACACACATACACACAAATAGAAATAATTACAGGGCTTTAATAGAATATGTTTTATTATACATAAATTTTGCTTCTAATAATCTAACAAAATTGTTTTAAAGCGAATATTCTGCTTTTTAATTCAAAAGCTATACTTGTTGTCCATCACAGTTAAGCTTTATAAAATAAGATGAAAAAATTCATTGTAAATACCGGTTAAAGCACCTATCAAAAATATTTTTTAAAAGCAAATATAAGGTGGAATCAGCGCGTATGCTGTAAAAATTCATAAGATTAATGGCTTCGTAATCAATCATTAGTAATGTCTATGTTTTAGAAAGTCAGACGTTCAATCATGTAATGTGAACAAGGAACTAAGATACTCTAAGATCTGTTTTTTAACTTGAAAAGATACAAAAGACAAATTAATAAAAGGATCTGTCCTCCAGTTTTGTAGAAAATTGGATTTTAAAGGAATAAGAATGTTCTTTTTGAAACTCAATCCTTCTTATCTATATATCTCTTAATTTTAAAATGAGCATGATTGCAAACTCGTATGTAATTGTTAGCCGTCTCATTTCCCTTAACTTGTTTTTAAATGTATTAAAGGAAAATATTTCAAAGTAAGCATGGTAAGATCTGATTTATTGCCCCATGCTGCCTTTTTTGGAGAGGGTCATCTATACTGTATATATTTTCCTTTTTCAAGATAAGTTAACATAGCTTATGGATTTGCGGATAAAAAATGTTGCTTGGACCGTAGAACGGGAAGCAAACGACGGCGAATCTTAATTGAAGTTAAACCATAAAAATAATAAATAATTTAAAATTGCTTCTTATTGTCTTTATTTTTTTTTCTTTTTTATAAACAATGCAAGTAGTTTTTAGTTATTTCTAACGTACCATTTTCAAGAAAAATTTTACATTAAAACATAACAAAAAATTCATTTGAGATTAATTTAATTTAAACATTTGAGGCAAATGTTTTTAATTAACTTATCGCATTATAGTTAAAAAAATTTACTTTAACAAAATATAGCTTAATAAATTAAACTTAAATTCATTGAGTTTAAAAAAAATAATGAAAATATGTTATATATGTCAAATTTTATTTGAGAAATTAACTGTGTAATTATAATTAAACTTATCAGTTAATTACATAACTTAAAAATTTCACACTGCATCGTTATCTTAATTTACTTAACATTCAACTTTAAATTTAGCTTTTATTTCTGGAACTGAAGAAAATGGAAGACTTGAGAGAATATAATATGAATGCATGAATCTGAAGCTCAGTAATGTAAAATTTCCATGCGTGAATTTCCCAAGTGAAGAAAACATAAATAAATTAGTATATTCTTTGAATATTTATTCATTTTTTCTATAAATAAATTTTATATTCTTAAAGAAGAAAACGCATTCGGTTGCTTAGAATATGCTAAGAAAGAACCAATTTAGACAGCGCTGCATTTCTAATAATTGCACAAATTCAGAAAAAAATAAGAGTATAAGGTATTGCAGGATTCTATCTTTTAGTTTTACAAATAACAATATGCATTAGTGATTTATTTGTCATATATTTAAGAAAATAGCATGTTAGAAGAAAATCGCTTTGTGAATTTCCGAATGTAGAATTGTATATTCTTCTTTTCGTGATTAGTATTTAGATGATACATGAATGCGAAGGATCAAGGATGAACAGCTTTACGCATCAAGACAAGGCGCAGCAGTTGTCGCGTTGAAAAATGTTATGCTGCTGAAGATTCAAATAGTTTAAAAATGTCCAACGGGGATCTTCAAGGAAATTCCATATCTTAAAAGAATAAATGATTGTTCAAAATAGTGAAAAGCTACAAAATTCTTACTGACCACATAGTTTATAGCAGACATTGTTCACAGTACCTTCACTAGCTTGTTTCTTGATGATTAAGTCATGTTGAATGGAAGCCTTTCACAAGCATTTTCAATGAGAATACATCGCTAGAAATTATGAAATATATTCCGACAGAAAAAGTACATATTTACCCAAATCAGCTAAAAAGATCTAGAGCAGGGGCTGGCAACCTATTGCACATGGGACGCACGGTACAATTCTAAGTGACGCTCTACACTATACTCAACAAATTTGTCAATTTTTGAGTGGATGGATGTTGATAAATATGTAATGGACCTTATTGAACAAACATCTTCAGAATTATGGACATTTACAGAATTATCAAAATATCTGTAAAATAATTCTAAAGAAAATTTTACACCTATATATATATATATGTCAGGTTTGAAAAGTTTAGGTTCAAAATTAAGGAAGTAATAAATGAAAATAGAGCGAACTCTTTACCATCGCGTAAGGATTTATGAGTAAACAAGCCTGTTAAAAGGTGCAACGAGCGCTGACGAAGGCGAACGCATTGGCTGGTGTCTCCTCGCTGCGATGTTGTATTTGGAAACCCGGTTGCGCGGCAAAAGGTCCGCCATGTTAGATTATATATGATGAAAGTGTAATAAAGGAATATTATAAAGATGATACCCTCCTCATTTAACCAGCAGGCCTGGGGCCTGTCAAGAGTCGACAGGATGAATTAACGTACCGAAAATACGCGAGGAAACCAATGGAATGAACTTCAACAATTTTTTTTTCGAACGAGCGACTGCATTGAAAACGATACTACCATGGAGGACGACTCTTTCCGGCAGGAGTCACCAGTCATCACATCCAAAGAACCCTTCTTTTTTCCTGAATTTGATCTTAATAAGTTTAGTAGTTGTAAAAGTTTTTTGGACTGTTTTGATCAACAATGTTTGGAATATGAAAAAGACGAACAATGGAAGAAGCAAAATATTCCTAGATATCTCACGGGAGTTTATCTTAAATTTTGGTACGAAAACCATTTATTTGAAAAGTCTTACAAAGAAAGTAAGGAACTATTAATGACGGTGTTCGATGCGACGAAACAAGAGGATATTCGAAAATTTCACAAATTAAAACTAAACGATACTAAAGAATTAATTTCCTTTTTTACGGAAAAACTTTCGTTGGGGAAGAAACTAAATTATGATGACAGTTCAATTGTGGAGCATATGACATTATCGATTCCTTTAGAATTTCAAAAGTTCCTAGTTATCAAGAAGATTTCGACACCCTGCGAATGGATCTCAACCATGCGACAATTAATCGCAGTAACACCGGACAGCGCAGACCGAAAACCGGTAGATACTGGAAGTTATACCCGATGGAGTCACGCATACGGTAGTGTACACAGAGGAACTGATGCACAGAATCGATTTCAGTCAAGAGGAAATCATGGACAGCCACATCAATCGCACATGATGAGATTCAGTGGGAGACAACAGAATCGACATAATCTTTACTCGCCCAGAAACGAAACTAACCAGAGGCAAGGATGACAACTAATTATTGAGTCAATGGTATGTTCCAAGCACTTTTGTACTCTAATTGACACAGGAAGCAATGTGTCATTAATTCCAATAAATTTAGCTAAACAATTAAAAAACATTAAAATTATACAAAATAGTAATGTAAAAATAAATCAAACTTGTGGGACTATTCAACCCAAAGGTATAATTAAAGTTTATATGAATATTGGATGTATATTTAAGCAAATAGATTTGTTTGTAATTGATACTGAATTGCCTTATATTATTTTAGGACTTGAATATTTACATTTATTTAAGCTTGACATTAGTATTCGTAACATGTGTATTTTTCAATGTGGTAAAAATTTAAGTAATATTAAATTTGTAAATAAGTGTATTGGTGAGTTGAGAACATATCATGGGACATATTGTATAAAACTCTTAATAATGATCAAAATATGAACTACTATAATGCAAATAATGAAGATAATATTAACGTTAAGAATAATAAAGGTTTAGATCAAGTACCAGACAGCCCTGAAGCTGATCTGAAAAGATTGTTTAACCCAGCCATGGTTGTTGAGGACACAGTACCAAAACAAACTAGTGAGCCATGGGAAGATTTAACCCAACTTCTTGATAAATTTCAAACCATATTTTCACAAAATAAGTATGATGTAGGTTGTATCAATTTAGAGCCACAAAGAATTCATTTAATCTCAGACCTTCCTATAAGTTTACGCCCTTATAGAAACAGTCAACAAGAATCTAAAGAAATACAAACACAGATAGAAGAATTGTTAAAAGCAGGTTTTATTAGACCCTCCCATAGCCCATATGCTGCCCCTGTAACTTTAGCGTACAAAAAGGATGAAGGAAAAAGATCAAGATTATGTATCGATTATAGAAAACTAAATGAAATCACACGAAAAGATTCTACCCCTGTACCTCTGATAGACTTTGTAATTGATAATTTAACTCATGCTAAATTTTTCTCTACGCTCGACTTAACAAGTGGTTATTGGCACATTAAAATTCATGAAAAAAAAAAAGACGCAGAGAAACTGGCTTTCACAACTAATTTTGGACTCTATGAATGGTTAAGACTTCCATTTGGCTGGAAAAATTCCCCAGCTGTTTTCCAAAGAACTATAAGACAAATTTTACAAAAATATCAGTTAACTTTTGCTTTAAACTATTTTGATGATATAATAATTTTCTCACAATCTTGGGAAGAGCATTTAACTCATTTAGATACAATATTTCAAATTTGTAAAAAAGAAAACATTAAACTTAAAAAATCAAAATGTCAGTTTGCACAGGAAAAATAAAATTTTTAGGATATGAAATAACACAAGGTCATTATTCCCCAAGTAATCCAAATATTGAAACAATTAGAAAATTAGCACCACCTAAAGATGTGAAAGAACTCCAAAGATTTCTTGGTTCCATCAATGTTTATCAAAAATTTATTAAAGATTATGCAAAACTTAGAGTACCATTAAATAAATTACTTAAAAGATGCAATTTGGAATTGGTCTCATGAATGTCAAGAAGCTTATCAAAAGTTAAAGAATTGTTTAATATCAAAACCTATACTTAAATTATACAACTCACAATATCCATGTCATGTGTTTTGTGATGCAAGTCAGGAATCAATAGGCGTAGTCTTGAAACAACAACACCCAGATGGAACACTTTACCCCATAGCTTATCACTCGAGACAATTACTTAAACATGAAAAAAAAATTACACAATTTCAGAAAAAGAGTGTTTAGCAATTATAGATGCCTTAGATAAATTCCACTGTTACCTACATGGATCCAAATTCACAATACATACTGATCATGCTGCTTTACAATGGCTTAAAAGTGTAAAACATTTAACTGGACGTTTATTTCGGTGGAGTTTAAAACTTTCTCAGTATGAATATTCGATAGTTTATATAAAAGGTAAATTAAATGTTGAAGCAGACATGTTGTCGAGGAACCCTGTATGCCATTATATATCACCCATTTGTCATTTTTTAAATACTGATGAAATTATTAAATACCAAAATTCAGAGAACATTAATGATCCAAAATATATAAAAAATTAATGATGTATTAACAGTTAAGAAAAAGAATTTAATTAAAATTGTAGTACCGTTATCTTTGAGAGAAAAAAATTAATTACAACTGCACATGAACAATTTGGTCACCCAGGTGTAAAAGATGTTAAAATTAATTTCTCCAATTTACTACTGGAAAGACATTATATTAGACATTTCAAATTTTGTTAAATGTTGTGAAACATGTCAAATGAATAAAAAGTCTACACAAAAAAAGTATGGATTATTGCAAGAAGTTCCTGTAGCAGAAGAACCATTTGAAATGATCTCACTAGACACTGTAGGAGGATTTAATTATCATAATTCACAAAAGAAATACCTGCATATTGTTCTGGATCATGCTACCAGATATGCTTGGACATTTCCATCCAAAAGTGTCACTTCTGAAACTTATACAAATTGCTTAAAACAAATTTTTTCAATTCAATGCCCAAAACAACTTTTAAGTGATAGAAATGCTGCATTCACTTCATCAAAATTTAAGAAATTCTTAAAACATCATAATATTAGACAATTACTAACTTCAGCAAATAGACCACAATGCAATGGAAAGAATGAAAGAGTTAATCAGACATTAGTAGCAAAATTAAGATGTAAAGTTAATTCAACTACAAAAATTCCTTGTACAAAATTATTAGAACAAGTTACATATGAATACAATAACTCGCCACATGATGTTACTGGCTTTCCACCTGCATATTTAATGTTTGGAACTTTGCCATATGATTCGCCATTACCTAATCAAGTAAAATTAAACTATCCACCTATACAACAAGCTAGACAAATTGCAGTAAACAGAACAATTAAGCATCATAAGATAAATAAACAAAGGTATGATCGACATTATGTCGATGCAAAGTTTAAAGTTGGAGATTTAGTCTTATATCAAAATTTCTCATACCCTAATTCAAGTAAACTTCAATCTCCTTATAATGGTCCTTTTAAAGTTGTCAGAAAACTCTCAAATGTTACTTATAAAATAGATAAACCAAATCAATATACAGGAAAATTAACAGATATTGTTCATTCTACAAGATTAAAACCATTTCATTCAAAATCCAATTTCCAATTATGCTAAATTCTTATTTATATTTGTTATAGAGTTTGTTTTCTCAAACATTGGGGGGGGGGAAGAAGAAGTGCATTGTAATTTTAAAAGTGCATTGTTATTTAAAAAAATAATAATAATAAAAGTTGTGTTTAAAATTTGAATTTAAGACTTGTTTACATTATGAAAATCAAAATTTAATGTAATTGAATTTGTATTGTATCTTTATTCATAATGAACACATTATTGAAGACTATTTAAAAAAAAATAACTGAATTATGGACTGTATGAAACATTGTGATGAGGTCATTTTACGATACATTGTGTTATAATAATTTCATTGTGATTATTTGTGATAAGTATATTCTGAAAGTTAAAATATAGTATGTGATGTTATGAAGATTTTATTATGGTTGTATGTTTTTGAAATGAGTTGATTGAGTAGAGATTCTAATAATAAACAAAAGAACTGTGAGATAAACAATAATTGGATGATGAACATTGAACTATGATTTTTCCAAGACAGGACTGTGTGAAACATTACATTACATTGATTGAACTTTTACCTGTACTTGATATATCTGAAATACCCTTATTTTCTTTGCATTTTATATTTCTAGTGATATTTTGATATAATGTTGATGTTGTGTTTATTTTGCTAAATTTCTGTGTTATAGTTATGTAATCTTTTCTTTTTGGGAGCTCCTAAAATCATGTTGCTGTAGTTACTCCATATATGTCTTTATGTATTTACTTTACCATTATTCCTAAACTCATTTTGCTATTACTTATTTTATATCTCTTCTTTTTATGTATTTATACTTTACCATTATTCCTAAAATCATGTTATTTACTCTATACCTATTCTTCTATGTATTTATGTACTCATTATTCCAACATTCAATACCATTTTGAAGTACTTGTAACTTTTCAACATTTATCACTTTATTAACATTGTTTACTATTGGTGCACATTTAGTGAGAATTTCACTTGATCTTATGTTATGTTGTTTAGTACTATTATATTTTTGAATGTCTAATGTGAATTATCTTTATCTTATGTTGTTTTTTCTTAACCTCATTATTATTATAGTCATAGTGGAAGTATTAGATGTGTGATATTTTTCA
The DNA here is from genome assembly GCA_019973935.1 of Trichonephila clavipes. Classification (NCBI taxonomy): domain Eukaryota; kingdom Metazoa; phylum Arthropoda; class Arachnida; order Araneae; family Nephilidae; genus Trichonephila; species Trichonephila clavipes. The sequence goes on from BMAU01020087.1 coordinate 170,887, forward strand.
GAAAACAATTCTATGTAACACAAAGTTTTATACCAAATTTTTGATACTTTGTTATTCATTATTGCTATTTTTTTGTACATGTTAGGATTCACCAGCCCACTCTTTTACACAATTATTATATCTTCTAGATTTTTATTTCATTTGGGGAATTTGATATAATTGAAATATAATTTTTTTCCCTGGGGACTTGCCAGTCAGAATTGGCCAATCTGGCTGTGCCAGACTTCAGCGGAGGGGGAATTTGTCAGGTTTGAAAAGTTTAGGTTCAAAATTAAGGAAGTAATAAATGAAAATAGAGCGAACTCTTTACCATCGCGTAAGGATTTATGAGTAAACAAGCCTGTTAAAAGGTGCAACGAGCGCTGACGAAGGCGAACGCATACTAGAAAGGACTTGGCTGGTGTCTCCTCGCTGCGATGTTGTATTTGGAAACCCGGTTGCGCGGCAAAAGGTCCGCCATGTTAGATTATATATGATGAAAGTGTAATAAAGGAATATTATAAAGATGATACCCTCCTCATTTAACCAGCAGGCCTGGGGCCTGTCATATATATATATATATATATATATATATATATATATATATATATATATATATATATATATATATTGTAAACTACTGAACGTCATTGCTGCAAAAATTGAATTGTTTGAAGAGAGAAATGTACTCGACTTTCCAGTTTTGGTTCTACCTAGGTAAAAAAACATCTTTCTTCATATGAAAAATATTTCGAGTTCGCAAAGAAATTGTTTAACAACTGAATGCTCAGAATCGTGTCAAATTGAAAGTCAAAAATTATACCCCTGATTTTGCGATGTAAAGGTAGAGCTGTTCAAACACTAGGTTCACATTAAAATTTTCATTTACCTTTTTATTTAACTATAATGACGAGAAATACTTATGTCTTATGTTGTATATCTCTTATTTTAATACATATGTTGAAAAATGCGTAATACATGTACAATTATTATTATTTTTTTATTTTTGTTGAAGAAATAGTTATATTCTATGCTGTGTATTTTTATGTTAAAAATATCTTTAAATGATGCAAAATTACTATATTATAAAACTTTGAATCCATATTGTTCATCTCTATTCTCTAACTTTGCATAACATTATCGGGGGTATCGAATTGTTTGAAAAACATGAAACTTTTTTGCACGCCGAATCATATTGGTAGATTGGTTTGGCAGGCCACCAATAAAAGGTTGTGACCCTTGATCTAGAATGATGCTCTCTAACGATTTTGGATTAATCATGAAGAGTAATTCCAGACATCAGAAAATGTTGCCAAAGAAACACATTCGTTACCATCTCTACAAAAACCAGGAATAGGATGGTTATGGCAAAAGAATAATAGTCTTGGTAGGCATTATGAACTACTGCAGAACTGTTTCATACTTTCATGTAGATATTTCATAGGTATTATACTAACATTCACCAGTCTTACCCTTCTTTTTTGCAGTGCACTGGAGATGGGTTATCATTTCATGAAAGTCAGTGCATGCTAACACGGGATATATAAAATATCCTACACACTAGATGGATGGTACATATAAAGCCTGGCATGGCCTATATAGTCGTTGGACATAAACCTTACGAGCATATCTATTTCTGCAAATGAATGTCTTTCTTGAGTAATGCAGAATCTCAAAATCATCTTGAGTATAAAAAAGTAAAGTATGTCACTCATTCGTGTCTTACATATAAAAAATGTGTATCAATATTCAAGAAGGTCTCATTGCATAATAACATATTTGGAACTCTTATTTTAGGCAAAAATGAGCATTTTAAAAATTTTACATGATTTTTTTTTCCTTTTTGAAACATTTACATGACTCAGCTTTTTGCATTTCATTTGTAATGTATCTTGTTATATGATTTAATACCTAATAAAACGTAAATAATCTTAAGCATTATTAAAAAAAGTACTTTTTGTTTCACTTTTAAAACCCGTTTTATGAGCATTTAGAAATTAAACTTAGTAGATCTGAAGTAAAAAATGAGTTTATACAAAAACATATTTTCATTCAATGTTTTATTCGGTTTGTGAGCGAGACTTCCCCCTGAAAAGTCGCTCCCTCGCCGTCCTGCCTATCTAAGGGTGTGGGAGGAAACAAAGTATGACCAGAAACATGCATAATAATTATTATTTATTAATGTTCAAGCACACTAATCAACACAAGTCCTAGGAGTGATATAAGGAAAGCAATAAACCATAAGTGAATAAGCATAAACAGTTCAATTTAACCCAATCAATCTTACATTATAAATTCGCAATCCACTAATCCCTTCGTTCTTTACTCACGTTATGTAAAACAGTTAGATCTCACCATCGTTACTCTGCAACAGATTCTCCGTTCCTTCTCCCCTACATTTCCCAAACTCTGACTTTATATACTCTAACTAATCTGCATATCAGAGTTTTTTCTTGAAAGGGATAGCTGTGAATTAAACGCAAATGCTATCCCAAAGATTCCCCAAGAGGATTAGTATGAAGGTCGCATAAAGACCCGTCACGGGCTGTATGCAAAAAATGTAATGCGAAAATTTCCTTTTGTAAAATACGTCTTTAAATGTTCCAACAAGCATTACCATGCATGAAAAGTTTAGTTGTACAAATTATCATCTGATAAATTTAGTAAAAATATTGTTTCTATACAATTTTTAAAACGCATACTCTAAATTAATAAATTTAGTGTGCCAAAAATGTTGTTTGAGCGAACTTTAAAACATTTTTTGTTCTTTCGTAGCACGTATAAAGGTATGATTTATTGTATAATCAAGTACATATTTATTACTTCAATTTATAGGATGTATTAATAGATCAGAAATAAAAGATTCAGAAAGTACATCCTGCATATTTAACACAGATTTATTTAGTTTTTGTGAACAATTTGTTACATCTGTGCAGTGAGCAATTCCATACTGTATCATTAAGTACAAAAAAAATTAAAGTAACATTTATGTACTAAAAGGAAGACTAAAACTACCTGGTTGTAGTTTATAAATTTACTGAAGTGTCATTTTTTTTAAACATTGCATTAGGTCTCAGAGAACTAGCTACACGATACAAAAAGAGAAAAATGAAATAAAATTATAGATTTCTTGAGTCTAAACTTTACAAGTAAAAAAAGGTTTATTGCATTAACTATTATAAATAATACAATATTTCGTAGTCTATTTATTCAATTATTTGTCTCCCTCTGGGGAAGGAACTGCTGGGCGCCAAAATTACATTGGGGCAATTGGTATCTCCCTATATGGTTCCAAACTAAAAAGTGATAACAGCTCCCTAGGTATGTACTAGGTCTACAATGATAATTACCAATCTACAGCCCCATTTGAAAGAAGGAAAGAAGAATGTATTTAATCAGTGTACTTTAATGTTTATCTATATAATAAGTTACTTTTATCAACTATAATTAGATAATAATAATAACATATGTATATGTATATATATATATATATATATATATATATATATATATATATATATATATATATATATATATATATATATATATATATATAACAAGAGAATAATTTCTTCTAAGTAGAATAGTTCAACTTAGAAATTTGTATAAGAGTTTCATAAAATTGATCGCAATTTAGATAAATCAGAATGTCCCATTATATAAGACAAATGCAGTCTGAATCGTAGGTAATTACCGTGAACTGATACCCAGACATCGCAACGTCTTTTCAGTAAATTGATTGAATTGAGAATTAGATCAATCGAGATTTTACAAAAGGCATACCTGAGTTTCTGGAAGCTAGGGAGGAAATCTTAAAATAGAAGCATCCTAAGAATCTTAGACATTCTCAATTAAATTTAAATGCGAAAGGTATTCCCCTCTTTGAAGAAATTCTAAGTAGATACTTTGAGTTAGATTATCAGGAGGAGATAATCAGTCTTAAAACGCTCCGAGGAGCAAAATCCAAATTAAAGATGATTGAATAATTATAGAATATATATTCCTGATGAACATCCTCACTCAGTTGTTATTCAGGTACATTAAATAATATTAAAAAACTGGTAATTGAACAAGATATTTATTAACACTCCTACTTTGGGATACTAAACATATACCCAATTATTTGACCTTAACTAGCGATATGAGGTCAATAATTCTAATTATATAAAACTAACTTAATAACAAACACACGAAAAAGCAAAAACACAGGAGTTTTAGGTGAACCGCAGAAAAAAAATCAATATTTAGAGAAACGTAGGTACCATTTTTATCTAATTGTAGTGCATTCAAAATAAATATACACATTTTGTTTATCCATTTAATTGCCGATTATAAGTTACGCGATTCACTCCCTAGTGTCATCGTTTTTCACATTGGAGCATGTTTGCGATGTATTGGAAGGGAAAGAGAAGGCATAAATACACGCAAATTTTTCTCTGTAATATGCAAATACTTCGCAAACTTTGTATATGTCATTTTATTGTTTTTAAAAGCCTTCGGAATAGCTTTGCTGATAGCAGCGCAAATAAAACGATCGTATTTCGGAAACGCCTATAAATACGTGCGGGGCATTACCGCACCGGTTGAGAGAGATGTATACGTACGCCGGTGGCAGTTAAGGGATCAATAACATTAAAAAAAGAAAGAATAAAATTAAAGAAAAACGTTTAGCTAATTTTCCCTACCTTATTTTTATTCTGTGTTGGTTTGTTATTTTATTACATATTATTGTGCGTGGATATACTTTTGAGCAGCAAAAACATTCGTTGAAGGCCACAATCAGTCCGTGGGCCGCAAGTTTGACACCCGTGCTGTAAGTAATTTCACGTTCTATGCCATCAAATCTATTTTTTTAATGAATTCTTGTGTGTCGAAGGAGTTTATACAAATAAGTGAAGAGCAGCATTTTTTTGAAGCTTAGTTTATGATGACATTCTTGGACTTAATTGAAAGGAGAATGAGTAAGTGAATGAGAATTATATTAACGTTACTCTATAAAGCTGCACGAGGAATATTATCGACGAATTTCGTAATTTTTAACCATGGACAAGTGAAGAGGACGACACCCGAATCAGCACGAGTCTCTTCTAACTTCCACACCATACAAACGGTAGGATGATTCAGCCTCAACGGATTTAACGTTCAACAGCCTTTTCTGCAAGGTGGGTTTTCAGCGATATAAAGGTCGAACCCATGATACGTCAGCCACGAGTCTATGATCTTGACCACTAGGCTGTCGCAGCCTCAAGGAGCAGAAGAAGTTAATATTCTCAATAGTATTGCTTCCTCTAAAGGTAAATTGTCAAAAATGAATTTTGTAACTTGGAAGTACAACTATCCGTTCTAATATTTTGCTTTGCTAATTTTAGTTGTTGTTGTCGTGTCTTTCCCTTCGGGAAGGAAGGAAAGTTGCCAGGGTTTGAGACAGATTGGACGGCTCGGATTTTAGTTCTTGCATTAGAATTAAGAGAAAATGTTTAAAATAAGATTAAAAATACTGTGTCCTCCATTTTATTTAGAGTTCTATTTAAGAACAAAGCACAAACATTGTTTTAGTAAATATACTTCAGAATATAGCTTTTATTTATATAAATTTCTTATTTTCCTCTCTATGAGAGAAACATTATTGTTCCATTTTAATAATTTCATTTTACTTTACTTTCTGGTTTATCATCCACGTGCATTAGGAATAGGCTTAACTTTTCAACATGGCTCTGGTTTTTTTCTTCTATTATGTCGAAACTTTCTACTGCATTGGGAAGGTGGATCCATAAAACATTGCTTAACCATAAATGTCTGGCCTAACTCAGCAACAGCTCTAGAAATCATAATAGGTCTCCAGTTTAGTCCAAAGACTCTTTTTGCATCTACTTTTGTTGTGTCTCTTGAACTCCAATTTTCTTCATTGGCTTTGTAGGTTTTACAACTTTTTCATTTGATATCTTATTTTATTGTATTATACTATGTATATACAGTTAAACATGTTTTTGTGCGATAGATAGGGACCGTATAAAAGAAATCGAATAAAAATATTCGAAAATTTCATAAATGCTTATATATAACAAACAATTTTGTCGACATACTAAAAAAAACTTTTTTTTCTACGGTGGAAAAGGGCCGCATAAAAAAAGTCGCACTTAAAAAGTATGTCAATTAACTAAGACGTTTACGAGAAAGTACTTCCAAACAAAATAAATAAATAAATTCCACATAGAAATATTTTAAAAACATTTAATTTCTCATTGTATTGTAACGGGTATATTCGCGAACCTTCACTAATCCTTTTGGGGTAATTTCTTTCTTTTAAATGTTGTTCTATTGAAAACTTTCTCCCGAAGAAGAAGACACGATTTATGAAAGTGAAGAGTTATATTTAAGCTTTAACTTTTAGGTAAGCGAAGCATTAGTGGTTAGTGGAAAGTAGCTGAGAGCTACTCGACGATTGATTGCTGAATAATCCAAGATTGTTAATTAAAGATTTAATCAATAAAGTTAAAATTAAATTATAACGACCGGGGGTCACACAACTGGGAACGGAGTTATGGTAATTTAGACTGTAGATAACCAAAGTGTTCCAAGAGTAAGTTAATTGAAATACAATTAAATATTAAGGCTACTTTAAGCCGTATAATTGTACCTATACTTAGAAGAGTGCAATTCCTACCCTGGGTTGTTAAATTAAGTGAAAGAACAATACATTAGAATTGTATTGGCTATGGCTAATCTTTATTTTAACCCCCAAACACCGATAAACGTGTCAGCTCGTTTATCACAGTATACATGGAGAAATTTTCAAAATGTCCATACATAATTCACTGTAAACTCATCATAATCCAAAGCGTGCATCTCCCTGTGATGATTTAATTTAAAATCACTTTCGTCACTTGAACGTACAATTTCAATTGCTTTATTTTTTTCAATTGATAAGTTTTTGTAACGACGTTTGGTTGGTCAATTGCTTCTGAACGTCAGGATACCCAAATTTGCATGATCGAAGCTCTTTTTGAAATTTCAAACTCCTTTCGGAATTGGTATCTATTTTAACAAAATCCTTTTCCGATTTATTGGAAAGCTGAATCTCAGCATATATTGTATCCACTCTCAAAGAATCCAGTTCATCATATCCGTCTTCATAATCTATCAAATTATTGAAAATGCTATGGAAAGTTTCGTCTTTAATCAGGTGCGTGCTGCTATTGTGTTGCGAGAAAGCAATGGAACGTGCATTGTCGAGAGAACGTTTATAACTGATTAACAGAGCATCTTGAAGTGTGTACATATACACTGATAGAAAACATTACAGTGGCACCAAAACCGTTGAAATCCATACACCGCATGAAAAAAGACTGCATTATAATATTTGCTCAAAAATAAAATCACTCAAAATAAATCACATAAGAAAGTACCACACAAAAACAGGTTCTACTGTATATATATGTGTGTGTGTGTGTATGTGTGTTTCAACCAATAATGAAAGCATTCAATCCAATAATATTAATGATAGCTAATATATATAATGTTAACAATTAATTATAGTCTTAAATTAAGATTTAACAGATGCGGAGATAGTAGATGCAAAACTTGAATTAATAAAGAATTGTTTCTTATAATTTTCCCAAGTTATAGATAAGAATTCTAAAAGAAATTCTAGAGGTAAAAGAACTAGAAGCAAAAGTAGAGATAAAAATTCTTTAATTGAATATATTAAAGTGATTGTTGATGACTTCGGAAATAAAAAAAGATACTTTATATTAAAATATTAAAATACTTTAATATGTAATAATATAAACATACATGAAGAACAAAAGTAATTTATGAAAATAATTTGAACAAAGCTGAATTTTTTAAAAAAATACATGAAAGTTTGATATATTATGTATTAGAAAGTATATAAGTTGATGGAAAAATGCTGAGAATATTAAATAAATTGCACTGTCATTGAAACTAAAGAGGAATACTTCTAATTTGGAAAAAATAAGATGATTATAATATAAGTCTAATTGAAAGCTGAAAGACATTCTGTGTTTAAGTTGCCATCTTCCAATTTGGAACTTGAGCCATTCTCGAAAGAGATATACGAGTAATCTAATCACGTGCTATAAAAAGTGTAAAGGAAAAACAAAGAAGATTATTCTTAATATTGGCTTTGTGATATTACTTTGCGCTAGAACTTTATTCTCCCTAGCGCAAACAGTGTCATTTGCCCCGTGTAAATATTACTATTGACCACACATAAACATTAGTCTTGATTGCATGTAAACCTCACTAGTGATCTTTGGCGTACAATTTCGATTACAGCAGAATGCCTAATAATCGGGAATCTGTAAATATATTACGAGAATATTATATGTATCAAAGGAATACAATTTTGTATGTCTTCTTAGAAGGCGCTGTCCAAACTTAAATCTTCAGTTCTGATCCATATAAAGCTTAACATTAATATTTTTCAAGCATAAAATAAAGCCCAAATAAATTATTCTCAGAGATACTAGATTTTTTTTTTTAACTTATATTGTTTTAACAAAAAAATTTTAATCGTTTATTTGAAATACTCTCTCTCTCTCTCTCTCTCTCTATATATATATATATATATTTATGTATATATATATATATATATATATATATATATATTTATCTCTTTCTCTCTCTTTCATTCAACACACACATATTTACGCATCCAATTTTTTTCATTTTAAAAATATTCGCTAATGGGTGTATTTGTTATAAATAAAATTAAATTATTAAAAGGTTTGAAATATATACATTGCATTTCATGTTTTTATCTTTCACAAGTATGTTAAAATACAACCATTTTACTTGTGAAGTGTTAAATCATTCCACATTCTTTTAAGATGTTAGGTGTACCACGGAAAAATCATTCCACTTGGAATGTGGACGTAGATAGTAAACTTTTCATGTTTATAAAAATATTTATTGAGTAGTGTTATTTCCGTCGTTACTTATGACCTCTTACCAGCATGATAATAATTTATAAATACTATTTTTGGAAAATATCTTTTCCTCAGAGATGAATAACTCGAATTGTGTTAGATAAGTGTTTCAATTTTTTTATTGCTTCAAATTTTTTTTCACGGAGTGAGCCAAATGATAATTGAAAAGTTCTAAATCTTATGAGTGTTGAGGATGTGACAGAATTTCCCACCTAGCTCTGCGCTTTTCTGACCAGTCGCCAAAGAAACATGTGATCTGCAGTTTGGTGCAGTATGATGCGCTTTCTAATGAACCTCGCTGGCAATTTTCTTTGACTTCCTTTAAATAATCCATTTACTGGCAGTAAATCTCAGCATTGAGCTTATCATTAGGTTTCTAAAGCTGTCTTGGATGATCCTTGTACGTTTTACATTATGACCAGTATTCTTTTATTCCGGCTTAAGCTCGGCTTAGAGATAGAGGTAGCGGAATGTTTCGGGGCTCATTATGAATTTTTTCTTTCAATGCTTACGAAGGTGATCCACTTTTCAACTCTAGCTATTATCTGGTTCAAGAATGGTTCCTTTTTGTTCAAAACAAACAGAGATGAATCTGGGATGACTCAATTATTGAAATTTTTCTCATTTAACTCGTGATGCACTAATCATAAAATTATTGTTGTTATATTACATTCTATAACATATGATAAGATTTATAAACCAATCTCAATTTCAAAATATGGTTCAAAACGGTTTGTTAAGTTGACTTAAGCTTTTACAAAACTTCCGATGTTGTCAAAAGAGATGCCCACCTAGAGTGTGCCTTATTTAGGTATCCGACTCCTTATTAAGATTCTTCCTCCGTGCCTTATTAAGGTTCGGAAACATGATTTTAAAAATGCACATAAAGGGGTAATTTTTTTGATATTTAGTGTCACTTAGATTAGAATACATGTATAAAACTGTTTTAAGGACATCATGACAAAAAAAAATTATTTAATTAAAAATTATTTCTCTACAGAGGCTCAACTAGAATTTCTGAAAAATTCACAATTTCAGAGTTACCACCAAATGAAATAATTGTCGGCGTTTTTTTCTTAAAATTTCTCCCCTCTGTTGTAGTAAAATATAGATAAATCAACTTCTAACTTATAAATTTCAAAAATTCTAGTTTAGCCTCCGTACAGATGTCTCAGCTATATACAATCAAAATATTATAATAGAAGCATTTTTCACAAAAGGAGAATATTTTGAAAATGGGTCATTCTATGTTCCTTTTTTTGTCAAAATATTGTACTTAAATAATTTTTATTACAATAATATTCTTAAAACAATTTTATATATGTTTTCTAATCTAAGTGACACTAAATATCATAAATATTATCTATTTATTCGCTATTGCAAAATCATGGCTCCGAACGTAGTCGGATACCTTAATTGAGGTTTAAATAAACTGGATGAAATGCATCGAACCATCTCCTGCACGTTCTATTTGAAATATTATCTTTAAAAGCCTGCGATAACACGACACATTTCTGCAACATTTCTTCCTAGTTGGAATTCGTACAAAATACAGTACTGTAAATGAATTGTATCTGTATCTATGTTTACATGATCACCTCTTACATAACAACGACATGATAAAGTTTTGTTTTAAATAATTTAGAAGAGCCCATGTGTGTGTGTGGGTATTAGGGCGGGAAAACATTTTTCTCTTTTGCTATCACTATACCCTGGAAAATGTTGCTGTATAGTAAGGTAACTAGCTAAGTGAAACTTAAAATAAGTTTCTCATAATTAAAAAAATATCTTCCACTCACTCATCGCACTTTAAAGTTTGGAAAAATGAGAAATTGTATTATTTTTTGTCAATTTCTTTTTAATTATTTAACTTACTATTGTCGTAAGGATATTTTTCTAAATGTAGAGGCTATGATATTATACAAGCAAATTTTAAAAAAATATTTGTAAATTCAAAATGTTTATTGATCGTGTAAATAACTCAAAAAATACATTTTTTTGTAAGATTAGCAATATTTCGTAGTTTCATATAATTTAGATTTGCAACTTAACTAAACCGTAATAAATGAAAAACCTGTTTTATATTTCGAATATTCTAACCCCCTCAGGGGGTTCACCTTCTTTAGGTGAGTACGGGTGTCACAATCCCGTGGTACCCTAGTGATATTTTCCTTTTCCCAAGGGGTTTACTGTCTTTAGTAAACACGGCTTTCACGCGCGCGAACCCGGGGTACTCTAGTAGTCTTTGTCTATTTTCGACCCTCCTTCTTGTCATTCAATTTATCCTTTCTTTCTTTTCCCGTCTAGATTACAGATTTCAACGTCCAGACCACATACAAAAACTATGAAATGAACAAAGTTCTATTCATTGATTAGTTTTTCTTATGAGAAATTATTCAATTTATTATATTAACATATTTTGGTTCACTTTTTCTATTAAGTTTATTTAGTTCCTTTTTCGTAGATTTCCTTAAATATTTGGATTTTGTTGCTTTATTTGTTTTCGACTAACACCGTTGGTTAGCCAACCCGCATGTGTTTGCCTTGTGCGGCGTCCCGTAAGGAGGAAAATGGTATTCTGGGGATCCTTTGGCCCACGCTTCACTGTAGACGGGTTTAATCTTGGTTACGTACTAGATACTTGTCTGACTTAGTGGAGAAATACCCACCAAAATTCATTAACTTTCATTTTTAAAACTTTTTAAGCTCTGAGATTTTACTGTTTTAATCATAAAATGTTTTTATTGAAACTTTTGACGAATTTTATACTTCTAATATTTGAAAAGTGGTTTGGCGCAGCTTAGCCAAAAAATTGGCTCTTGCGCCATAAAACCCTACATTCACTCACTCACTCCCTCGAATATTTTAACTTTATATACATACCTATTATTAATTATATTTATAAAATCATCCAATGTTTTTATTCAAATAACATACTTTAAAGTCAGATCCCCGAAAAACAGGGTATTGATCTTGAATGCAGAGCCGCGCTGATGATGTTTTATCTTTTTTCAGCTCCACACTCATTTCAAAAGGTTTCCGTCTTGAGTTGAACGCAACGTTCCCTCGCTTGGGTGTGATGGAAAAATGCTGTGGAAATCAGTACCAATTACAAATATTACTACTCTGAACGAGATCAAAAACTCTTCAAGTGGCGAAAGTTATTTTGAATCAGTTGGCCACAAGCAAATCCGTCTTCTTCGCATCGAAGAATAATTTTTATGTGCATATTTTTTTAAATTTCCCAAAATTTAATATTTAATGTACGCAAATGAAACATTTAAAAATGTCCTTGTGTATAAAATAAATTTTTGCTTGCATGGAAAAGCATTTCCTATTGGCATCGTGCGATTTTTATTTACATATTTTCTATGCGTGACTTTTTTACACGATTTTCTTAACAGCATAAATTTCTTAATGTTTCGCAAACAATATATTGTTCGTTGTTAATGAAGCTTCAGGATTTTTTCTTTAATGCGATCTCAATCCAATTTGGAAACAGGTTTGCAGAGTACATATTTATATTCTTTAAGACTAATACTCCTATGCCCTTTCCTGTCGGTTAAAACTAAGTTTCTTTTTCATTTAAATACATGGTTAACTACATATTTGTTAATGAAAGGGTTTTTTTTCATTTATTTAATTGTATACAATAGACATTTATATGCATCTATAGCATAAAAATTGGAGATTTATTTACAGTAGCTAGAATTCACTATAATTAAAATCGAAACAAAAAACAACTATACTCTTACTTCTTATTTCATTTTATTTATTTAAATAATTACATCAAATAAATTCTTTAAAGCTTAAATACAGTCATTTGAATAATAACTGCTCAATTTTGGAGATTATTTTGCATTTAGCATACAAAAGGTTTCAGATAAAATGGTGAATTATATGGATGAATAGCATGCATTCATGATTATGAATACTATGATAATTTAATCCTTATTTCAAAATCTATTCTATTAGTAGTCATTTAATTCTTCTCTATTCATAAAGTCTTACAATTCAAATTATACATCTTAATTTATTAAATATTTGTCATTTAATGGGGTTTTTTTTATAAAATTCAGTTATAATAATCACTTGAACTCAAATCCTAGTTTAATAAATTAATAAAGTGTTTTCCCTCAGTCATTTACTGATTATTCATAATAGTTAAGATATTTAATTAGTTAAGTTCAAGAAAATTGTATTCGTCTGTGATGAATTACGGTAATTTTTTTCAGTAACTGTAACTCTTTTCTGTCGGCTTATTTATTTTAAACAATTACATCTGCAATGAAAATGAACTACTCATTCCTAGGGGGAATTTTTTTTATGGCCTCTTTTCTTCAAGATAGCATGAAAAGTTCTGAGTACTGCACATATCCAATTTGGGGCACCTTATTTTCAATTATTAAGCTTAATCGCTCTGCTTATAGTACAAAACACTTGCTCCTTTCTGAAAGGGGATGGGGGTGAAAAGGATATTATTTCAGATTAAAATGTACAATTCTTATAAAAGAAAGATTACTTCCGAGATAGGACACTTTTTAAACCCTCTGTCTTGTCAAATCCGTAAATTTAAATGAAAAAAATTATTAGAAAATAAAAGGGACGAGTTTTTCTCCTTATTTTTTGTCTATGTTTATACGCTAACTCTGAGAAGCACTCAGATTTATCATAAGCAACTTATCCTAACGCCATGTCTTTCTTTTCCTAATCTTTAGATAATTAATTTTTGCTTTCTCTGGTGAGAGGGCAACCACTTTCACCTTTTCAAATCTTTCGGCGTTGAAGATGTAAATTATCCATTAACGGTTGAAGGAGGACAAGATTTTTCTCTTTTCTTCTCGAATGCTGCTCCTCTCCCCTCTCTTTTTCTATTTATCTCTTTCTCGAACTCTCCTTTGAAAACAATTCTAAAAAAGGTAGTTGATGAAACGGAGATTTGTGTGTCTGCTCTCTCACAGAGTGGTTCTAGGAAAATTGTGGGATTGAAGTTTTTCTTTCGGTCTTATTTGAAGCTCATGCGAAACAAACAGAAAAATACCACATTTTTTTTAATAATTTTAAAAGCTTTCGGTATATTTTTGCAGTAATTTTATCATTTAATTTAATCAGTGCAAAAGTATAATATTTTAAGGCTAAAATAAAATTTTAAGGGCTGCAAATACTGCAGTATTGAACATTCATTGGATGTATATATATTACTGAGTGATAAAATTCTCAAGTATATTTTGTATCATATTTTGTTCTTTCTCTGCGTCTGTTATTATTTTCCTTTTTAAAAACATAGTTTCCTTTTTAAGAAATCTATTATAGATTTTCCGTTCTGAGGGTTTATTCCTTGAAACATTCTTTGGTTGGTTTACCGTTTCTCTTTTTGCTTTATTTATTAGTTTAAAAAGGTGCTCATTACAAGTACATCTACAATATTCATAAAAAGATATAAAAGAAACTTACATGAAAGCTCAAAATAAAAAAAAAATCTGTCTTAAAAGATTCAAAATGCAGTAAAATATTTTTAGAAAATAATAAAATTTAAAATGAAGAATACACACGCAAAGTTTATAATTATAATACGATATATCTAACTACAAACTATAATTCATAAACGACGTACAAAAAATTTTATCCCCAATAAAGAGCAAATAATTTGTAAAATGAGAATTTTTTTGGAGATTTGGAAGTGATATAAGGGGACCTGAAAGTTTTCTGATGACCTACTAACTGTCTTATTATATTAAAAGTATTTTTCAAGAAATCTGGGAAAATCTAATCTGATATTTAAATGTTGAAGGGGAAAGTTGAATAGTAAGAAATCTCAATATTTCAAATAATTTCTTAAATAAGATTGCATTTAGTTTAAGGAAACCAACTATAAAAATGTGATAAAATTAAGAGTTATAAAATTAAAAAGTAGAAAACTTTAAATCACCAAAAACTAAGAGTATCAAGAAGTAATGTATTTATTTCAATATAAAGAAAAAATAAAGAAAATCGGAGAGCTACATTTCCATTCATTAGCATATTATATAATTAAACCAACAAAATGTCATACGTTGAAAATATGAAAATAATGCATATAGTTTAAATATATTTTTTTCGAAAGAGAAAGCAAAAGAATCAAAGTTAGTTAACTGTAAGGAATTAAGACAATATTTTTAAACAAGTTAATTGGCAGTAGAATTTATGAGTAAGCATAATATGAATAAAGAATATTAAGGTGTTAATTAATTCCTAAGAAAATTAAGTTTAATACAATTGTCAGAGTATCTTATTAGTTTTTAATTTTATTCATTCTATCTGTGTGTTCAATAGTTAAATAATAGTTATATGGGGCAATAGTTAGGTATTATTTTCTTACAAAGATATAGGGATGTTATAATTCCCGAATAAAAATTCATAATATTTTGAAATTAAAAGCATTTCATAACATACAAAACTGCATCCAGGTATTCTTTTGTTAAGTGGGTATTGTTTTTTTTCGTAAGGTATAAATAAGTAGGATAAAATTTATATATGTATAAGAGATTTTTTGTACTCTTCCCGAAGAAATAAAATATTTTTAAGCTCACAAAAGGTTTCCACTACTTCTTTATTCTTTACATCATACCTTGTCTAAAAATGAAAATATTGCAATTTTTGGAAGCCTTACATCAATATTTTAATATTTTACCGTGTAAAGTTGCATTCTGCGTCAGTATTTGAAATCACACAAAATAGAGTAATACACTGCTCAAAACAATTAAAGAATACTGTAAGTTTTATATAAAATAAAGATATAAGCGAAATTTTTTTTGCCGAAAATGGAAGAAGAGAATCACGAATGCAATTTTTTTTCTGATTTTCAAACTGTGGAGTATGATAATTTTGATTTCGACGTCAAAAACGTCGCTTCAGCGGCAGTGAATGAAATTTGACTTTCAACTGAAATGAAGACAAGGATGAACGGCATTGAGTGACTGCTTTGTTTCGATGAGTACGATGTCTCAGCGAAGTCATTTAACCGATTCAGAAGCTTGAAGAGTTGTTGGTAGGTTAGAAAAGGGCCAAACTCAAGCCAAAGTAGCGCAAGCTATTGGAGTGTCACAAAGTGTGATTTCCAGGATCTAGAACCGTTTTTTGGAGACTGGAAGTGCAGGCCGAAGACAAGGACAATGTCGTAGACGGGCAACAACGCTCAATGAAGATCGTTATTTAGTGTTAACCGCTCGGAAACACCGAAATATAAACGCAACTCTTCTCCAACAACACCTTCGCTCGGCTACTGGCACCACGGTTTCAACTCAGACTGTCCGAAACCGGCTCCATGGTGTAGGTTTGTATGCTCGCCGACCGATGGTATGTGTTAGACTAACATCAAGGCATCGTCGCGACCGCAGTGAGTGGGCAACAGAGCATGTGAACTGGAGGAGAAATGAATGGAGCAATGTTCTCCATATTCCGCACCACACATTCACCGAAAAACGCACTTGGTAGTGATTAGGAAATATATCAATTGTTATAATTTCTTACTAGTTCTAATCCGAAATGCTGAGTTATTGTAAAAAATTAGTACAAAGCACCCCACGCTTTTACCCCAATGACATTAATTTTCTCGTAAATCATTTTATTCTTATATATTTTTTTTTTTTTACTTTTTAGTTCGATTAACCATAAAATCATGTTTTTTAGTTTTTTTAAACTGCATTTTATTTTTCAAAATTTAGCTCGACCTATAATAAAACCATGTACTTTTAGTTTTTTTAACTATCATTTATTCATAATTTTTTTTTTAATTTTTGGCCCGCGACCGAAAAAGTTTGCCCATTCCTGAGTTAGAATAAATTATTATTTTTTTCACATGCACGAGCCTTTTTTTATTTCCATTTTCATAAAGACTGGACAGTTGTTTATATTATGATAAGAAATTGCTGATGCAAAAGGAAAAAAAACGTTTTCGCTTTTAAGGTTACTCTAATTCTTTTAATCGCCAAATCTGAAAATGGGATCTGGAATTAGTCGCCGAATCTGGAAATGGTATATAGAATAAGTCTCCAAATCTGGAAATGGTATATGGAAATAGTCACCAAATCTGACAGTGGTATATGGAAATAGTCACCAAATCTGGAAATGGTATAATGAATTAGTCATCAAAAATAGATTTTCCAGTCTCCTGATTATCCTGCTCAGGACAACGGAACAAAATTATGAAATTGACCAGTGTACAAAATTTCAAATTAATCTGACATTTTAAAGTGGGTAAAAATCGAGTTCAAATATTCCGTTACATGCAAGTGGAACTTATAAAAGTGTGTTAATCAGCTAGATTTTGTAACAGAAAAATCCAAAAGCCGAAATCATCCCAATTAAAAATTTCAAATAATTTTAAATAGAAACATTTTCTCCTCTGTATATCTTTTCCTTCCCAAGGTGAATCCATTTATTGCCCCAAAGGTCACCTGTTTGCAACTATCCCTTTCCTTGGACAAGACCCATGAACACAGGACACAAAGGCGACTTGATTAAAGAGACGCCCTCCATGATAGATGGGTCCGAGAGGGAGCAGAGGGTTATGATAAATGAGAATGTGGAAAGAGGAGAGAGAGAGAAAGACAAGCCACTGTTTTCTTCGGAGTTAAAGGACTCTGCAACCCGGACGCTGAATGGGAAAGGGATCATTTGTAATCACCTGCTTTTGCACCTGGCTGTCTCCAAGGGGCTGTCATCACCAAGGAAAGGAGATGAGAGAGCTTAACTGGAACAAACAGTTTCTCATGTAATAACAATCTGTTTCAAACACGAATGTAGTTGGCTCTTTATCAATAAGTTTTGCTAAGGTTACAATCAAATGGCATCAAATGCGAATTATGACTGATACAGTTCGTAAGCGGAGATAATTTTTACGAGTCTACATGCTCCTAAAACATAAAGAAAAACCAGTTTTTTTGTTATTATTTTGTTTCTTGAAAATAATTTAGCTGTATTTATGTATTACATAAGGGAATATTATGAGATAGGGCAGATGATTTACAGCAGAGAGAGTTTTTCTCTCGTTTAAAATTCTCTAATTCCCTATTTTTATGTTAATATAAAAATTAGTTAAAGAAATAAACGTAAAAATAATTAGTGTTTGACCTCAAATAATTTCTTAAGACATCAGCTGTGATCGTTGAATTCAAGAAGGGATAAAAAATTCTAATCCTATTAATATATCACAACATTAAGTGGATACTTTAATTATCATTAAAGTATCGTATTGTCATCCCAAACAATCGGGTATATAAAATTTCAGTTCAAATGAATGCTTTGAAACGTGAGGAAAAAAAATCTTTTAAAGTTTTGAACCAAGTCGCTAAAAATGAGGCCAACATATAATTCTTTAAATTATTAGTTTCAGTAAATTAATTTTAGTTAATTATAATTAAATTATCATATTGTTACACACCCAAAACAATAGTGTATAGAACATTTTAAGCTCAAATGAGGGCTTTACAATGTGAGAAGAAAAACTCTTCAAGTTTTAGACATAAGTCACCAAAATGGTTTCCAAGTCGCCAAAAATGATGTCAATGTGGCTGTATTTGTATTTCTTCGAATAATTAGTTTTAATCAATTAATTTTTATTAATTATAATTAAATTACAGTATTGTTATCCAAAATAATCGTGTATATAAAATCTCAGCTCAATTGAGTGCTTTAAAATGTATTTTATTAACGAATTAAAAATTTGAACAAGATAAATTTGTAAAAATATAAATAGAAAACTAATGGTAGGAATTGAAAAAGGTAACACGAACAAATAAAGTAACGATATTGGGAAACGTTAATGAACGCAATTGGTTGCTTCCA
The DNA here is from genome assembly GCA_019973935.1 of Trichonephila clavipes. Classification (NCBI taxonomy): domain Eukaryota; kingdom Metazoa; phylum Arthropoda; class Arachnida; order Araneae; family Nephilidae; genus Trichonephila; species Trichonephila clavipes. The sequence continues at coordinate 189,642 of BMAU01020087.1, forward strand.
ATATTTTTATGAAGGATATTTGCGTAACAAAAAAATCTGTTGTTTTTTATATATAAATATTTTTACTAATTTTAGTGCGTGACATTTTAGTCTTGGGCATAACATTTTAGAGCACTATTGATGTTCCCGAGATAATCTCGGGCACGTCAGTTAAAAGGTTAAAAATGTATCTTAATTTCAACAACTTTTTATATTGTTACGTATTCATACATTATTCTTAATAAAAAAAACAGCGTGTGGCTTAGAACATTTCTGTTTATTTAATATCATATTAAAACTTTGCCTCAAAGTAAATCAGCTTACAGTTTATTAAGCAACTCTTTTCTTTTTAATGTTGAAAAAAGAAGATAAAGTAAGCTACTTACTAAGACTAAAAATTAGATAGTTGATATAATTAATAAAAAAGCAATTTAGTATTAATTAATTAATTGAAGCAAATAATTAAGCATCATTCCTCAAAGAAGACTTGGAATATACTCGAATGTATGTATATACATTTAAAATATCCTACAAAGTAAACATTTAAGTTTCATTTCCTACATAAAACTCCAGATTTATTTTTAAGCAGCTAATCTTGAGTAGTAAAAACATATAAATAACTTCAAAAGATATATTTAATTAGATTTAGCAGGAAAGAGACTTTGAGCAGTTATTGCATTGACAAATAAAAACTTTCATCAAATGGCAAAGTCTAATTGTGCGTTTGATTCTCTTAGGAAATGCTTGATACGTCTTTTAATATTAATTGAATACCTGTTTGAATTGAACAGTTAAACTGTATGCCTTTTTAAGATGAACATTCTGTTTTAGAAATGTTGAAAGCTAAAACTTTTCTCAAATTGAATGATAAATATCTGATGTTTGTTTTAATGAAATATATTACTTTTTTTACTCAACAATTCTTATTTATGTAGAGAAAGTATGTTGAGGTGCAAAAAGCCAATTTTCCCAAACTCTTATACTCTCCTCATTTCATTTATTATTATTCAGAGCAAAGAAAAAATTAAATACTCAAAGGTAAATAGATAAACAGAACGTAATTTTACTGAACCTTAAAACGACCAAATCATTTTCTTTCACATAACTGATAATTTATTTTGCAAGAAGCAAGTCAAATATTAATATAAGGAAATCGAATGCAATCCTACTTTTATAAGAGAGGCGAAACTATTTCCTACAGGAATAGGAAAAAATAAGCTTAAGATCCAGGATGTAGCTTTTTCTCCCCTCAGACTCTGTTTCTCCGTTGACCATCGTTACGCCAGATAACGGCCGGAATTCCAGGAGATGAACCTGAATTAGATAAGAACCAGAGACTCCAATAGGAACTCTAACGAAGTGTACGAAAATAATCAAACTTGGATTATTAACAAATAGAATGACTCTCTTTAGATGGTAACTTCAACTGAGAGTGGTCCATGGATTGCTCAGAACCAACATATACACATATATATGTTTTCTGTATATATAAACTTAATAATGAATGTAAGTAATGAGATACATAAGATGTCCCACAGAATAAATAACAACATTTAAGGAATTTATTCGAAATTCATTTATCGCATATATTTTCAAATACATAATTATAGCTTTTTGTATACAATGTAATCGTTATTGAAAGATTAGACCCTGTATTACGTATTATTCCTTTCCTATTTAATTGTTATTTCAAGGATTTTTTTAAAATTTATTTTCGTAATTTTACTAGATGAGTTTATTTTGAGAAAGAAACTTACAATTAGTGGAAATAAAAAATATTTATTGCTGCTTTAAGAACATATGTAATTTGATTTTAAAACATAAAATTTTAAATTCTAATCTGAGTAAAGGTGTGACGAGTTCTATTCGCGTCCTTTCACTAATTCTCTTGGGAAAAAATACTTCTTTAACTGTTGTTTGAGTTTAAAACCACCTTCCGTAGAGATAACCTGATTTTAGGCTAATTTGAGGGTATTTAAATTTTATCCAAGGGAGTGTTAGAGTTAGTTGTTTGATTGCTATTATAATGAGGTTTGAGAAGTGACTACCGGAAGCTCTAGGTGTACTTGAAAAGAAGCTTTAGACTGGAATATCTTGTTGAAAAGGCGAGTGCTGTTTCATCGGATCACATTTTATTAAGTGCATAATTATTTGTCTTAGGAATTTAGGGTAGCCCTTTAATTTGACTTCTCCCTCGGCTTATACCATTGCTTGATAGTAAACTGATTGAACCAAATAAACTGAGTTATTTTTATAACAATGCCTGTTCATTCGGTGTCCCAAACTTCACCTGAAATCTTTGGATCACGACAAAGTTTTGATACATATGATTTATTCTAAGTGACCTCCAAGCTACAAATTTATAATTTAAAATAAATTTAGTTATTATATATTTTAATGCTTGTGAGAATTTTACTATATATAGTTCTAAAATTTTCTAATTTATGAGGAAATTTATGAGAAGTGAAGAAAATCTAGAATTTCTGTGAATAAAAGTAATGTTAAAGTTGAAATAACAAGAGTGGAAACGGTCACATTGATCATGAATAAATACGATTTGTAAAAAGTCTATTCAACATAATGATAGGAAAACTATGTGTGATGATTCTTCTTCAAGAACACACTTACACAAGCGTTTCTCAAACTGTGAGGCGTGCCTCCCTAGGGGAGGCATGACAATCCTACACGGGGAGCACAAGCACATCAAAAAGTCAAAAACAAAAGTATTAATTTACAAAAAGGAAGCAAAACAGAATAAATTCTGATGTTATAAAAACGAAAAATACAATGAAGCTTTCCATATTTAATTATAGGTAAGTAGGAGAAAGACCATAAGTTCTGGACTCAAAAATTCAGTTGAGATCCTCATTGGTTAAACATATTAGAATAAAAAATAAAACCAAATATTGGAGATATTCAACAGAAGTAGCGGATATTTTTTTTATAATACTGAGGAACTTTTCTTTCGTTTGTTTACGAAACTTTAATCACATGTGAGCACATTAAAAAAAAGTCATTTATGATCAAAATTTGCTTTTATTTCTGATGCTTATTTCTTCCATTTTTTCTTTGAAAACTGTCGCTGTTATTTCTCTGATAATTAAAAGTATAATTACAGCATTATCTTCCCTTTTAATTAACTGATGTATGCACTGATGTAGCATTCCTCAGACCAAAAGTTAGATGAAAATATGTATTCTTTCATTATTGCTTTCTTTATTAAAATTACAAAATAAGAAATTAATCTTTTTTCAACTTTAGGGTAGACTAAATTAATATCTTCATCCAGCTCTCTATCGTAAGAAAAAATTCAAATTATTCGTGTTTCATTAACTTTACTCCAAGATCTAACGACTGATAATGAAAAACTAATTTTTGAATATAAAAATGGTAAACTCGGTGTTTTTAGAGTTATTTCCAGCATTTTTTTGAACTCAGAGCCTTTGGCTTACGTAATATTCATCCCATTCAAAGAAAGATTTTATGGACTGGAATAAGTCTTTCATAGCTATAGCTATTCTCACAACCACATTTCAATTGCGTTAGGTTTAAAATATTCATTTAAACATTATAGTTTTATTGATATAAATATAAGTGCTCCATGTGAAAAATATAATTGTTGCCTTTTACTTCAAACTTCAAAGAAAAAGAAGTAGAGGAAGATGCAATGTACAAAGTAGAGCAATCGTAAAAGTAGCAACAGAAGGGAGTTAAATATATTGGATTTTTAAGTATATTTTGCAGAACCTGGACAAAGAAAAATAAACTATTGCCATAAAATCCGCCTTGTAATGTGCACGTAGTCCCCAAATAAGATCGAAATTTACGGGTGCGTGTCATATAAGCCAAGTATAATAGTTTTAAAAAGAAAAAGAAAAGCAATGAGGATAAAAAAGTTAGACTTCTCTCTCTATATATATCAGAATAAGGTTTATTTAAAAGAAATATATATATGACATTCCTTATTAACTTAAAGTTCAAGAAATAGTTCTAGAAGTATACCATTTTTTGCAAAGTTTTGGATAATACCTCGAATAAATAACTTCAAATTATAAGAGCATTGCACAAGTACATTTCAAGTTTCTTTGGATAAAAGGGGGTACACGTTATACCGTGAATATACTTAAAAATTAAAAAAGGCTGCTTGAAAGTAAAGGTACGCGTTATAGGCTGGTGCATGTTATACGCCAGAATTTATGGTAGTCTGAAATAAGATTCTTATAGTAGTGCTTCTCAAAGTTTCAATATTCGCGACCCAATATTCAGTCATAATTTTCATCGCGTCCCCCTCATACAATAACAATGTATTGAATTCAATAATACTATACTTTATGCTAAAACTACAATATGACTTTAAACTCTGAAGCGCCACCGGCGTATATAAACGTCTCGTTCAGACAAAGCATCTATTTCCCCTGACGTAAATATACGTCTTTCTGAAGTACGATCTTTTCTGAGCACTGTTACTCATAAATTTTTGCGATAAATACAATAATAAGACCTTGACAATGTTTGCGAAGGATTTACTTATTTCAGATTATTTCCTTCTGTATTTCTTCTCCCCCCCCAAAAAAAAATCTTATACTCGCGTCTACGTGGAAAATGATTGGCATTGGGAAACTAATAGCATAACTTTTATTTGGAAGCTAAGGGATTTATTATATAAACCGTACACATTATCAAGATAAGTGCTACTTTTTGTATATAATTTTATATATGACAAGCCCATGGGGCGACTGGTAATTATTAAACTTGTTCTTAACTTTGTATAGTTAAATTAATTATAAAATACATTGTGTAGCACTCATACATTTATAAGTGTAATATATCAGTGTAAACGTGAAAAAAAAATTTTTTTTGTCAGAATGTATTTTGTTTACTTTCCGTAAATTAATTTTTTAAAATAATCTTCTGTTTTCAACTTTTCAATATGCTCCCCCCCCCAGTTTGAGAAACGCTATTTTATATGGATTTTGGTTCTGTACTGTACGAAAAATGTCGAAATCGCACGTGTTTAATAAACTTCACTCCCTCATATAAGAACTGGTAATGATAGGAATTTAATTCCATGTTTAGTATAAAAATGAAATTATTAAAATTTATTTTTAATATTTTAAAAAAAGTTATAACGAGATAAATTAATTTATTAGATTTCGTTTGTTTTTTTGAAAAAAAATTGGTCAAAAAGGTTGGTTAAAAAAAGTTATGACACTCTTAATCCTTTGACATACAAATAAAACGAAATTCAATGTACACTTTCCTTTTTCATCGGAGTGCGGATTTCCGGTCCCTTTGAGAAGGAGGAAGAACCTTTAGAATTCGAAACAAAAAAGAATCGACGCGCGATTCTCGGCAGAGACAGCTCCACCGGAGACAGTTCTTGATGTTTTCGAGACATCAAAGTCTAGAACGACACATGAATGAATGATACCCCAGATATCATTTATGCAATGGGGTTAAGTTCTACGTATAGTTTTGAAAACTAGTTGATAGAAAGATGCAAAATAAAGAAAAATATTTAAGAATTTCTTTTATCGAATTTATTTACAGACATACTAAATGCTGTTATATGCCTCAAATTTAATTAAGCAATGGAAAATGAAATTTTGAGAATAAATAGGATAACATCACAGCCTAAAATTCAAGTCTATTGTGGCAGTTGATAACTGATGAAACTGCATGCATTTTTAAAACAAAATACGCCCCCTTGTTTAAACTGATTTTGAAATAAATTCTATCCCTATCTCAATAAATAACTCCTTTTTTGCGTTTGTATAATTATTGCACAGTACATTACTGAATATTCTGTTCATATGTATAATTTTCTAGTAACAAGAATATGGTATCCATGGGGACAATGGGAATAAAAAGTTACTGGTTTATTTAATTTGAAAATCGCATTGAATATAAGGAAATTGTTGGTTGATAATTATTCAATAAATTGCAGATAAAATTCGGAATGATTTTTTATTAAAAGAATTAGTTATATACCATAATAAGAAAGAGTTAACACTATTTAGAAATATTTAAATTATTTATTACTCTCAATAACACATTCAACATTTGATCATGGATAGTAGCGAATAACAATATAATAAATAACTGAATTGATCAAATAAACAATAACTTTTATAAAAAAAATAGCTACCACAGCAATATATTAGAAATTAGCTACAAAATATTAAAGTTATTAAAATCTTAACGTTTTCTGAAAATTTCACGATTAATATTTTTTTTCTTTTCATATACATTTTAAAAACAGCTAACAATCTTTTTTTCTCAAGACGATGCAATTTTTTCATAAACGAAGAAAAGAAATGTGATGAAAAAATTTAAATTTTTGTAATTTAAGATTATTAAAGAATTTAAAAGGTTCGACAAAACTTCTCAGAAATATGATTGGGAAATTGCATTTAATTTACATTTGAGGATCCGTTCTCATTTCATGAACATGCTGTTGTTGTTGTTTCTGATACCATTTGATCAAAGGTGTCGGATCGAAACTCAAGAAACTCATAGCGGCAAGGAGCTTATTTTACGTCTTGCGTTAGGTGCAGCTTTGAGCACCATGCAGGTGACAGAATGGTTTGGCTCAGTTCCACTCCAATTTTGAGGAAGAACACCATATGAAAGGAATGGCGAACCAATGGCACGCAAAACAAAATTTTGGGCACAACACCCTTCTAAACAGTTTGCATTTTAGTTCAAAATAACAAAGTTTACTATGAAGTATTACGAACAAATGCGAGTGATCGGTCGCGAAAAGCACAATCATTTGTTATTGCCTAGTCTTAGTTACGTCGTGGACTTTAATTGCTAATGATGTAAAATTTGTCCACAACTGTATTTTTAAAATTTATTTGTGTTATATTTACAATATTTATGAGTTATATTTCCGTAATCAATTCTTCAATCAAGGAATTTTCAGCAGGATTTTCTCAGTTTCATAAATTCTCGGAAACGCTAAAGCTTATTTTGCATCGTGATGTGACTTCATTTGATAAAAACAGAACTGGTCCCAATTCGATTGGTTGAAAATTGAAAAATTTGAATCACAACTTTTTTATTGATTTCCAGTCTCGTTCAATATGGATTCAAAAATTTATTGAAACAAGGAACAAGGAAAAACTTGAAGTTGATTGTAACAGAAAGATTAACAAGAAATAAAGAGTGTTTTTTTTCCAGGTATAGAAGTTTAAGTTGGCATTACTTTCCAAGATGGCGACCGATTTAACAGCTGTCAAGTGGTTTATTCTCAGTTTGGTTTGGCAATTCATCATGAATAGACTCACGCCTCATAGAGATTCGTCAAATGGGCCCAAAACGAGATTGCCGTTGTTCCAGATTTTCATAAGCGAATTTTGTTTAGCGATGAAGCGCACTTCTGGTTGAACGGCTACGTCAACAAACAAAACTGCCGCATTTGGAGTGAAGCTAATCCACAAGTGTATGTCGAAACACCGTTACATCCAGAAAAACTGACTGTTTGGTGCGCTTTATGGTCTGGTGGAATCCTTCTTCAAAAACGATGAAGGCCACAACGTTACAGTCAATGGTGATCGGTATAGAGCCATGACTACTAACTTTTTCATTCCTGAATTGACCAATCATGATGTCCAGGAGCTGTGGTTCCAACAAGACGGCACAACATGTCACACACCTCGGCCACAATCGATTTATTGAAAGACACGTTTGGTGACCGCCTAATTTCACGTTTTGAACCTGTGAATTGGCCTCCAAGGTCTTGTGATTTAACACCGCTAGACTATTTTCTGTGGGGCTATGCAAAGTCATTGGTCTATGCGGATAAGCCACAAACGCTTGACTATTTGGAAGACAACATTCGCCGTGTTATTGCCGATATACAGCCACAAATGTTGGTAAAAGTCATCGAAAATTGGACGTCCATATTGGACTACATCCGAGCCAGCCGTGGCAGTCCTATGCCAGAAATCATATTTAAAATGTAATGCCACAAGATTAGCTTTCGAATAAAAAAAAAATTCATGTCAATCGAATTATAAATACATCGTTGTTTTATTGCAATTTAAAGTTCTATACCTCTAAAAAAACACTCTTTATAAGCAAAAGTGCTAATAACAAAATATTCGAAACAGAGAATTTGATTCCAGTTACATTTAACTGCTTGCAGAAACTGGCTAATGCTGTTTTAACCATATTTTCATCTACCTATCCCGTTAGTCATCATTTTTACAGATGAATAACATAAGACTCGTTTAGAAACCGTTTTCTACATGACTCCTATTCAGCATGCATTCTGCTAAAAGTAACATCTTACAATCTTAATATAAGTTATTTATCATTTAATTTGCAACACAGAAGTTCCACGTATGTTACTTTTTAATTTGAATTACTCGTACAACTAAAACATTTACTACTTTTGCGTGCAAAAAGTACTTTTTTCGTAGTAAATTGTTTTGAGTGTTTTGTTAATGTTTAATTTTAATATTTTCCCTATAATCACAAGTGAAAATTATTGGACGGCACGTCTATATCTCATCAAACATTTCTTTAGAATAAAGTGTGTGTGCTTATGACCACACGATAGAAGTGATTACTACAAATTTTGTAATGTTATTTCAGGGTTAAGTTAAGAATAAAAAATAAGAAAAGATGTTAGTATTGTCCTATAAAATTATTTATTCATATCTCTGTACTCAGAAAGTAATATTTTTGTACGAAATATACAATCATGTTTGGGAATTAATTGTATTCTAAGAAGGAAACAATTGGTTTATGGTAGCTGAAATAGGTTATAAATCCTTTGGATTCAAAATTTTATTTAAATATCTATAAAAAAACTCCATCAAGCGTTGTTCCGTACTTCCTCGTGCTTCATTTGGATCATTTGACATAATTAAATTGAATTTTGATTTTAAAAAATCAACTAAAGGGGTTTTTATTTGTCTTTTGAAAACTCTACTTTAGTATTCACCCTTAAAATCATAGGGAATTTGTTCAGAACACCAGATCCGGCTTTGTGAATTTTGGTTGTAATTTAACAATATTCAATTCTATCCATGAATTAATCGAAGCAAAGGAATAGCAAGACTGGTATTTGATTAGGAAGAGAGGAAACTAGGTCATATATAACCTTTAAAAAGGGATTTAATCAGAAGATTTATATCACCTAATCTCTGGCTTAAACTAGCTCTTTTTTGTCATTGTTTGGGAGTTTTGTACAAATATATCTGGTGCAGCTGCAAGGAAAGTCTTCTTAACTATATTTTGTTTTCTTGTATTTGAATTATTTAGTGCAACTTTTTCATAATACCTGTATACTTAATTTTGTTATTTTAAATTTTTAATTGATTTCATTTTCTTTTTAGACTCAAAGTATATTAAAGTAATGTGATTAATAGAACTATTTGCTCATTGCTATTCCGATTCGCTAACAAAAATAGATTTTTATTCTTTAGATCACTGCAATATTCCCAATAATTATAATACTATTTACTGAGTTCTATAATTAAGCCTACTTCTTAAAAATGTTACGTTTCATTTTCATGCTTCAACTAAGATTAGAAAGAATACCGCATTCATTATCCTAGAACAGGTGTATCCAACCCGCGGCCCAGGGGCCGCATGTGGCCAGCCTTGAATAATTTTGCAGCCCCCGCGAGGTTCTTTACAACTTTACAAAATTCGACTATTTTGTACAATTTTTTTTTGTTTAAAGAGTGTTTTATTTTATTTTTTTTTTGTAAAAATAAATCCCATAACTGTTGTTATTTCATCACGCTGCTTCTGTTACTGCGAATCTCTTTTTTTTTTTCTAAATTGAAATTTATCAAACATAAATCGCGTGAAGATCTGCAACAACAATTACTACACGCAAATACACATGCTTTGAAAGAGTTGAGAAACAGATATCTCTCTAATTAAATAAATTACAAATTATTTGACCGTTGCATTATTATTTTTCTATCTATGCTTATACACATGAAAAACAATGAAAACAATCATAATATATCGGTCTGTTTTAAATTTTCACTCCAAAAAAGTTTGTGTAATGGATCCAAATCTTATATAAAGTTATATATTTTTATATTCTGCCCTAGGGATTGTATATTTTTTCCAAAGTAGCCCACGAGGTCATTTGGGTTGGCCACCCCTGCCCTAGAAAAAGATGAGGGGTCCCACTTAGATCGAAGTTAGGAACTTTACTTTTACTTTTATTGGTGGGGGTACAAACTACCGGTTTCACAGTAGCATGGGAGAAACGTCCCTCCTTTCATTTTAAGGGTGAGTTTGTCCGACAGAAGACGAAAAGAGCCAAATCAGCGTTAAATTTCCGAGCATGATGTTCATTAAGTTCACTCTCAAGCAAATCGCGCCAATAGAAGTTATCACTTCAAAAATGGCACGCTGCTCAACAAAGGTACGCCACTCCTGCCCTAGGAAGTAAGAAGCCTCTCACCTCTCTTCCTCTTCCACCAACCTCTCGAGAGGCACCAACCGGTTCGCCAAATATTTAGAATGTCCCCATGCTACACAAGCACCAAACATTTACAAAGATCCTTGCTTTCTTCGGGATTCGAGTCCAGACTTTATGAAACAGCAGTCATTGGTTGTCTTATTTTGATATCTGAATAAAATCTTCTAAGAAGGAACAAAAATGCTTACTACCGACAAAACTGTCTTATATGTGAGATAAAAGCCAGTGTAGAGTGACAAGAGAAGATAGATCTTTAATTGGCCGAATCCTTACTTTGATGATTGATTGGTCATTAATGTCGCTTTTAAAAACAGCACGAGAGCTATTAGCGATTGATCTTTATTTTGGTCAAAGAAGAAAGTTCAAAATAGACGTGCTTTTTGTAGTTGTGTGTCAATTAGAACAGTATACATTAGAAAAGACAACTTAACCTTTTCATTTCAAACGAACTGTGATTTCAAGTTGATTGGGATCACACACATATTTCTTGAAGCCTGTCTACGTAACCTAAAAGTCAAAATAATTTATTGTAAGACCCGTGGAATCATTAAATTTTGATATCGTAGTCAATTACGAAAGTTATATGATATTACGTTCATTATTAATTTTTATAATTCTTACTATATGGATATATGTTTCCTTCCTTCAAATGAGAAGAAATTCTACAATAGGCCAAAGGAATAATTGGTGATATGAGATATGCTAAATGGATAACTGATAATCTTAAATATACTAAATGGATAATCGGTAATTCAAAACATGCTAAATAGACAATTTGTATATTAATATATACTAAATGGACGTATTTCCTGTTTCTATAAGCCGAAAGTATCATTCTGGCTCATCCCGAGTGTAACTCGGGCACTGGGAAAATTTACACTGTGCATTCGGTATTTCCCTGATTATTGCACGTGTGCTTTTATGGTTTTTAATAATTGATAAGTGCCACTCGTGGAAGAATTTTCTGCAAAAAGAAGACGGCCTTCTGCTGAGCACTCGCCTTTAGGCCTGTTTGAAAGACACTTTGTTGACTACATTTCCTCAACGCAGGTGTAAACTAATCCAACACGACAACGTATTATTTGCTACTCAAAGAGGGACAGTAGAGGAAAGAATGTAAGAAGAGAAACTAGTTCTATTATTCAGATTGCGAGGTTGGATTATGTGCAGTATCGCATTTTTGAATTTATCATATACGATCAAATTTCGATTAATAGTTTCATAATCATTTATGTAAATGCAAAAAAATGTAAATAAAATTTCAAATCCAAGAAAAATGCTAGATATTCTAAGCTTTATATTAATATGAGTAATTAGTGTGAATTGTCTCCAAAGTCTGATGATTTCTGCCATACAAAAAGACAGCTTTACAGGTAAATTACTCTTTCATTTAAATTGATATTTTTACATTAATGTTTACGAAATTTTGTATGCTAATTGTGCTATTATGTTTAAAAAGATATATGTGTGTTTGAAAATATACATAAAAGAATTGTCAAATTTGATCCATAATCTAGAAGGAAAATTGACCTGGAAGGGGTTAACTGTATAATCATCAACCATTGAGGAACAACGGACTCATGCATCTTCGTTATGGCAGACTAATGTTGAATTTTTTTAAATTTGCATCATAGAAAGGCATCCCAGTGAACTTGAAAAGACGGAGGAATGAAACAGTTAACCTAGGAATCTAAGAATCTATATCATACGAAAAACAGTTTTAGACTCCTAAATAATGTACAGGTACATTATTTCATATTCATTCAGTACAAATTTTGGCAATCATAAATAGAAGAGAAAAAAATTACCTATTTGGACTCTTTGTGAAATCAAACTTGGAGTGATTATTATTCCATGTATTACAAACTTACAAGTTCTCAACTTATTCTTCCTAGCCAATACAAAGTTATATTAAGTATCAAGTAAAATGGAAACAGCAGAACAAACCAAGAGCCACTTAAAGTCAAGGCAGCCATACGAGCAGGAAAGGGATTTGCGTGCCTATATCCAATATTACCCCAAGGCCATTCGTGCTTACGAAATGATTTGTCAGAAGTCAGATTCAATTCAGCTACTCGATTTTCTCTTTTCCCCCGGAATAGTTACCGAATTCGAGGAGTTATATGTTGTTGTCGTTTTTTTTTTTTCACACAGAAATGTTATTATGTTTCCAAATAATTATTTAGTTAGTAGAATTTTTATTTTTACTGATTTTTCTTTTCAAAACTGCTATTGTACTTTTTCAAAATGCAGTTCAAAAGTATTTTTAGGTGAACTGGGATGGTTTCGATGTAAGCTTTTGAAGAAATAGAGGAGTTTCTAATATATGTTTATTAAAGTAAAATATTCAAACTCATAAATAAATCGGCAGGAAAAAAAACAGTATTAATTTGTGATAATATAAATAGAAATTATTTTTAATGTATTAAAGTTTTATTTCATATTAGATAAGTCGAAACATTTAGTAGGCACAGCAGAGGAAATTCAAAAGAAATTTCAGCAAATGAAACTTCATACACTATTCTTATTGTAATATTTCCTTTAAAATTTACACTAAATGGCATTCTAAGTTTAAATTCTGTACTTTGTTTTATATTTGTACTTTTCGATGATTCTATGTGTTATTTCAACAATTTTTGTTGCTTTGGCAGAATAAAATAATGATCGAAAGCTCTTAATAGTAATCACATCATATACACAAACCCAAATGCAAAGCATCAATTATATTGTTATCCATATTGAAATTTAAAGATATAAAACTCACTTATACTGATGTACACTCACCTAATATCGTGCAAGTACCCCTCGTGCAAACTGGACTGCTATAGTTCAATGGTAGTTCTGGCGATCTAGGCGAGACGCATAGCTTTGTGCTTTGCAGTCATCTAAGGTTGTGATAAATCTATACGGAACTTTATCACTAACCTTCTGAGACGTCTTTTTTAGGGAAATTTAATTCCCTACCTATTTCCAATTAACTCCAAAAAGAGGACAGGGATTCCTTATTATATGCAGATTAGATAAAGTATTTAAGTCAAACGGAATAGTAAAGTAAGAGGCAGTAGGAGGGAGAGATTGAAGCAGGAAGTTATAATAGTGAAGTTAGAGATTTATTATTGAAGATTTCTAGGTGGATAAATTAGGCTCAGGAAGAGCTGAGATTCAGTGTGGTAAATATTGATTTATAATTAAAGTCTCATTAAAGTTTTATATTAGGAATGAGATTAAAGTTAAATGTTCAATAGGAACATTATTGAGTATAATTCTGGGATCTCTTATTGCGGTAATCTCTGCGTGATCGATATTGTAATTGGTAATTAATTGGATCAGTAAATATTTAAGTTAATATAAAGGAAAGTCCCATTTAAACCTCATAAAGCTATTTGAATTATTTGTTATTAAAAGTCTTTGATTCTATTTGGGAAAGATAACCAAATAAAGAAAGTTATTCATAAAAATGGCTACTGGTTCTTCTTTAACTGAAAATTATTCTCGTTCTCAAAGTGAGATCCAAGGGGATCTTCACAAGGTATGCGTGTAGGCTTTCGGTTCTGAAACTCTGTTCAGTAAACATGTGTACATTTGCTGATGCCCCAACAATGAAATCTGTAGCAATTTGATACAGGGATACATGTCTGTCTCATGAAAGATTTTTGCCAGTCCTCGATACTGCTGCTCTTTCAGATGGTTGTTTTTTGCCAGCATCACTGACGGAGAGTTATATGTCTACCTTTATTTCTATTAGTAGCTCTCAAAATTGATACTTCATATCTATTTTGTAAGTACTGTGACCATCTCAAGCACACCACAACTTCTAATTTTCATTTAAAGTCATTTATATATATATATATATATATATATAAATCATAGCTATCTACCATTATTGTAGTAGAAACCAAAACAACAGCTACTCTCGCTATCTGCTTTCTAAAATAGGTACCGCTGACCGCATTAAATTACATTGATTTGTTGCTTATCTCCATTAATTGTATACTCGCACTTCTGTCAATATTTATGACACAGATGCATTAAGATCCGAGTAAAAGGGTCTATGTAATTAGTATATTGAAAATGGACGTCTCTTTTGTTGACAGTAAAGCAGTGCTCTTCAAACTTTCAATATTTGCGATCCAATATTCAATCCTAATTTTCATCGTGCCCCTTCTATACAATTATAGTTTATTGAAATAAGTTATACTATACTTTGATGCTAAATCTAGAATACGATTGGAACTTCTTAAATGCCACTTGCGTATACAAATGTCTCACTCAGCCAAAGCATTATTTTCCCCAGACGTATATATACATCTTTCCAAAGTAAGATCTTTTCTGTGCACGGTTATCCATAAAATTACTCCGAAAACTATGAAATGCAATAAAAGGAACTCGACAGATAAGTGTTAAATTATAAACCGAACAAAAATTATCAAGATAAGTGTTAATTTTTGAATATAATTTTATCTCTAGGACAAGATCACATGGGGTCACTGGTTATTATTAAACTTGTTCATAGTTTGGCATTGTTAAATTAATTATCAAATACATTGTGTAGTATTGATACATTTATAAGTTTATTACATCATTGTAGCTGTGTATTTTATTTTTAATTATATCAGAATGTGTGTGTGTATTTTGTTTACTTTCAGTAAATTAGTAATTTTTTTAAATAATCTTTTGATTTTGACTTTCCAATATGCTCTAGCCCTCCTCATAGAGTTATTATGCCCCCAAGGGGGGCGTGCCTCACAGTTTGAGAAACGCTGCAGTAAAGGAATAGTTCGCATTAGTGGACATTTTTAAAAACGTGTCAGTGCCATTTACATTAAAATCCTGCCAAAAAAAATTCAATATAAAGTAATATTTATTTTTTCCAACATACACCAAGTATTATTGTATGATGATTTATGAGTATTGTTAAATGTTGTACGTGTTTTAAACTTTGATCATTAGGTGGCAGAGATTTAGAGCGGAAAATCAGACTTGAGACTTTTTTGTGACATGTTTGAATGCAAAATCATTTTATACAATAAGATTATGTGTAACTTATCATATAAAGAAGTAAATAGGCAAATGTGACAGGCTCAAATTTATACAGTTGGCATCTCGTTACAATAACCTGGTGAAAGCGATGTTGACTAAGATTCAAATTTGAATGCGCGTGTGTTTACTTACTTTATTAACGTTAAGTTTTGTCAAATTTGGCATCAAATGCATTTCCAGCCATTTTTATGCATTTTTTTGGATACAGGTGTGGAAAATGATTAATTAATTTCACGGAGAATGCCTCCAAATATGTTGGAAAAAATGCCCAGTCAAATGAGTTTTACATTTTAAGTAATTTTCCTGACCAAACTTTAGCTTCATGTTTCATAGTTAAGGAAATAGGCTGGAAATCCATTCCTTGATAGTTTCTTCATTTCGGCTGTCTGAGGTAACTTATGATACCCCCCTGCCTGGGGATACCATCTCTTCATCTACGCTATCTAGATTTGTGGGAGCTAATGATTAATGACCCAAGCTCTAGCCATTTTATAAAACCAATTTATTATTATCCAATTATATTGATCAAAGACAGTCCTACTATAGGAAGGAAATCAGGAGTGATATATCGTAACCCTAAATCTTATGTGTTTAAGCGCCTGGAATTCTAACTGCTTAACTCTAAATGAAGTTATCCTATGAATCTCTATCTTTCTTACTTTATTTGAATAGCTACAGCTCGTTCTAGATCCTTACCATCAGCTCACGGCGTTCAGCATCTCAGCTTCCTTTCTCCTTTTTCTTCGCGATTACAAAACCTCCACTATATATCTACTAACTAATTTGAATATCAAGGTTTCTTCTCGAGAGGATTAGCTGTGAAATAACTCAATGTTGTCCCCAGAGATTCCCCAAGAGGATTAGTAGGAAAAACAAAGTCACAAACCTAGTGGTCATTTTCACGAAATGACCGGAAGGTCATGAGTTCGAGCTCTGGTGCCTTTTAAAGACCCAGTGTGCAATAGGAACTAATGTATGTTAAATCTATTGAGGGTCAAAGTCCTCCTATTGGCGTGGTATGGTAGTTTGGAGAGGGGGTGCCAGCTTAGGTGTATGAGATTCGTCGCCAATAACCCTTATGTTGCTCTACAGTGGGACGTAAGTAAACACTCACTCGGCTTGGAAAATTATGGGATATCTACATAGAGCTAAGAAATGCATCATTTAAAAAGGACGATGAAAAAAATTCATTTAACATGTAAGGAATTTGAAATTGTAATTGTACAAATAGAGAGCATACCAAACTCAAGACCTCTCTCTCACAATAATTTCCAATTATTTGATGACAATGAAGTTTCGATCCTTGTTTACTTCTTGGAAAGGGTTCCATAAGCACAATTTCTGAACTTGTAATAATTGTGATGTAAATAAAATTGCTTAAACCACTGTCAAAAAGTGACAAAGGTAGTTCAGCTTTTCTGAAATAAATTGACTGAAAACTATTTTGGAACAGTCCATGAAAGAATTAAACAGATGAGCGAGAGAAATAATATATTTCAGATGATTTAAGGTGGACTTTATGCTGATTTTTAAATGGATTTTAGTTCACGTTATTAAGTTTGTTTGCGGTTTTTAAAATAATATATGATCAGTACGAAAAAATAAAAATGCGAAATAGAGTGATATATACAGAAACTTAAATTATTGTATTGTTGCGCGCCTATTGAAACTTGAAACTCCGTAATTTACATTCATCAAATTTTGTTTGTTTGTTTCAGTATCTGTTATGAGATTATTGCTTTGAATGTAATAAGTTTCTATGCATTTCGTGAATCACTATATGTCAACAATTGTAGTAATTGTGTATGAAAAGGGTATTGAAATTATATTTCGATCCGGGAGAATTTTAAATCTTCTACCAGGAAAATTCATGACAGCTCAGATATCACGTTTAAACTGCGTAACCACTCAATGGTTTTCGCTGTCTTCGGATGCCGTCACTATGGAGGGTGCTTTGTTAAAACTCCACGAATTTGAATGGAGATCACGTACGACGGATAATATTTGCCTTGTGATATTGTTGTATAGTGGAAGATATATTTTATTTTGTAATTTCTCAGAATTTCATTTTCTTAGCCGCATTAAATGTTATTTTAGGTGTGATATTGGTTTTTTACTTGTTTTAGTAAACAGCACCGTCAACGGTCAATTTTTATTTTCAGTTGCATACCGTGTTGCTTCAAGCATTGAAGTAAGTTAAGCTTAATATAACTCACTAAACAATATCTTTAAACCTTAAAGAAGTTTTTTTCTCTCCATCTCTTTTAAAAACACCATTTATTTAATAAATTTAATGAAACATTTTATATTAGTTGTAAAATATACATAAAATCTTCCATTTTACTCTAAGAATTAGTTAATAATGTATCAATGAAAAGTAATTCGCATTTCAACGAACTTATTGGTTTTTACTTTATACAAACCCTTCACTTTTCATACCAAAAACATCTTGGAAAAAATATTTCTTAATCATTAATCCTTACTATTGCCCTATTAAATGCGTGGACCATCTCATCAGGTATGAATAATTTTATGTTGGAATATAGGTAGAGCTTGGCTGTGTGTGAGTGGTGTGTTCCTACATTTTTCAATTTACTTACTTTAATCATTAATATCAATCAAATAAAAACAGAGATTTTGATATTGTCACACGTTCACTTTCAAATGCTTTCCAAGCTATAGCAATATAATTAGTTCCATATGATGATTCTGGTATAAAAGTAGCTTTACATCTTGCAATATTTTCTTCTTAATGCGAGACTTGTTTTTAGGAAAACAATACCAAGTGGTACCACTAAGTCATCCGATCATTATGCAAGCGTACTTTCTTATTCCATCCAAGATCATCCTCTACCTCTTTGTATTTGCCATTGATCTCAAGGAGTTGTTACTTTTCATGGGAGAAGTTTTTTTAATTTAAATACTACAGCAAATATTAAAAAAAAGTTACGAATTGTTTTAAGCATAATTTTAATACCACCAAACGGAAATCGAATTTTTGATAATGGTACACAAAATTATTAATAATATTTACTGCGGATAAATTGAAGATCACTATCTATTCAGAAAGAATAATTTTTGTGAGTTTATTAATATTGGTTTAAGTGTAAAAGAAATCCTTCGAATACATTTTAAAAGTCGTAGAGATGTACCTGTAATCTAAAAAATTATTTGTTTCTTCCAATTTCTGTGGAATATTGATTTTAAATCTATGGATTTTTTCTTCATATCTTTAAATACAATGTAGCATTAAAAGCTTGCGAATATTTAAAAAAACCATTTTTAACTGTTTATTTATCCAGTATAAATTAATTATTTTCAAAATTAATTCTTGCCAAGGAAATCGATTTATTTATCAAAGTTTCAGTACAATATAAAAAAGTAAAAGAAATTTATTTCTTTTGCAAATTAATACAAACTAATTCCTGGTTTTTGCAAAATTGCATCAAAAATAAATTAATTTAATTAGACCTTAATTGATGCTATAAAGGTTTTAAGAAATAAAAAAATTATCTTTGCAGTACCAATATTAATTAAGAACTTTTATAAAAACAATAGAATTTTTTTTTGAAAAATAAAAAAGCGAAAACAAAATTAATGCTTTGATTGCACTGGATCCCAAAATGAAAGTTACAAGCATCATAGATACGCTGTCTCGGAAAAAAAATAGTTTAATACAAAAGAGTTTTATTCAGATTTATATTAGACCGTGCGATATGTAATACTCGTATTAATACAAAAAACACAGGAGTCGCATGTAAGTAATATGAAAATGAGAACATCATTGACCAAAATAGAATACATCACAACGCTAGACTAGTCGGGCTAGTAAGGGATAGGGACACCTCGAACAGCTTGACAAGTGTCACAACAAGCCTTCATGCTGTTAATGAGAATGTTCATCATTGACTGTAGCAGCAATTCTCATTCTCTTAAAAGTGATGTTTTTAACCCTTTTGCGCGCAGTGGCTAATACGTCTAGCCACATATTAAAAAAAATTTCTCCAAGCGGGTGTTAAATATTTAGTCTATCCTTATGGGTTAATTGAAACTAAAACGCATAAAAATAAATACGGATGGCAGTACGATACCTTATTTTGCATGTCATGTCCTCTGACGGGTAATTAAAAACAATTTGCCTCGGTATAAATCTATAAATTGTTTTTGATTAGTATAAATAAAATTTCTGATCTTTGAAAAAAATTTCGACATGTCTTAAGTATACTTTTCTCTCATCTGAATGAATTAAGAAATTGTACAGTTAAAAAAGGTTTTATTTAGGTTTTTGGAAAGTTTTTATATGTGGAGAGAGGCTCTATAAACGGCCCACATAGAACAAAAAATGATCTATTTCCTGTACTTGTGAGACAGCACTTAGAATCACGTGAGAATGTTGGGGGAGGGAAATATAAATAAACTTTGTTTACAATATGTGGTACAAGATTCTCGGGTTCTAAAATCTTTCATCACAGCTTTCCTGCAGGGATAAAATGTTTGCATATCATTAAGTTCCACAGTAATTATCTCATCAAATTTGTGAAATATATACATATAACTAATTTAAATTCTCAAAAATATTACTCTATTTCTAACTTTTTATACTTAAATTAAATAAAATATAAACTGTGGATATATACTAATTACAATGTATATTCTAAGTAAGTATTCTATGCTGTACAATTATTCTATTCTTATTTTATTGCACTTCTATTTTGTATTTAATTGTTATTGAAATAGTTATTAGCATTAATGTTAATTTTTCATAAAAAAGTTTATTGTAAAATGATTCATTTTTTCTGTCCTGAAAAGTAAGTTAAATGTCGTAAATGCGCAGTGGCTATAATGTCTACTCACCACTCTGGAACAAAACCCATATCAGATATTTTTTGCTCCTAAAAATAGTTTATAGAGGAAGAGAACATTACGTTTATCAAGTACTTTATCACAGAAAAGTGTATTTTAGCTTTGTGCCCGTTAAAGGGTTAATGTCTGAAGCGTCCTGGGATGGGTGAGCGTTTACTATTGTTCCAGATGTTCTCTACAGAACTATGAGATTTAGTAATATGATTGACCACATCAGATGGTGAATATATTCTTCCTTCAGACACCCATCAGCGAGTGCATCTCTGTTTTTAGTCTGACGTTATTGACCATAAAAATGAATTTGGTTCCGACTGCCCCTCGGAAAGCCACATACGTCTCGATAATCACATCTATGTGGCGCAATGTGATCACTGTACCGAAAAGGAAGATGAGAAATGGTGAGTAGCCATACAAAATAATTCCTCTCCATGCAAAGGTGCCACTAATATTAAAGTGGTTAGTTTTCTTGAATATATACATGACGACTGTGTTCACCAGACTTTCTCCCGTTGATAATCGCTTTGTGAGTTAAATCTCGACTCTTCATTGAAGAGGACACTATCCCATTCTTAGTCTGTCGAAGAGTGGTGTTCCTGGCTGGATGCAGCATCATTGCTCAAAGTCATCTTGAGTGAAATCAAAGGTGCTTGCATCGGAAAATTTAAGGTAGAATACTTTTTAGATAAACCTCACACATATATACATAAACATTTAAAGATATTTATTTATTTTTTGTTCTCTTTATTATATAAGTGATTCCAATTTGCCATCATGTCAAATTGAAGGAAGGATTTGCCTATAATGTATAAATCTTTTTTTATTTTACTGAATTTATTTTATGTTTGTGATGGTAATATCTTTGATTTTTTTCTCATTGAGTTTAATCTTGTAATCCCATTAAGTCAAAAAGACGTAGATATATGTATTCACAAGAAGCTCCCTAACTGTGTCCAACAATTATAACCTTTAAAAATTAAATAAAAAATTTAAAAACCATCGTCCCCAAAAGGTTCTTGGAATACTATAGATCCCAAGAGCTCCTCCTCACGTTTGGTATCCCTGATATACACAGATGGAAAATACCAACCCAACACAAGGAGTTGTGATAGATTAACGAAACTCAGAAGGCGTATTTGTACATCTGAAGCATGATATCTGCTCAAATTTAGAGTAAGACCAAAAAGTGTGACGCCAGTAGCGCCACTGCTAACATGAAAATGGCACTCACTTATTCATTTTATGTAAACTTCCTGAGCATAATTCATATTCCATATTAGGTATTGTAATCTGTATTTGAGTCAAGAATACCTTTAAACAGACATAGATGATAGTATCAGTAGTTTGTTTAGTTTGAAGGGGGCCTTGTAACAGGGCTACTGGAACATAAAATTTTTGTCTGAGGTATTGCAGAAAGATTTATCACGGATATATCCATTGTATATGACTGTTGGCGAGATCCGGCCACACACGGGTCACCACAGACGTTAAAGAACACCGTATTCGTTGTAAGTCTGTGATGCATTGCACTGCTTCAACATTAGAAATCAGATCTTGCATTGAAAAAAGTGAAGTACCACAGGAAAAAGGACCAAATTGTCTGTTTGAGAGGCACATCCAAGCCAGATTCCCAAAAGCATTCAACTAACTAACTTCTAATCACTTTGGTAGTTGGGAAATCAAGATCATTGGCGGGTGAAATAGTGATCTGTTGTACTCTCCAATGAGATCAACTTCATTCTTGTCGCCAATAGTGGTCATATATTTGTGAGAGGCCCGCGTCTCTCTCGCGAGCACCTAGATGTGTTGGGGGAAGGGAAGAAATACTCGACATGATTCAAGTCTAATCTATTTATTTCAACACGAAGAACAGACACAATTTCAACTAATAATCTTAAGAGAATGTCTCAATAAAAATTGTGAAAGTGGAACAATGACATAAACACGTAAGCGAATAGTCGACTATCAAACTGGATCCTTCTCTTAATTCAGGATCTAACTTTTTATCTAATTTAATCTAATCTTAATTAAATCTTAGTGAGCAATCGTCACTTTAAGATTTCCTTCTATTAATAATCCAAGCTCTGTAATTCAAATATTATATCTTTAATATCAATCTCACCTGTCTAGAGTATAACTCCGCTCCTTCTCTTACTAAAGCTAGAAAACCTCGCCTATTTATAGTAAGTTTATTTGCATATCACGATTCACCTCTTACAAAGGGCTGGTTGTGAATAACGCGAATTTAAAGCCCAAAGATTTCCCAAGAGGATTAGTTCGAAGGTCGCGTATAGATCTGTCACATATTTGTTAGAACGTGGCTCCAAGAGTACTTGAATTGATTGATTGATTGAATATTAACGTCGCACTGTTCAGCTACACGAGGGCTTTTGGCGACGGACCACGTAATTTTGAACCATGGTCAAGTGACGTGGACGACACCTGAGCCGGCACCCCCCTCTCCTAACTATCACACCACACCAACGGGAGGACGTTTCAGCTCTCGACAGATTTAACGTGCATCGCTGCCCTACACGGCGGGTCTTTAGTGGTACTGGGCTCGAACCAAGAGTACTTGAAACCAAGTTGTCTAGACACATCGGACTTCCTTCAAGAGTTTTGATATTGGGGAGCAATGTCCTGTGTTAGTCAGAGATCACTCGTCGTCATTTTCCTAAGCAACTTGACTACAAATATATAGGTCGGACTGATGACACAGATCCGATTTTTCTGCTATTCTTCAACTGTATTCAAAAGAGGGTTTTTAACAGGACAGAACTCGTTCTTGCATCCTTCTACTATCTAAAGCGGTCTATAGTATGTAGACATCTTACATTGACCTGTGAGCTCAACTCGCTTTTCCTCTCTAAGTACACGTATGAGTCTGTGGGGTAAGCTAATCCCCATACTTAGTCCAAGCACGCAACCAAGTCGGACAAGCATGGTAAGGTTTATTGAATTAACACAAACATATATACAAAACAGTAAAATTAAAATAGTGGTAATCATCAAACTCACACCCAGCACGAGCAACAACTATAAAAACAATTGAGATAAAAAAAAATGGTGGTGTCTATTTGCAATGTTACAATAGCGGAGTCTATTTACAATGTGGCGGCGCCACTTGCAAGTAATAAGTAATAGCGAGGGCACCACAAGTCATTATTGGGGGGAAATACAAGCTACCAGCACTAAGTATAATTGATTCATAGATCAATTTCACCAGATATAGAGCACCGAAACACAAAATGACATACGACAACTGTACAAGAGAATACAGGCACGTATATGTAAGCTTACACTCAGAATCGTATCGATTACAACGGTCATTAATGTACCACTATCTTAGGTTTGGAATGGCTTTACTTGCACAAACTTTGAGCTGTAGACTTGAAACTTGAACCAAAAAAATATGTTACCAAAACAAATGTTTACCTAAGATTCATTGCTTTGAACAAAAAAAAATTTCTTCTACATATTTTTTGCAAGATAATCAACGTTCCTCCCTAGGAAGAAGATTACATTTGGAAATTTTAATCTGTGGATGCTTAAAAATAAATCAAAAATAAAATAATTATGTTAAAATTTGATATATATATACAGTACAACCTATTTTTGTTCTCGTGCATCTGTTTAAGAACAGTTGAATTACAAAAAATAAAAGCATTCACATTATTTCAATAATACGGCTGAAAGTTACAGTTAAATTAACATTAACATCTAGCATGGAACGAAAGGATGTCCTCAATAATTTTCGTTTGAAAATATAATAAGCACATATATCGATTGTTTATGTGTTCATTTATCTAAAATATTTGAAGAGCAGTGAAGTCACGGAATTGGTGTTAAGGATGAATATGAACATAAAAATATTAATTATCTTTCTATTTGGCAACTACTATGGATATTTGCTATTTGCTGTGTATAAAGTATATATACTAATTGTTATCATTTTTCAAATGAAAAACTACTCTAGTATTTTGGAAATGAAACAGCTATTTTAAGATCCAATTCTGGAGCTCACAGCATGCCGAAATATATGTAAAGCACCGAAATATGTAGCCCAATTTATTTCTTCGGAATTTTAATGATAATTTTAATTGTATATTGATCTTACTGGCACTTTTAAGCATAAAATTTTACCCCGCCGTGGAAAACGTAATACGATTAACAAGTCAACTGTGCCTCCCCCGTTTGAGAGAACGCAACTCTGTATGTGTCACGGAAAACGAGCGATGACGAGTATGCTCTTCAATCACAAAGTGAGTGTTGCTATTAAAATAAATATTGGGTTCATTTTACAAAATTGCTAATTTTGTTACTAAAGGTTTTTTTTAGAGGTACAGAACTTTAAATTGCAATAAAACAACGATGTATTATTCAATTGACATGAATTTTTTTTATTCGAAAGATAATCTTGAGGCATTACATTTTAAATATGATCAAGCAAGGCGTAGATTCGTCGAATGGGCCCAAAACGAGATTGCCGTTGTTCCCGATTTTCATAAGCGAATTTTGTTTAGCGATGAAGCGCACTTCTGGTTGAATGGCTACGTCAACAAACAAAACTGCCGCATTTGGAGTGAAGCTAATCCACAAGTGTATGTCGAAACACCGTTACATCCAGAAAAACTGACTGTTTGGTGCGCTTTATGGGCTGGTGGAATCATTGGTCCGTACTTCTTCAAAAACGATGAAGGCCACAACGTTACAGTCAATGGTGATCGGTATAGAGCCATGAATACTAACTTTTTCATTCCTGAATTGAACAATCATGATGTCCAGGAGCTGTGGTTCCAACAAGACGGCGCAACATGTCACACAGCTCGTGCCACAATCGAGTTATTGAAAGACACGTTTGGTGATCGCCTAATTTCACGTTTTGGACCTGTGAATTGGCCTCCAAGATCTTGTGATTTAACACTGCTAGACTATTTTCTGTGGGGCTATGTAAAGTCATTGGTCTATGCAGATAAGTCACAAACTCTTGACCATTTGGAAGACAACATTCGCCGTGTTATTGCCGATATACGGCCACAAATGTTGGAAAAAGCCATCGAAAATTGGACGTCCAGATTGGACTACATCCGAGCCAGCCGTGGCAGTCCTATGCCAGAAATCATATTTAAAATGTAATGCCACAAGATTATCTTTCGAATAAAAAAAATTCATGTCAATCGAATTATACATCGTTGTTTCATTGCAATTTAAATTTCTATACCTCTAAAAAACACCCTTTAATATTTATTTATTTGGTTAGCATAGACATGTATTGCATACACATTATTCGATAAAAACGCAAGAAAAATTAAATACATATAAAGGTAAGAATTTAAATTCTTCCTGTGGATCACTGTGAAATACGGTACTGTACTTAATAGGACTTTGAAAATGGTACAGCAGTAACGTGATTCTTTCCTGATCTTACGTTTATAATAGTGTGTACACCTTCACGTAGGGTTGTTTGTTTTCGAAGTCACGGGTATATAATCAGGAACATGATCCCCACCTAATTGAGTTACATTAGGTCTAAATGGCCGAATTTGTGTCGATTTTTCTTTTTGAATAAGATACGTCGTATTAGGGCCTTCTATAAGTTCTAGCAAAAAAGTCGATTATTATCCATTATTTTTCATGTATTATGAATGCATTCAGACAAATAATATCTTACAAATGAGGAAATATTTTTTATAGTATTCTTGAGGGATTTGAGAATGTGTTTTGTTTTTCTCAAAAATTATAATTTAGCCAACAGTTTACGCTTGACGTGTATATTCGTCATGATACGAAATCTTGCAACTTCTCCATGATGAGTATACTCGTCAATATCAATTAGCTGTTTAAATGTTTGATACATGCATTTGCTTTAGTCTTGTAGCTAATGTACAAAGTAAATATTTTGTTCCTATCATTGTGTTGTAATCTCTTTAATGATATCCAAAGGATTTGCCAACTATTTAAGTGTATTAATGACATTTTATATGAATGCATTAAAAGTATCTAAAAATAATATTTATTGCAGCATAAGTTGCATGACAACCTCGGTATTCCACATATTTTATAAATATACTATTCTCAAACTGTTACATTATTATACATTAAAAATAACTGTCGAAATAACCTTTGTTGAAATAAAACTACCAAACACAAATCTGAAAGAGTTGCTAATTTTTGAAAGAGAGAGAGCTTCAGTTACGTAAAAGTTTTACGCATCTACTTAACCTCAATTCAGGCAATAAATTTATTTTTGTTGAGAACTAAGATTTTTATTATCCAATTTAGAGCCATAAAGACAGATTAGGAGTCCATCGCGAACGTCTTACATTATAATACTGACAGACATCTTAATTGAACATGATTATTCATTTTGAGTTCATTTAGCTTATGTGTGCATTTATTAATTCATATATATTTTGTCAAAGCTCAATACAAACATAATTTTCTTGAGGAAAAAGAGTGATTAAGTTTAAAAGCAAAATGCCATTATTGCTTTGAGACGTGTCACACCCAACGTGCGTGCTCAGTTTTGTACCCTCATAATGTATACGTGTTTTCGTTTAAAACTCATTAAAATTTTATAATTTGTCTTCTTCAACTTCCCTGCCGAAGACATCGGCGAGTACTAATTATTTTTCGAAGCTCTTTTCGGTGCCTTTTAATTGCAGTTCGCCGACTGAAGCCGATTTCGACCGGAGGTATTTTAATCGAATTAGAAAGGAGGCAACTTCCGGAAGCCTCTGTTTTCTTTTTCCTAGTCATATTTCGACCTCAGTAACGAAAATTGTCTTTTATTTAGGAAAAAGGAGAACTAGAAAAGGATTAGGCGAAAAAGAAATTAGCTGGGAACTCATCGACTCGGAAAAACGAAATTTTCCTTCCTGAATTGCTTCTGGAATTCATTTTTCGCCGTCCTTCTTTTGAAAGGTGCTCATTTCTATCAGTCTCCTCTTTTTGTCGAATCTATTATTATCTGATCCTGTTTTTTTCAACCGATTCTCGATGTAGGAAAGCGAACGCTTGCAAGAACCGACTCGCTCTAGCGAACTGTGGAAGACATCCTTCACTATAAGAACTGTTTTTCTTTACCAAATGGTATCTCATTTTTAAATTACGTTTCTTCATTCTTACACTTCCGTGCATTTGTGTGTGATTCAAAAAAAATTGAGACTTTTCTCGTAATGTTTGTTTAAAGTCTTCTGTCCTTTCCAAAGAGCAGTTTTAAACTATATTAACGGAAAATAGTTTATCATTTAAAAATTTAGATTCTTGAAAAATTTACTGTTTTCAAGTACTTTTTACTCCTTAAAGAAACGAGCATTTTAAATAATTTTTGATTAGAGAATATAAATCGCTAATAAATAACTATTTTTAGAACTGTTAATATCTTTAATGTATTTTTTTTTCGAATAACAGCTATGCTTTTCTTAACAAAGTTTACAGCATAACATTAAGCAGATCCCTATTTAGAGGAAAAAACATCATTGTTTTAAAATTTGGTTATAATTTTAGTTATATTTTTCTTCCATTGCATGCTAGGAAATTAGTTATGTGGGCTTTATTTATCAGTAAATTTCTAAAAAGCTATTGTGAGTAGACGAAAGAAAATATGGAATGTTCGCAAATATTTTAGAACATTAATATTACACTATTCTAAATAAAAGATTTAGTAATTATGTCTGAAATAATTATGAAATGCAAATTTTATGAACAACATTACTTTCTATTCATGACATTTGGGAAAAACTATTTTATTCATTTAAAAATATAAAATAGGGAGGCAATTGTTAACATTTTCTTAAATTAAGATTAAATGTATCAACTAGAGCAAGTTAATAAATGCATAATTTCTCTTAAATACTACTTATAGTAAGCTAAAAAATAATGGAAATTTAGTTATGTAGCAAGCTAAGTTGAATTACTTATCAATATAGTAGTAAAGTCGAAAGTTGAGGAAGACATTATGAACATTTATAAAGCTTCAAAATAACAAAATTCTGTTTATGAAATGAAATGAAAAATAAAGAATTCTTTGCTTTAGGGAATTCATTCTTCAAAGCATTTTTTAAAAAAAGGAAAATACTGCGGATAACAAAATGGTGATAAGAATTAATTAAGGAGAAACTGTGTAAGAGCTCTAAAATATCGGAGTAACAATTTTTCCTATTTTTACAATAGAAATGAATTTTATTGAGCTCTTTTGCTGCTCCTTCTGTAAAACCAAATTTTCTTATAATGTGCAACTATTATCAGAAAGCAAACTTCTTGAAAAAAAAATTCTAATGTAATAAATATTTTGTTCCTAATAAAGGGTGTTTTTTTAGAGGTATAAAACTTTAAATTGCAATAAAACAACGATGTATTATTCGATTGAGATGAATTTTTTTTATTCGAAAGATAATCTTGTGGCATTACATTTTATATATGATGTCTGGTACATGATTGCCACGGCTGGCTCAGATGCAGTCTTATCTAGACGTCCAATTTTCGATGACTTTTTCCAACATTTGTGGCCGTATATCGGCAATAACACGGCGAATGTTGTCTTCCAAATGGTCAAGCGTTTGTGGCTTATCCGCATAGACCAATGACTTTACATAGCCCCACAGAAAATAGTCCAGCGGTGTTAAATCACAAGATCTTGGAGGCCAATTCATAGGTCCAAAACGTGAAATTAGCATGTTGCGCCGTCTTGTTGGAACCACAGCTCCTGGACATCATGATTGTTCAATTCAGGAATGAAAAAGTTAGTAGTCATGGCTCTATACCGATCACCATCGACTGTAACGTTGTGGCCTTCATCGTTTTTGAAAAAGTACGGACCAATGATTCCACCAGCCCATAAAGCGCACCAAACAGTCAGTTTTTCTGGATGTAACGGTGTTTCGACATACACTTGTGGATTAGCTTCACTCTAAATGTGGCAGTTTTATTTGTTGACGTAGCCATTCAACCAGAAGTGCGCTTCATCGCTGAACAAAATTCGCTTATGAAAATCGGGAACAACGGCAATCTCGTTTTGGGCCCATTCCACGAATCTACGCCTTGCTTGATGATCGTTTTGATGAATTGCCAAACCAAACTGAGAATAAATCACTTGACAGCTGTTAAATCGGTCGACATCTTGGAAAGTAATGCCAACTTAAACTTCCATACCTGGAAAAAAAAACACTCTTTATAAATACATTTTTATTGGACTTAATGCTGAATTGCAGTCAATGTAAATGTTTAAATAAAGAAATAATTCAATCCCTTTTTATTTCGTACAATAATCTTTAAAGACAAACAAAAAAAAACAAATTTAAAAGACATATAAAAATTTAAAAATATATAAATGTTTTATTAGCAAAATTGATATAAATAGATATTCGATCGTTTACATAATGTTTTGCTTTACTACCGAAAGCTAATTTTGCTTATATATTTTGAAAATTTTATATAAGAGTAGATTCTGTTCAATATATATAAATTATTTACTTGAAAAGTATGATAATAATAGCTCCCAGAAAATCCTCCCAGTCACAATAGAAATTTCTATTTTAGGATATACCTTTTAAAACTCTGGATCTAGACATGCTCTAAGCAATTACATAGGCTAACTATTATGGAATTTAATGCGTTTTAAAATGCAATTTTGGAGAAATGACGGGAATAGAATTGAATGGAATTTCAAAATGTGGAAATCTACAGAATACATATATAGTTCTAAGTAATTAATTAAGCTCTGGCTGTAAAACAAATAAAAATTGCTAATAGTCTATACGTAAACCTTTTAACGTAATTAATATATTTTACTCTTCAATTCTTTTTATTTATGTTCCAGTTGAGTGATTTTCGAAAATTTAATCGCGAAAGCTAAATGCCGAGCTGTAAAGCTTTTATCTACTTATAAAATCTATGTTTGTACCTTTAAGGTATCCGACTACGTTCGGAACCGTGATTTTGCAAAAGTGCATTAATGGATAATTTTCCTGATATTTAGTGTCACTTAGATTAGAATATATGCATAAAATTGTTTTAAGGACATTTTGACAAGAAGAATTTATTTAAATACAATATTTTGGCAAAAAATTAACTTAAAATAATCTTTTTCCCAAATGTTCTCCTTTTGTGAAAAATGGTTCTATTATAATAATATTTTGCCTGTATATAGCTCAAACCTCTCTACAGAGGCTCAACTAGAATTTTTGAAAAATATAACTTAGAAGTGGGTTTATTTATATTTTACGACAACAGAGGGGAACAATTTTAAGAAAAAAATGCGAATAATTATTTCAATTGGTGGTAACTCTGAAAATAATGTGAATTTTTCAAAAATTCTAGTTGAGCCTCTGTAGAGAGGTCTGAGCTATATACGGGCAACATATTATTATAATTGAACCATTTTTCACAAAAGGAGAACATTTTGAAAAAAGATTATTCTAAGTTAATTTTTTGCCGAAATATTATATTTAAATAATTGTTTTTGTCAAAATATCCTTAAAATAATTTTATGCATGTATTTTAATCTGAGTGACACTAAATATCATGAAAATTATCCATTTATGTGCTTTTTTTAAATCGCGTTTCCGAACCTAGTCGGATACCTTAAAGATAATTTTGCATTGTAATCATTATAAATACATTTTAAAAAGGATTAAATGAAAGTAAGAAAAAATTATAAGTGTCTTGTACTCGTAAAGTGAGATTAGAGTTCAATGAAATTATAGCAATATTTTTTTTTATGAGACATAATTTTTTTGCAAAAAAATTATGTTTATTTTTTAACCTAATAACACATAAGCAGCTCTGTTTTCATTTTAACTGTTTTCCTTTTTATATCTTTTTAATTCAAATTATATTGCAACTATCTCAACGCTCTATAAATAAAAAGTCCATGGTAAGTATACTTACCATCAACTTTTTAATTTTTAAAAGTCCTCAAGAAGCTATTTTAACACACCTGTAAAATTTCCTGAGAAGCAAGAAAACTATTTCAGATGATGAGGATTGACTAAAAGTTGGTGACCACATGCCAATTTGATAAAAAAAAAACCTACAGACGTTACATTTGTGCTCTACTAAAGCATATGAGAACAAGATGCGTATATATAGCTCGCAATGTCCCACTATAAATTGATCTTTGTTACCTGAAATATCATGGTATCTAATGCATAAATTCATTAATTTGTGAATGCAAAATGTTTCTCATTTAAAATTCCACCAGTGTATTTTAGAAAGTACAAACTATTTTTTTATAAATAACATGTAGTACAACACAGTGCTTCTCAAACTTTCAATATGCGCGATCCAATGTTTGTCATAATTTTCATTGCGCCTCCTTCGTACAATAACAATGTTTTGAATGCAGTAATGATGTACTTTGACGCTAAAACTAAGATACGAATTTAATTATAAATCATACGTTATTAAGATAAATATTTTACATATGCCAACCCATAGGAATCTTTTAAATTACTAAACTTGTTTTTAATTTAGTATTGATAAATGAACTATCAAATACAGTACAAATACATTTATAAGTATATTATATCAGTGCAAACGCGTGATTTATTTTTTATTGTGTTAGAATGTATTTTGATTTGCTTCTTTTCTGTAAATTGATAATTATTTTAAATATTTTGTTTTTGAATTTTCGATATGCTCACGCCTCCATGTACAGGTTATCAAACCCTCCTGGGGGCATAGCTTGAGAAACGCTGTAACACAATACAAAAAAATGCAAAATATAAGATGTCTTACCTTTAAATAGCCCCAGTGGGTGGTGGGATGCATGCTTCGAAGTCTTAAAAATCAAATTAATTTTAAGTAATAAGCAAGAAAAATCCATTTGATAAATCAACTTTAACCCACAAAATATTTTAATATAACATTATTAGAAAAAGAAATGACTTTAAAAAGATTAACATGCAGTGTTCAATATCATAAATCATTTATTGAGATAAAACATATCCAGAAATTAAAATTGCATCCATTGTATTGATCTCCTTTTTCACAAAGCTTATTAACCTACGCAATGTTTCAATTGCTTAGATTTGTGATTTAAAACAAAAATAAACAGTTATTCCCAGTCGTCAGAAATCTTAATGTTACCCAGCAGTGCTAATCAATTCAGCATAAACTTAAAGATTTCTAGAAATATAATTTAGACAAGCGTACAGGCTATTAAAGATAATCTGCTTTCGTAGAAAATGAATGTAACACCCTTAGATCCTCACGCATTTGGTTCATCAATCAAATTCGTGGAGACGTAGCCATTTACAAATGACTTCGTGCTAGATAGACAGAAATAGGAAATGAAAGCAAGACGATTGATATAAATGGCTCTAATAACCGTGGCATTAAGCTGCAACAACCAAACTTTGGTATATTACTTAACATTTGGTTCAAGTCAGGGCTTTCTAAGAAGATTCATTTAACCTACTAATTGAAAATGAAAGGGATGTTTAATTAAGTGCTTTGAGTGTTAATTCGTAGAACTACTGAGAACTAATATTCTTGGGCTTAACTCTAAGTCTTAAAATATATATCGAATTCATTATTATTTTGCCTAATAGAAGAGCGAATGTTCATCTCATTTTAACTGTAATTAAATATTTGTGATTCTTCCGTGGAAAAAAACAATTTTTAAAAAGTCAATTTTTCGAGGTTTTTGAAATAACAGAAATTATTCTATTATAGTAAGGATATGATTTTATGAGCAGTAGCTGTTCGACTATTTGAAATTTATTATTAGAAAATCTTGTTAGCAACTCTAAATATTCGAAATATATATGTAATAAATATTCTATTGGGTAAAAACAATTAAGTGATAACAAAAATTCACATATTTTTTCTCTCAGTAATAAAAAATAATGTTAGGAGAGGCATATATTTTACAATTTGTTTTGGAATCTTTACAGCAGTCAAAGGCTGTTACGCGTGCTTTTACTTAATGTGTAATTTTGGAAATTATAAAAGTGTCTTTGCAGCAAGATGTACTTTTGTACAAGATATGTTTGTGTATTTTATACAATTTTTGATGAAACTTCGTTTGATTTTAAGATACATTTAATAGATTAACAAAAATATAGCGAACTTCTTTTATCTTTATGACCTTACTGATGTCATTATGAACCTGAGGTTTGCATAGTGTAGACATTTGGAGAGCAGAGTGTCAGCTCAAAAATTGTTCTCATTATTTAACCACTGTTCAATATTGCGAGTTACATCACCATAGCTAATATGTATTTTTTGAGTGAGACTTAAAAAAACTTTTAATCAATCAATCAATCAAAAAAGAAAAATGATATTAAAATGGAGAAAAGAAAATACAATTTAGAGTAAATTATTAATACAATTTAATGCCAGCATACCTTTTGTTCATTTTACAAATAGCTACAAGAAAAATTTATTTCTGAAAATAAAAAATAATCGACGTAAGTTAAAATCCAAATTTAATCCGAACATCCTGTGTTGCCAGCAGAAGTATGACTCTTCTGTAAAAACAATCTTATACCATTCAGTTGTACATGTTCATTGTTCAACACGTTATTAGAGATGCAAAAACAAGTGGTTTGACCATAACACAACGGAGACCTTTTAAAAATTCCTTTCAGCTGTAAGCAAAGTCGGATGAAACTTACTAATAAAGATTGTTGTTCAACAGACTGTATTTATTGTGATATTGCTCTAGATGTGGCAACTTTATCACATGCACAATAGGCATGCTATCCCGTGCAGTGGTGCTGAGAGACTGATGCAAATGATGCCGTTGGTCCGCAGTTCCTTCCTATATTCATCAACTACAGACCCCCATTATTGCTTGGTTACGTTCATCACAATACCCAATTTCTGGAAAAGTTAATCCACATCTTCTGTAGACAAAAATTCTTCCACTGTCAAACTCAGAAACTGGCTCGATGGACACTCGTAATCTTTTTTTAGACATACTGAAGGTGTATAGGCAAAACTACTTCACGAAATGTTGTTCTGGTACATAAAATTTTGTTGTTTCTTGTTGATAGCACTACAAGCGTATAAATGTGCCTTTCAGCTAAATTGCTAATAGTTTGTGTATTCCAATGCGGTATATGTATGGGGATAATTTCACGCTGTTTGGACTCTTCATTTACGATCTTGCATTTTGGATAGCCAATAATGTACTAACGTAGAGTTATTGTTAAGTTTTAAGTATTACTAAAAATAAATACAAATAACTGAATAAAATTTATTCAGAGCATCTACACTATTAAAATCCGAAGGTAAACCAAACGTATCTATCAATGAATCTATGATTCCCTATTTTCTCACGAACCACACGACGCAAAAACTCGCCGAAGGTACCAAAATTTCGGGAATGATGACCATCATTTTGACCATTTATATTCCAATATTCTAATTAGTTGAAACATATTATTAAAAACCTTACAACGCATAAATAGTGCCATTTTTTACCGCCAGGGGGTAAGTTCAACTTTTTTTTCCCGACATTTTTAAAACACGATCTAATTTTTTTCATGAGACTCAGAAAAAAAATAATTACTGATTCAGAAAGATCATTTACTTCACCACGAAACGGGGTATAATTTATTTTACAAAATGATATTTTCTATTTCTTACGACTTTTTTTTTTAAATGAATCAAAATCGATACGTTTTTATGAGTATGATTTTTAAATCGTTTCGCTTGCATTTTCTTTCACGCTAATGAAAAAAATATTTTACACTAAAAAATTTCATGCTTTTATCTTTTATAATCAGTCATTTAAAAAATTTAATGTCAAAAACTGTTTTTTTTTTTTTACGATTTTTCAAAAAATACTCAACATTTTATTTAAATACTTAATAACTTCTTTATTTATAAAAATAATCTCACGAAAGTTTTTTCCGTATGTAGAACGATATTATACGTAATCCAGTGTTTCTTAAACTTTGTGGCACGCCCCCATTGGGGGCGTGATAACCCGACAAAGGGGCCGCGAGTGTATTGAAAATTCGAAAACAAACAATTATTTAAAAAAATTATTAATTTACATAAAATAAGCGTAACAAAATACATTCTGACATAATAAAAAAATGAAATACACATTTACATTGATATAATATTCTTAAAAATGTATCATTATTACGCAATGTGTTTTCATAAATAATTTAACAGTACTAAGTTAGGAACAAGTTTAATAATTACCAGTGGCCCTATGGGCATGCCATAAAATTATACATGAAATTTAATACTTATCTTGATAATTTGTACGGTTTACAATTAAAGCCGCATTGCAGCTTTAGAGTCAAAGTACATTATTATTGTTTTCAACACATTATTGTATAAGGGAGGGGCGATGAAAATTATGACTGAAAATTGGGCCGCAAATACTAAAAGTTTGTGAAGCACTGTCGTAATATGTACAAAGATTGATAAAATATCTAAAAAATTACGTTTTTTTTTTATTTATAAAAATAATCTCACGAAACTTTTTTCTATGTGTAGAATGATATTATACGCAATCTGTACAAAGATTGATAAAATATCTTAAAAATTACGGTTTAAAAAAAATGTGTTTTCGTTTTTTCCCTTTATGCGAGAAATATGTAAGCATTATTTTTTAAAAGTTTTTGCTTATAAATTACCGTTGTTTGCAATCGATATATGAAGTTTGAATCCATTAACTTAAAAATGAAGCTCGAAATAATTTTTTTAATTTTAACAAATAACGCAATGCGAAATTGAAAAACTCTTCCTTTATTTTAAAGGTATTTTCACTGCTTTTCCCCGAAGGAACCCACAGCACGGTTCTTAAACGTGCTGCTTTATAAAACAGTAGTTCCCAGGTTCGAAACTGAAGAGGAAAAGATATTCAATTTCACATTGCGCTATTTGTTAAAGTTTAAAACTTTTTTAGTGGAATGAAAAAGGTAAATTAAAATAAAATACCAAAATGTTTTTATCAGATCGTTTTTTTAATGTTTTTTCAGTGCATATATATATATATATATATATATATATATATATATATATATATATATATATATATATATTTATATATATATATATATATTTATATATATATATATATATATTTATATATATATATATATATTTATATATATATATATATTTATATATATATATATATATATATATATATATATATATATATAGGCTTTACCCCATACTGTTTTTTTTCTTAACTTAACTATATTTATATGTTTAATTAAACATTCTCAAACGTTCAGAAAAAAGCAATCGTTTCAGTAGCGATCTGTAAAATTTTTCTTTTATTTATTATTTACAGAAATTTTATTTTAATAAATATATATATGGTTTTTAAAAGGATTATTTCTATTATTTCATTACTAAATTAATTCTTTGTTAATTAAAAAGTACATCGTCTATTATTTTGGATCAAAAAAAATTTTAGAGGCATTTTTAAGCTAACTATATGTAACGATTGCGATTGATTCATGAAATCTGAAATCAGTTTTATTATTTTAGATTCTTAGAAACTAACTATTATTAAAAAATGATGAACATTCTTTGTTTTACTCTTAGCATCAGAATCGTTTTCCTTTTATTGCTCACCTCAATATTTTTTTTAATTCTAATGTAATATTTTTTTTCATAAGTCTTACATCGAAATTTGAAGCTATATCTCATCTGTGAGAAGGAGGGGAAGATTGAACAATAATTTTACACTAAAAAAACCGTGTTCGAGCTATAGAGAGGGAAAAGAAACCTGTCTTAAAAAAATCAAAAATAAGTGGAATGAAACAAATTTCGAAAAAGGGAAATTTTTTCACATAATTTTAGAAATCACTCACATTGTGCGCGTACAAACACACACACAAGGACACACATCATGAGGAAAAGAGAAAGCCCGAGCAACGCCGGGCTAAGTGGGGGGGGGGGGATGGAAGTAATTTTGAAAAAGTGTATTAGAACTGCTGATTTTGTAAAGGAAAGGGAAAATTTATAAAATTAAAGGTAGCCCATGCAACGTCGGGTCATGCAGCTAGTATTAATTATTCCTTATGTACATAATGTTATATATTATAAATATCAACTTTTTGCTTTGTTTGGTTTCAGGAATCTGTAAATTGAAGTAAACCAGATTATGGATAATATACAGGCTCACGGTATGATTTTCCTTCAATTGAAATGTTATCGTAACTGAAAGATACACAGTGAAATGATATCCCATCATATGATACTATTTTGAGGAGGAAAAGGATTTCAAGCTATACACTAGTCCCTCACAAACAATTCAAGAAGTGGAAGAACATAATTCATGGACGATGTTACTATAACGAAACAAGGGGAGTACGTTATCCTATTAGACTCAAGAGTAACCATTCAAATGTTCATGAATGAGATTGATTGTAGTTATAGCACTGTGAAGAAAATTATTTACGAGGAACTGCATATGACAAAGATATCTACTTATTGTGTTCCTCGATTATTGACTCCTTTTTAGAAGCAAACATGATACGATCTATCAATGGAGATGTTGAAACTTTTTGTAGAAGATGTTCTGACAGCCTGGTAGCTATAGATGAATCTTGGACCTACCAATATAATCCTTGTGACCAAAGGAATAAGCAAGGGATTGAAGTATAGAGAAATCACCTCTCCCTTTCCCTATAAATATTATCCATTTATACGCTTTTGCAAAATCACGGTTCGGAACGTAGTCGGATACCTTAAGAATATCATATAAAAATTAAGCTGCTATCTCGAGGAATTTTAGTAATATTTATATATATATATATAAAATTTTAAAATACCTAAGCATATATAATTTCCAACAAAATATATAATTACCTAATGATCATTTTCAATAAAAAGAAGGTAATTACTAGTTTTTGCATTAACTTATTTACGAATGAATATTCATTTACAATTGTTTATTATTTAATGAAAGTAAATTTAAAAATATTTTACTTTAAAATTATGTTAGCCATTTTACACTACGATAGTTTAGTCTATAAAACCACAACTTTCTAGACAAAGGAACAAGTATTTGAGACTCAAGCATCCATAGACTATCTTAAAGAATGGGAAAGCTTCTATTTGCTTAATATAAATTATCTCAAGGCTCTTATAAAATTTTGCAAGGATATCTGGCAAATGAGATGTCATTGTGTGATGTAGATCCAATCATCCGATGATTGAGAATCATGTAATACGACATCAGTTACACATTGTTTAATACTTAATCATTTGTAATGCACGCGTAATCTACAACTTAATTACTTTAACTCAGTTGGGCTATAATCTTCCATGCACATTATCCGCTTAAAGGAATGTTAATGCAGTGGCGAAGCCCTGTATGCAGTTGTTATTTGGCAGGATTGACTTAAACAGCTTTAATAGTTTCAGTCTAATTATGCTTGTCTTACCTTTCTTACATTGTAAGCAATAGTTATAAAACTGGATTCCTCAGCTTAATTGTTGGATTAATATTCAGAGAAGTTTTATAATATTCAGATGAAATGAGAAATTTAGAGCACACACTTGATCTTCTCATACTTTAAAAACGCTAAATAATATACAGAAATTCATTTAAGTAATTCAGAGAATGATTCAATGTATTGAGATTATTTTTCTCTCAATCTACATCTCATTTCCCAATCCACATACTTTGGTCAAAATAGGACACCGAATTATGTTTCCCACTACGATTTTGAAGAATGATAAAAAAAAATTGTGTGTACAAATCTCTTGAAATAATATTACTGTAAATCAATGATTTTCTTAAAGAATTTATAAATCAATTAAGAAATCTGAACGAAATTGAAGAGTATTTGCTAAGTATTCAACATAATCCTTGGAGTATATTAAACACTATTATAGAGAAATCTTCATTATCCCAGGATTATAAGATCATGGTTAATCAGATACTGAGTGACTCGAAGCATACATAATTGTATAATGACTTTTGTCTCTATTCACAATAAAATTGAGAATGAAATGAGAATCATTAATTATAATCAATAGTTTTAAGGTATCCGACTACGTTCAGAACCGTGATTTTAAAAATGCACATAAATGGATAATTTTCATCATATTTAGTGTCACTTAGAATAGAATACATGCATAAAATTGTTTTAAGGACATTTTAACAAAAAAAAGTTATTTAAATATAATATTTCGGCTAAAAATTTAATTAGAATAACATTTTTTCAAAATATTCTCCTTTCATGAAAAATGCTTCTATTACAATAATATTTTGTCTGTATATAGCTCAGATCTCTGTGTAGAGGCTCAACTTTGATTTTTGAAATGAAAATTTCACATTATTTTCAGAGTTATCACCAATTGAAATAATTATCGGCGTTTTTTTCTTAAAATTGCTCCCCTCTGTTGTCGTAAAATATGGATAAATCCACTTCTAAGTTATATATTTCAAAAATTCTAGTTGAGCCTCTGTACAGAGGTCTGAGATATATACAGGCAAAATATTATTATAGTAGAAGCATTTTTCACAAAAGGAGAACATTTTGAAAAAAGGTTGTTCTAAGTTAATTTTTAGCCAAAATATTGTACTTAAATAATTTGTTATTGTAATACTATTCTTAAAACAGTTTTATATACATTTTCTAATCTAAATAACTCTAATTATTATAAATATTATCCATTTATACGCTTTTGCAAGATCACGGTTCCGAACTTAGTCGGATACCTTAAGGTCGAGATTCTTGTCATAATTTCGAGTTTAGACTACATCAAATACCATTGTGATGAAACTGATTCAATTAAACTCAACTAAACAACTAAGTCCTTAAATGCTGTGGAATCTAAAAAACCAAAGTTCACCCTTGTCATCTGACCATAGCCTCAAACGGTATTCATCACTAAAAGCACATACATGTGTAGAACTTGAGCATTATTATTTTAGATGAATTAACTAAATTGCATCACATTACAATTATTTAATCCGAAGTAAATGTAAACACAT
This sequence comes from Trichonephila clavipes, assembly GCA_019973935.1. Classification (NCBI taxonomy): domain Eukaryota; kingdom Metazoa; phylum Arthropoda; class Arachnida; order Araneae; family Nephilidae; genus Trichonephila; species Trichonephila clavipes. The sequence continues at coordinate 229,913 of BMAU01020087.1, forward strand.
GCTTAGCAGATCAGTTAGTTTAATTCAGTTTCTGTTAATGCAGTTAGAAGCTTAGGATTATTTAAGTAAGAAAATAGTTCATGCATTAATTTGTGGCTAAGAATACAAGTTAACTTTATTTAAGCCACTTGGGCGAGATTTCTTAAGAAAAGCGAAAAAATCTTTATAACAGACTTTTCAGGAATATTTTCCTTTTTCTGTATGAAAGCATATTTATATTTATGTGCAGTAGCTAAAATTTGCTGGTGTTACTTTAATTACTCGCCTTTAACTTGATTTAAAATATTGTTTGCTTCCTTTTAATAGATTTTCTCACCTTTAAGTTGACAAAATATTTTGTACTTCCTTTTATAAATTTGCTTACCTTTAAAAACCTTCCATGAAATATTTTCTGGGTTTTTTATTTATAATAATTTGTTTATAACTGAACATTGAATATAGAAGCACGTCTTCAAATGTTGTGGAGTGTTCCTTTAATACTTTTGTTTTTTATGTAATTAATTTGTCTTTTATGTAACTTTTTGATACTAGAATTTGTCTTGGAACGTGTAAATTTGATCATATATTTTTCACTTATACTATTTACTTCCTTGTTGTACTTACTTTAACCAATCCCGTAATTCTCTAATTTATCTCCCAGTAAACTCAGCTAAATTATAATTAATAAAAACCTGATTTCTGTCCAAATAAAGGTTTCTGCGTGTTGGAGCAAAAGCCTTTCCTGTAGACCAATTTGACAGTTTTAAATATTTGTTTGTTGTGCTTATCTTTTCTGAGTCCGTCATACTTCTGTAGATGATTCAGGTAAAGAAAATAAATTTATAAACACCTGTTTTGAAATACCAATGGTCAAAAATTGTGGGAAATCATGTTTAATTAGTAATCTATAGTATTTTTGAGGTAAAAAAAGGAAACTAGAACATTTTATAGAATAAAAAGTGAAAGAATTTGATTCTATTGTCTTTCCAATTATTTTTTTAAAATTTATTTATGACATCGTTCCTTAATTTCTTTATATTTATTTCCCTTAATAGACAGAAGATCCATGTTGTGATTTTAAGTTTCAAATTTAGAGCTTTTGAGCATGTATTCCATTACGAAAATCATCTAAATGAAGATTCTAAAAAAACTAAATAAACAACTTATTTCTCAGCACGCTTCATCATATAATAAGAATTTCAAGCAGCGTTGTTAAACAAAATTCAGGTCCTGTTAAGATGGATGTAAGACTCTACGGAAAAGGGGAAAAAATGCCACCCGTCTACTTCTATTTTCACTATCATCATTATGTATTATAAATAAAAGAGAGAGAAACGCTTAACAAATTTCTGTTCAATGAAGTTTTTCTTGTTATCACTTTATAAACTTCAGATCTAAAAGTTAACTTTTATTTGAATTTGAATTTTTTTCATTTCAAAAGCACTTTAAACAGTAATTTTGAGGTCAATTAATAAATTTGCAATTAATATTGAATTTCACTTCTCTACAAAATTATTAATATAAAAGGAGAAACATAATTGGTAATTTATCTAATTGAAAAAAAATCAAAAACAAAACAAGTCAAAATAATACAAACTATCTGGGGTCAAAAGTACCCTGATCCCCCCCTTCTCTATTCTAAAAAGTGGATCTGGTAGAATCGATGCTTAACTAAAAGCTATGAAAGAATTCGTAGTGGTTTGTAGGTCGCAATTATGTGTTTGTGAGATAATGGCTAAGTCAAAGATACTTTGATCATGAGACACATTTGAAGGAAATTTTGAGCATTCTACAAAAGCCAAAATACATTGTGAGTAATGCAACTGTTAAGTGAAAACGGCCAAGGCATTGAACTGGAACTGAAGGAAAAACTTATTGGCAGACAGAAAAAAGTTATAGTAAACGCAGCCGTAGTTCTTATAAAAAGGTAATGAAATGAAATCAGAGGTCCTCGCTGGTTGAAATCACTCTAGAGTGTGTTGAAAAATTCATCAAGAGTTCGTTTAGCAGCAGAATTATTCGTCGAGATTTAATAAACTTGGAATTCCATGGCCGTGTAGTCATTCACAAGCCAAACATCAGTGCTGGAACTCACTTCAGCTATGAGGGATGCCTGGAAGTCAATTCCTATATGGCCACCAATATAAAACTATTGGAAAGTCACCTCTGACTGCGCAGTCTGTCATTGAGGCAAAAGGGAGACCAACGTTGTATTAACACTAGAACTGTGGCAATTTCGGTTTACCTAAAACCGCGGGTGGGGTCAAATTGACCCCAATAAATAAAAACCCGTGTTGTTATGCTTAAAGTACGCTGTAATTATTTGCCAATGACATTTATTCACTTTTAACATTAAATTGTTACAATAAGTGATAAAAAATAATAAGATATTGCAATATGGAATATTGTATACAGTTAATAAAATATACAGACAACATGAATAGAAATATTTAGTTTCTTACCAGTCGAGATTTCCTTAGGAGTTCATGCACATTTTGGGTAACTTCTTTTTATATGTTTTGTACACTTTCCACTTATCGGTATTTTACAGTCAGAACAAGTGTATCTACCGGTTTGTTTCTACTCTGGAAATCTTTGCAATGAGCCCTTTTTCGCATCTGCGCAGATTCTTCAGTAGTATCTGCTTTTGTCTGTGTATCTGACTTGTACTTTCTTTTACGAATATACGCACTACGCAACACTGTAATGAGTTGTTGAAGATATCCTCTCCTCGTAAGTTTATTACAAGTAACTTCTTTGTATAAAATCCATGAATTATTCCCTTCAAGATCAAGAGTATTGTAGAATCCATGAACTGGCCACCTCCTTGATTCTGCCTCTTCACAGAATAATCCCGGGCCATTTGGTCGGCAATGGCGACATCAAATTTTGTTGAATTATTAAATGATATTGTTTCTGGAAGCTTTTTTGGATGATTATTGCCGATATCAACTGTGGGATGTAGGGAGCTCAATAATAAGACATTTTTTTCTGGTTTTTCCCTGATAAACTGTCAGAGATATATCATCACGCTCCAGTAACAATGTATCGTATAACGGCTACTTTACTTTTTTAGAAATGCAGGTACTTCTTTCCGATTTCGTTTCATCGTCCCAGTTAAACAAGTGTTCTTCGTTTTTAACATTTGGGACAGATTTAGTGAAATGAAAAATTTATCTGTAGGGATATTTCTTGTTTTATTTTCGAAAGGTTTTATCAAACGAAAAATGACGTATTCGGAGAGAAATCGGTTTACAGAACGTTCCTCATATTTACACAAATATGGAAAACCATTGAGCACATATTTAGTATTAACATCAGCAGCAAGCCAGTAATTGATACCAAATTTATCTGGTTTACTTGGCATATATTGCTTGAAACGACATCTAGCTTTCGACGGAAACAATTGTTCATCAATAGTTATATATGGTCCTGGTTTAGAGCAAATTATTGAATTTTCAATAAGTTTCTTCCAAACTTTAGAAATGAGAAACATAACTTATATGTTTGAAGGCGTTCAGATAGTGTAGTTTTTTTGTCAAAAATCGCAGAAATTTCACAAGTTCTCTGAATCTACCTCTCGCCGTAGTATCGAGGAAAAAAGGTGGACCCCATACAACAGACCACAGACTATCATGCTCTAGATTATTTGCACCGTATATACTTCGAGCATATAAAGTTGATATAAAAGCATCTAGTTTGTCTAAAGTTGTTGGCCATTCATTTTCTCCCAGTTGCCGGTGAGTTTCTTCCTTTGTACAATTTTTGATGTGACGAAGCATATAGGCTCATCTAAAAGTAGCCTCCCTGAACTAACTGCATAGCTTTTTTCAATATTTCGCTTTGCATAACTGGTTGGTCCACTTTTTTCTTTTAAAATATTATGTTCAACAATTCTTCCACGCGTACAACTTTCAGAGGTGATGCTTTCCCAACCAGTTTCATCATTTATAACAAAAGTTCCAGAATTCATTTCATCTGGATTTGAATCTGATAACTTTTTACGTTTGTTTACACATCGTTTTTTCTTTCCAGAAGTGTTTTTTCTGCTAGTACATTGTACAGAGGATAAGTATTCCACGTATCATATTTTCACAGGTTATTATTGGTATAAAAATAGGAAATGTCAAGAGATTTTTTTTATTTCCGTTAGTAACTTTTTGAGAAAATCTAAAACGAAATTGCTTTTGGGTCAAAATGACCCCTTCCGTGGTTCTAGTGTTAATGTGCCTCAGGACTCACCGAGTTCATACAGATGGGTGCAAAGATACTTTTGTTTAAACAGTGTATATATAGAAAGGGAGGGAGGAGATAGAGAAATATTCTTAATTATTTTTATTAATTCTGGAATAGATATAATGCGATACGTATACGTCTATATAAAAATATAACTTATCAACTTTTTTCTACAAAGCTTTTTTTACAGTTTATGCTTGTAAGATTTACTTATAGTGCATTCATTTCGCAAAAGAAAAGCTTGCTTAAATAAATTCTAATGTTGTGTATAATTTTTTATTCTTCTAGAAATAATTTTCTTATACTCTTATGAAAGTTATATTAAATCGCAACATGCTTCATACATATATTTTAAAAATGTATCTGAATGTATACGTTAACTTGGGAAGCAAAACTTTTGATGGTAATATCAACGGAATAAAAAAAAATGAAACCCCCTAGCATTTTTAAGAGGTACATAAAAGATGACAACATTCAGTCCCCTTTTATCTATCAAGCGTTACTTTAATTTTTGAGTAAAATGACCATTACTGGCATTTGAATTTTCTGATTTTTTTTCTTGTAACAATATCTTTTTAAGCATTATATAGTCCTCGTCTCTATTTTTAAAAGAAATTTCTCAATGAATATTTTATTACTCTTCGTTGTAAGAAAAAGTCCGGTAAACTGCTTTTAACTGTTAGCACACATCTCGCGGGAACTCATTAAAAACATTTTACATCATACCATTGCGACTCAATTTCGATTGTTTCGGACGACGAAACCATTCTAGCTCATGCGGTGAGATACAGACGTTTGGAATGTTGTCTTTTTATGATTCAATTTTTTCTCTCTTTTACGTGAGCCTCATCTAGAGAAGAAGATGATTTGATCCAACAAATATATCAAGAGAAATACAAGCCTCTTTACAAAGGGTTTTTCCCTGTGTGGCCTATAAAGTAAAATCCAGAAATTATCAAAAAGACTCTTCCCCTCATTTGATCTTTTAGAATTGTGAAGTAAATGAATCATCTTCATTCTAAAAGTCAAAGTAAGATTTAAGACACACAATGAAGTAATAAGTTACAGACACAAAGTATTTTAAAGAACCCTTACTATAAGGAAAAGAACTATATTCATTTATTATTTATGTCTTCCTCGAAAAAATTGTTTTTTTTTCATTGTGTTAATCAATAAGAATTGTGATGAATGAAAAACAAAGAAATTAATGAAATTTACATACAGAAGTAAGATTTTTCTTTTTGTAAAAGCGTCTAGAGCATAACTAACGAGATAAACTAGGAATAATAGAATAAATAATTAGATCTCTCTCTCTCTCTAGTTATTCTAATTATTCTTGTATTTAACTAACTAGAATAACAAAGTAGATCAAAAATGGTATTTATACGAATATTTTTCCACATATTTAGAAGTAATATTGCTAGCATATTTGATTTAAATGCTTATAGTTTCTGAATTGTTATCTGACAAAAAAAAGCCTTTTGAAAACGGAGAGCATCACTCTAATGCTGAGTTTTGCTTACGATCTTTATTAATACAGACAATCCAAGGTTTAACTTACACCATTCCTATTTCTCTGACTTTAATGTAAGAAATACGTTCGGTAACAAAAAATAAGATACAATGAGCCTGAGAAAGAATTGTCCTATTGAGATAAAAATTGGTAAATGTGAAGAACATATATAGAAAAACATAAGAATAATATTTACGAACAATTGAATGATTGTTTCAGAGTTTGATCTCCACAAAAGGAGGAAGTCAATAAGGCTTTGGTCGACCTATAGCCTGGATACAAGCTCTCATCCGGCGAGGCATAGACTGATTTGCACTATATGCCAAAAAGTATTTAGAGATCCATTCAAATGAGGATATATGTAGCCCTTATCTACATCACGCCTTCTGTACTTAAATATCGTGTAGGAAACGGCATTGACATTAGTCTCAAGCGAGATGCCAGGAAATTTAGAGCTGTATGACATCGAGAAGGGCGTAGTTATCAGATATCATATAAATGGACAATCATTAAGGGACATATCTAGTGAGTTAAACATTCCAAAATTGGCAGTGGCGTTTGCGGTTAAGGTGAAAGGTGATTGTTTGAATGTGCTTCGACCCAGCAGATCCACTAAACTAAGAGACAAAGACCAACGAGTGCTGTCCAAAGAAATTCGAAAACAACGTCTCAAATTGATAGCCCACAGACTCCAAGAGTTACAAAAAACACTCAAGAAAGTTATTTTGATAAATGTCGTCCACAAGGAAGCTCATTTGCTTGGGTTTCATGGTCTTGCTGCCCCTCACAAGCCTTTGATTACAAAAACTAAACACGTTGCTCGGTTTAGATAGTGCAAGGCACTTCGTAATTGGGCAGTAGATAAGTGGAAATAGGTTCTTTATAGTGATAAATCAAGATTCTCAATCTCTATCAGTAGCAGTTAAGAGTCTGGGTTTGGGTATTCTCCGAGTATACCCTGGAGAATTCCTTTTGCCAAAATTCATTGTGCCTATATTAAAATTTGGCGGAGGGGGAAATATGATCTAGGGATGTTTCTTGCGGTATAAACTGGAGTCCTTGATCCCAGTTCATGATAAGTTCAACTCCGTTTCCTATTCAACTTTTCAAGATAACAATGTTCTTTCCACTCTGTGGAAGTTTTACTGGCAGTATCATAGTTACTTCCAGGATGACAACACAACTTGTCAAATTGCGAGGTCCACCATGGAATGATATGATGATACTGATGTGAACCTACTAGACTTCATGAAATTCAGACTTGAATTCTGTAAAACATCTCTGGGATAAGCTGGATTTCTGAATAAATGGGTACAGCAACCATCCAATATCGGTAAAAGAACTCGAATGTCTTCCCCAAGAAAGGTATTGGAAGAAAATACCACTGTTTACCATCCAAAAGATGAAAACATGCCCCTGAGGATTACGGTGGTAAATACCTCAGGTGGAGGCTCTACCAATTGTTTATGAATAAGTTTTATCTCTTTTGTCTCAAGTTTCCAACTACTTATTGACAAAGAATGTAGTTCCCGGATGGTTTCTTGCGGAATTTCCCGCTAAATGTTCTCCAATTAAATATTCAAAATTCCGGGATGGAATGTTGCTCTATGGGAGAGTGAAAAGGAGACCTATCTGGCCAAGGAAGTGTAGTACAAATTCCCAAACAATCCACAGCAACACGTACCATGTATGACTGGGCATTATCGTGTTGAAAAGTAAGTCATGGATGTCGCAAAAAGAACTGTAAAACAGCCGGTCATAGGATGTCCTCAACACACCACTGTGCTGCAGTGTGTCAGAAAAACACAAAGGAGTCCAGCTATCGAAGGAGATCTCATTCCAGACCATAATTCCCTATTGTGACCCATTGTGGAGTACGATAGTCAGAGCAGGATTCCCACTCTGCCCTAAACTTCTTCAGACACGTCTGCAGTTGCCGTCAGGACACATTTCAAAATGGGACTCGTCACTAAGAATTATATGCTCCTAGTCAGAGCAGTTCCACGTTAATGAGTTCGGCACGACTGCAATTGCACTTAATAGTGTACAGGCGTGAGAGGTAAGTGCGGGCGTAAATTTCGCTGTCTCAGTCGTCTGTGGAGGGTCATATTAGGCACTTGTGTGCGTACTACATGGTGAATAGTCGATAACGACGAATCCGGTACTGTGACAGCTGCAAAGAAAATCGCTCTGTCGTGATTCTTGGTAAATCTCTGCTGATCTGAAGCTGATATATGCCATTGTTGAATCACTCTTAGCACTCAGATGGGCATTATTACAGTTGACGTAATGTATCGCATTCAAAAATTTTGACCATCAGATTGAGAATCACTCATTTTATATACACTTGCTGAATGCTCAGTTTCGATTCTCCTGGAGCTCCCGGGATTCATTCATTAAACATGAAATTTTAATCATTTGCATGTTCTAACCAAATGTCTTTGTATATGAAATTTCATTACAATCGGGCAACTTCTTGGTGAGTCAATTTTTTATTATAGAATGTATTTTTAGTCTTGAAACTTCACCTAGTACTACTATAGTTTTCTTTAGTAATTGTGGAATAATTATTTATTTCCAGTTAAAAAATACTAGAAAACTCAAAGATATAATATACAGTTTGTTATCTCTATATCTTCAGCCAAAACAATATTCTTTAGCCTTTTTTTAAAGATCCTAAAAAATATAACACTAATTCGTAACATTTTAGTCTTAAATGTTAGGTTAAATCGAGTTTGAAAATTAGTTTCTTACCCACTTTGACATTAACTTCATTATTTAAATTTAATATTTAACTAAAAGTTGTATTATATACAATCAAATATTTTAATACAGATTTATTTCTCATATATTGGAATATGAATACAATTTTTCATTTGAAAATCTGTGCATCTCAATGCATCTTCACAAAACATTCTTTAGTTTAATTTCACAGCATTTCCTCATAAATCATTTCACGCGCCACTTTCTCACATAATATAATATATGTCTTCACTCAGTATTAAATCTTCCTATCAGCTCCTGAAGTGCTTATGACTTTGCGAACGTTCAAAGCTGTACAAAAGACGATTCGAATTTCTTTTCCACTTTCGAATAAAATATAACGCTTAGCTATCGATATCCAGTCTCTCCTTTCATCTGCCGTAAATAAGTTTTATGGGAACACACCATCATCAAAACCCATCCTAGCTACAGTTTGGCTTTTATAGAGCGTACTTGTTATTAATCTATAGATACTCCGTTTCGATCGATTTAGCTTTACTACCTTTATTATCATTTTACTCAGATTTAATACCTTAACTGAGAGATTTTCTTAGGTCTTTCTAGCTCTACTTAAATTTCTCAAATAAAAATGATTTAATTTGTTTCGAAATCCCTTTAAAAAAAAATGTCATTTTATTTACTTGTAACGCACATATTTTTGTATTTCTTGTTTGGTGTTTTATCGGTATGAATTTATACTGATTTTTACGAATTTAATGGTATGTTTTGAGGTTCTAGACACATATAAAGGTCTAGATTGAATTATATTCAAGAATCTTTCACTAAGTAAAACTTTAATTTTTTTAGGTTTGAAATAATAATTTTGAGTTAAAGTATGTACCTAGAATCCCTGCAAACCTTATAATGGGCTCTATTCCTGGTTCTTCAACTAATTATCTTGGGGAAACTATTATTTAACTGCTATTTTAGTTAAAAAAACCGCTTTCCATAGCAATGACTTGATTTTATGCAAACAATGCTATTTAAACCCTGGTGTTGGGTTGTGTGGGGTTAATCGTGAAATGTAGGAATAATAGAAAGTGAATTGTAACGACGACTGGGAAGTCAAGCGGCCTGAAATTAATATTCAACTTAGAATCCACCTGGAGTTATGGAAGGAAATAGCATTGGAGCTATCGTGGATCAAGAAGGACTGGTATAAGCTGTTTTGAAGTCTTTTAAATTAGATTAATGATTAGGATTTAAAATTGCTCCCAAGGTTAGACAATAAAGCTGTATATCATTCTAAAGTGTTAGATGTAAAAATAAACGTATCTATTTTTGAGATCATGTCTGCTTCTTCTCCGACTCCCCTACACCTAAGACCTCACGACAACTTAAATTATAATATACATGCATGTCCAGTCTGTAACTGCGTTTTCTTGTATCTTTTTTTTCCCTACAATGTTTTGATGTATTCTTCCGCGAGAGTTGTTGTTATAGCTTCTTACTCGGAATAGCGTGTGAATTTATCTGAGTTTCAATAGCAATTTTTTAGCAAAATAGACATTTAAAACACATATTTCTGTAGAGGCGGCACACAATATGATGCATTTGAAAGTCTTCAGTATACCATGGCTCGCGTGATCGTGAAATTGTGACCGGTGCTTCTCCTATCAAGTTGTGGGTTCGAATCCCGGAGTAACTGAAAACTCGTCGTGTAGAAAAAATGATGCACTTTAAATCTGTCGCAATTAAATGTTCTTACGTCGACATGGTGTTGCAGTTTGGAGAATGGGTATCATTTTAAGTGTCATATTCATCACCCGACTATGGTTCAAAATTACGAAATCCGTAGCCAATAGTCCTTGCTTCAGATTGAGACATTAATAAACAATTAACCGAAAATGTGTTTCATTGTATAATCTTTATCAAGCAGTAAAACATCTATTTGCATATCTTTTTGGATATAAATTTTCTTGGATCAAAAGTATTTTGATTTCTACTTTTAATGTAGTTATAATTAGTATAGTGCTAGTTTGATATCCCGAGACACGCGCCAAGTTGTTGTTTATGTTCGACAAGATGGGCGATAACATTACAATATGTGTTAATGCCCATGGCATGCGTTAATGCTCATGCTGGCGCCACATCTTGGCGAATTTTAGAATTGTAAATTGTAAACAAATAATGACAATGCATAGGGTTGCCGCAGCAATGTGTTTTGTATCAACTCTAATGCTTGTATAAAATGTTTCAGATCATTCGAAAGACTTCATATCGAAAGTCGCATGAATAAAATTCTGTACATTTTTCTAACTAATAATTTCGAGTACAGCCCATTTAATTAATAACCCAAAAATATACCCCGTATATCAAACTAGTTCCCTCTAAAATGAGTAAATCTTTCATATTGTGTGCTGAAATATATATGTGGCAGCCAAAGCCAAGCAGTCTTCGCGCGCAGGCGCAGCAAATCAAAACTAAAACTCTTGGACATTAGAGCAGAATTAGAGAGAAGAGAGAACGCGAGAGGTGCGCGAGCAGGCGTCACCTTCTGAATATCATCGTCAAACTTATCTGTAAAAAAATATCTACCTTTTTAATTAATTTTTGTTAAAGTTTTAAAATAAATGTGAAGTAAGACAAACACGTCTTGGACCCCTTGTTGTCTCCCACAAATTATGGGGGCTCGGCCGCGATCGATAAAATTTCGATTTTGAACCAAAGTCTGGACAATGAACAAAAGCGTCCGTGAGGAGACGCTCCGCCATTTTCGAAAAACTTCGTTCAACCTGTGTAGAGGTTTGAACTCAGCATAAATATTCAACCTGTGTAGAGGTTTGAACTCAGCATGAAAATTCCGCCTGTGTAGAGGCCGGGATTGAAAAAAATTTCGATTTTGATCAAAATTTGGAACGTGAAAAAAAAAAAGCCGTCCGTGGAGGAGACGCGCCGCCATTTTTCGGAAACTTCGTTCAACCTGTGTAGAGGTTGAATTTTTCAACTTCATTCCGCCTGTGTAGAGGTCGGAACAAAAAAAAAAATAAAATAAATAGAGGTGTATTTTTCAACGAACCCTCAAAATCCCGCCTGTGTAGAGGTTGGAACTAACTCAGTGTGAATAATCCGCCTGTGTAGAGGCCGGAACTACAATTTCAAGATATAACCTGCGAAGAGGTGTCAATTCGAACAATTTCAACTATATTACCTGCGAAGAGGTGAAATCAGTGGAATCAACGTTTTTATTGGATACATCGTACGTGCGAGCAACAAGGGAGCTAGAAAAAAAAAAGGTAGGATCTTTCCATATTTTTCTAAAATGTATAAAAACGCTCTTAAAGAGGATTTCATAAGAGTTGTTGAGAATCTAGACGGTACTGTGAAGAGTACGGACACTATTGCTATACTAAAGACTAAAATTGAGAACAGTAGTACATTTGAAAGTGATCCAGATTTCGTTAAAACTTTAATTCAAAACTGTATAGATGAGAGAGTATCGCGAAACGAAAGAGAGGTAACTTTAGGAAAACAGAAAATTGAGCTCGCGAAACTACAGTTAGCTCAGTTAGAAAAAGAAATCGAACTTCAAAGGGCTAAAAATAAAGCATTAAGTTTAAATCCTGCAACTAAAGTCGAAGATAAACAGTCCGAAACTAACATAGAAAATATGATAACAAGTATTAAAACTTTATCTCTTCCTGTTCCCACCAGATCTGAAAATTTTAATCTGTTCTTCCAATCATTAGAACGCGCATTTTTAACCAAGAAAATAAATGACGAATATAAATCTGAAATTTTAATAAATCTTCTGGGCGAAAGAGCTCATAATGTCTTATTGTATATTAAAGAAGAGGAATTAAATGACTATGAAAAACTAAAATCTATAGTACTCAGAGAATTCCAATTAACCCCTCGCGAGTGTTTAAACTCATTTAAAAAATGCTGTAAAATCATCAGGCGAGACATACATCCAATTTGCTGCAAGATCGACGGCAAACTTCCAATATTATTGTTCGTTAAGAAAAGTTAATTCTTTTGAATCTCTATGTGATCTTATAATTTCTGATAAATTATTTGAAACTTTAAATAAAGAAACCGCAACCCATATTGGCATTCGAGAAGCAGAAGATTGGTTTAGGCCTATTGATTTAGCTAAAGAGTGTGATATTTATATTTCATCTAGAAGCGGATCACATAAAGAAATTCCTATTACTTATGGATATACCCAAGACCCCTTTAAGAATAGATCACAAAACTTTAAACCAAAGATTAAAGAGAACTATCTCCAATATCTTGAAAGAAAAATAAAAATTGCTTTATATGCGGTGATTCATCTCATTGCGCAAGAGACTGTGAGAAGCGTTTTAAATCTCAAGAATCTAACGACCACATCCATAATAGAATAAACGTGAATACTTTGAAAATCGAGAGCGAAAAACAAAATAGCGATGAATGCGCAAATCTTCAATACGTAAACATTTTTGTGGAAAATCAGCCCGTAACAGCCTTGATCGATTCAGGTTGCCAGATCCCAGTTTTAAATTCCTCACTAATTAGAGTGCAAACACCTTCCGAAGAAATCATAACATTAAGCTCATGTTTTGGCGAAAAGCGAATGGTAGAAGTTAAACCGATAAATCTTTCTCTTAATCAACACTCTACCAGCTTAAGTGTTCGAACGGCGATATCACCGACCTTGACCGCAGAATTTATTATACATCCCAGTGTATATTCTGAAATAAAAAAACTAGGTCACGCAAAGAGCGATGTTTTATTGAATGAAAGTGAATCCTCTTTAGGTGCTCATGCTTGTGTTCATTTTAATTCAAATGTTTCCGTTTCAAATGTGATAGAAAACGCTAGTTATGATTTGTCACATGTTAAAAACTTTAATACTAGAAATGATTCGAGTTCTCTAATTAAGGATTATAAATGTAATAAAATTAAGAGTACTAAGTTAAAATTGAGTATTGTAAGAGAAAAATGTTCTGATATAGTATTGTGTAAGAAAGCCAATGGCGCCATGAAAACGAGTTCCGTGGAATTTATCTCCCGCTCACCTATCCCTTTACCTATGAAGAGTAAATATAGACGGTTTGTGTTGCTCCGAAAAATTTTTGAGCCTTGGCAGTGGAAGCGAAGGAAAAAGAGAAATCGTTTTGAACAGACGTCCAGAACTCTACAGAGGAAAATATCGATGCGTTCAACCAAAGATTAACTTGTTAAAAAGACGTTCTTATGCCTGTGAAACACAGTGTTTTCCTGTGGAACCTTCCGGATGTCGAAGAGATGCCTTCACATGATGGAGAAACTGTCTAGTTCAGCAGAATTATGATATGTTAAATCTTTGTGTATTTGTCGTATAGTCCTTGTCTGTTCCGTCTTTTTTGTATGTTTCAGATTCTCCTTTGGTCTCTATGGACGTACCGCTGCGGACAGCGTACAGTCAGGCTGGCCGATTGTGGCAGCCAAAGCCAAGCAGTCTTCGCGCGCAGGCGCAGGCGCAGCAAATCAAAACTAAAACTCTTGGACATTAGAGCAGAATTAGAGAGAAGAGAGAACGCGAGAGGTGCGCGAGCAGGCGTTACCTTCTGAATATCATCGTCAAACTTATCTGTAAAAATATCTACCTTTTTAATTAATTTTTGTTAAAGTTTTAAAATAAATGTGAAGTAAGACAAACACGTCTTGGACCCCTTGTTGTCTCCCACATATATATAATTCTATATTTCCTTATTAGCCATGATGATGTTTGGAAAATTAGGAGAGATATGAAATTAAATGTAATTTCAGCATCCTCATTTTGTACGATAGCACATTATGAAACGAATATTTTAAGGAAGAATACAATAAAGAAAGAATAATTCGTTCCCAGGAAAAGAGTTATATGTATGAAACTCTGAAACTAGTTGATATTGGCTAACGACCTTACTAAACTAATTAAAAACTGAATTTATAATAACTCACCCTTTTGAACGACTGTAATATTTCCCCTTAATGTTTTTAATAATCTGTATTATTAATTCTAAATTGTTTTCATTATTTTTGTTATTTCAAGAGTTTATTTTCATTTCAGAATGCCATAAATATTTCAAGAATTAATTTTAAGAAAAAATTTACTTTCTTCTTTTTCCCATCATAGTTCTTTTTCTTTTTTTATATATATCCAGCTTATTTCTACGTTGAAATCAATTTGTGATGAATTCTTAACTTACGAAAATCCCTTTCTTTTTTATTTTTGTAAGTAAAAATACTGAACTCTCTATATAAACAATTGTATGATTAAATCAAAAAGAGAAGTTATTATTTCGTTACGAATGAATATAGATAGCTGTATTGGCCCACTTGTATTCTGTGGTTTATCATCAGTTTATTCCAATAATTTACTTGAGAATACTGTTCAAATAAGAAATACATAAATATAGCTATATTATATTATCAATCTCTCCTTTGACTTTTAAACCTTTTGTTTTTTTTCCTTTTATGTTATAATTTGTGTAAGCTGTTCTATTATTCATGATAGCGAAATAATTAAAAAAAACTTTTTAAACTTGGCTTTCTATTATGTGATTTGCATAGCACATATTATTCATTAGTGTCGAACAAAATATATTTTTTATGCAATATTTGAATGAATAATTTTTTTTATCTTCATCTTTTTTGAGACTCTACTGAAGTGAATAAATATTTTATAATGTAGCATAATGATGATTATAAAAAAAATTAACGTATTGATAAAAAATTTTGAATTTATGATTCCTAAATATCTACCCTTGAATTTAGGTCTTAGTGCAAAAATGTTCTTGTGTTTAATGGCATTTGAATAAATTAATTAAAATGTCATTCGAAAGTATGCAGATGTCCTTTTCAACTTTAAAATATTAAATATGTAGCAATGGGTTACTTGTAAGGTATATCCTATCAAACTCAGTTTTTTTTCCATCCAGCCAAATTAGCACTTTGAGCTAGACCAACTCAACGCGACCAATGAAAGTCATTACTAAATAGTCAATGAGATACAGAATAGTTGTTGAGAGGACAATATAGCCACACTAGTAAGTTCCTGAATAAAAGTCGCTTTGCTATTACAAATATATTGGAGTACAGTATTATCTCGACTTTTTCGCGATTTTCAAATCTCATCGATTTTTTTTCTTCACTAAAACTTGGGTTGAATTAGTGCCAGAGCCTGATGAAATGGGTAATTTGATTGAAGAAGCTGTCAATCTCCCCAGGCAAATAAATTTAGAATTAGACAGGGATGACGTTCATGAACTGCTGAATTCCCACAATCAGGAGTTGACAATTGTTGAAATAGAAATGCATGAGCAAGAACAAAACTTTTAAGAACTTGAATCTTTAGACCCAGCTCAATCAGAAGATTGAATGATGGTTGGGAATTCGACAGAAGGCTTCAGTTTATTGAAAAAAGGTTACACAAATTTTAGAAAATACATACTCAAACGAAGAGTGTATTTTTGCAACAAAACAAAGGAAAAAAATTATAAGCATGCTATGAGGAAATTTCATGGAAGAAAAAAAATTTTGAGCCTGCAGACTATTTGTTAGGTTTTATGAAAGCATTTACATCAAAATAACTTCAGTTTACGATTTGTATTTGTGTTATTTAAGTTTTACTTTAAGCATTTTTTTAAATTACTATATTTTTATTCATTTCTGGCCTCGACTAAAAATAATTTATATGTATTAATACATGAGTGACGGGCTAACGCGTTTTTTCATTAACATGTCCTCTTGGGTTCTTTGGGGCCGGAATGAATGGCAACTCTTTTCCAACCAACCCAAGAAGTAAAGCGTGAAGGGAAGATGCAAATTAGGAAGCTTTTAAGTATCAGAATATTAGAGTAAGCCGTGTGGCATTTGGCGGAATGATATGATAGTCCGTATTTCAAGTGTGAAGAAGTTTTGAGAGGTTAAGTGACAGCCAAGAGAAGTTACCCGTGACAGAGAGCCCTTAGGTCAAGGTGCATACCATTGCACGCCAGAGAACCGCAACTTCAAATAGGATTAGATAGATTGATACTTCGTTGGCAATAAAGATTGGAGTGACTATTTAGATATTCAGATTCGTGATTGCATAGGAATTAAGCTTAGGCGAGTTAGTTATTGATAGTGGCCCGAGTTACGTTATTTCGTTATTATATATTGTGTGTTTAGCCACCGTAGATTCTCTCACATATCATATTATTATCTAATTTGTTAAAGGTTTAAGTTAAGATCTTAATATAGTCATATTAAGATCATGGCAGCTTCCAGCTCTTTTATTTCTACACCTCTAGCTCACGCTGATAATCTAGGAGTATACCCTGACTTACGTGAATTCGACTTGCACGTAATTACGCAGCTCCACCTCTCGCGTAAGTTCATGGTATTACTTTATTTATTTTTGAGGAGTTTCAGATGTTACATTTCTCATTTCAGATAAGTAACCTTTATTATAACATATAACGTACTTAGTTCTAACACTTAAATTAATAAATGGGGGTTATTATGATATCTATTTGTTATCCCCTTCCATGTCTGATTTGATGGCTTCTCAATCCCTACTGAATTCAAGAGAAGCTACGACAAGTAATATTTATTAATATCATGAATAAGTGTATAGTATTTCTTCTTAAGAATTTAATAAAAATTACTTCGTTAGATATTAATAGAATTACTCATGCTTACTGTGTTCAAAGATGATACCAGTGAAAGCAACTTATTTTAGTGTCAAATAATCAGACTGAAAAAAATGAAATAAAATTCTGAATAACCTTAGAATTTTATTTTAGAAACTTACCTGTGATTAAGAAAGCATCATCTTCATTTTTGAATACGGACCATGATTTGTTGCCTACAGAAGGCCTCGTTCAGGTTTCAACGACAACGAACAACTGATTAAATAAGTGTTCAGTTGTCGCGAAACCCGGACAGAGCCAACGATTTCTAATGTCTTGAAAGTAATTTTATTCCATACCTCCTCTGGTTCTGACGACTCATTTGACATTTAGTTCTACAATGACCAAAAATCTTTCATTTCTTTTTTTCTTCAGTTCTACGAAGAAATTAACTACACCTACACACAAAAACTATATAGAGAGAATTACTCGGAACCAACAACATGCTTTCTGTGGAAAAATTCTGAACACGAACAAAATTTATTATTTATTATTTATTATAAGAAAACAATACTTACGAAATATGGTATCTACTGATAAGGCGTAACAATATACAGTCGAATCTCCCTTTTACGAACCTCTATTCAGGGAATTTCTCTACTTTGCAAACTTTTTTGCAAACTAACCTCCAAATAGTGCAGTGTATTTCCTATTTAACGAACTTTTTTTTTCTTGTGATTCAATTTTTTTCTCCATATGTTTTCAATATTTCTCGACCGTCTTAATGATAAAATCATTTGAAACAATTCGTCACGGATTACAGCGTGAAGAAAATGCGCCTGAAAGGGGTTTGGGAGAATGGCAAAGATGCGAGGCGTATTATGAGAGAAAATAATTGTTCAAACAAAATTAACAGATTTTACTAGAAATTAAATTTATGGACGCCTGTGGTATATTAATGGTTATACAAAATGTATGTTTAAAATTATGTGTGTGCTTAAAATTACAAAATGTCATTAAAAGTCATTAATTTTAACATAAAATTATTTTTATAGTAGAAAACACAGTGTATTTCTTAACTCTGTTTTTTTTATTTCTTAATATCATTGCAGATTTCTTTTTGAAGAGTGAGATATATAAAATAAATAGATATAATTTTATAAAGAAGAAAAAGTCTGAATACTTTTTTCAAATAATATGTAGTGTTTATGGATTTAAAATTCGCAGTTTGGAGTTTATAAAGCACATTGAATGATGAATCTCCATTTAACAAATTCTCATTTAACCATCTTTTTTTTCGGGATTTAGTGACTTCATTAAATAGAGGTCCAACTATATATATATATATATATATATATATATTACTTTACTGAAATGATAATTTAGTTTTAGAACTTTTTAATCGCGTCGTATGGCATCAGAAGAAAGAGGCTTTTTACCAGAAGCTGTGATTCTAAAAAAGACATAAATACATGGGAACTATAAATAAACATCTTTTATAAATGTTACATATAAAGCAGGATTGTACTTTGAGGAAACAGAAGTTGTTTCTTTGGAGCTCGAATGCAAGTGCTTATCACGTTTCTCTGGTCTAAAAGGCTGATTGAAAATATTGCTTGCTATCCATATTTAAGAGTCAATGTATATTCACACAAAGCCCTTTTTTATTTTACCAATAAAATGTTGCATTTGTACTATTATTACGTACCTAGTCTTTAAATTTTAAGAACCCAAACCTAAAACTTTGATTCTAGAATCTGTGTATTTCCAGGGACGTCTGAAAGCAACGCTTCTCAAACTGTGGGGAACCCCTTGGAAGGGCGTAATGATCCTAGGAGGTGGGCTCGAGCATATTGAAAAGTCGAAAACAAAAGAATATTTAACAAAAAAATTATTAATTTATTGAAAGTAAACAAACAAAACACATTCTGACATAAGAAAAATAAAAAAAAACATTTATACACTAATGTAATATACATTTAAATGTATCAGTACTGCAGAATGTATTTTAACATTAATTTAGCAATACTAGGTTAAGAACAGGTTTAATAATTACCATTGACCCAACGGGTTTGTCATGTATAAAATTACATGCAAAAAAAATTAACACTTATCATAATAATTTGTACAGTTTATAATCAATCCCTTAATTGCCGATTAAAAGCTACGTGATTTGTTCCTCAATGTCATCGTTTTACACGTATGCTCGCATATGCGGCGTATTTGGGGACGAGAAAGGGAATAAATAAACAAATCCTCTGAAATAAGTAAATCCTTCACAAAGACAGTCAAGATCATTTTCTTGCATTTCAAAACCTTCGGGATAATTTTATGGTTTGGAATGATCAGAAAAGATCGTATTTTAGAAAGACGTATGTATACGCCCGGGCAATTTATGCACTGGCTGAGCGAGACGTTTATATACGCCAGTAACACTTAAGAGGTTAAAGTCGTATGGTGGCTTTAGCACCAAAGTATCGTATTTTCGAATTTAATACACTATTATTGAATGGAAAGGGACGCGATGAAAATTATATGATTGAATATTGGGTTGAAAGTATTGAAAGTTTGAGAACACTGCCTTAAAGCATGGACCAACTGGGCCAGGGCTTAGGGTCTCGCCTTCGAGGAGGCGTCTACTCGTTCTCGACTCTGCCTCAATGATCCGAATAGTTTTAATTTTCAAATGAACTTCTCTGGCATATTCTCCAAAAAACTGGAAATTTCGAACTGTATGCCAACTGACAACAATGGCAGGACTGCATTGTTATGTAATTCCCTTCGTCCATGTCTGAGGCGTCTTCTCGTTCTCGGCTCTGCCTCAATGATCCGAATGGTTTTAACTTTTAAATGAACTTCTCGGGCATATTCTCCAAAAAACTGGAAATTTCGAACTGTATGCCAACTGGCAACAATGGCAGGACTGCATTGTTATGTAATTCCCTTCGTCCATGTCTGAGGCGTCTTCTCGTTCTCGACTCTGCCTCAATGATCCGAATAGTTTTAATTTTTAAATGAACTTCTTGGGCATATTCTCCAAAAAACTGGGACTTTCGAACTGTATGCCAACTGGCAACAATGGCAGGACTGCATTGTTATGTAATTCCCTTCGTCCATGTCTGAGGCGTCTTCTCGTTCTCGACTCTGCCTCAATGATCCGAATAGTTTTAATTTTCAAATGAACTTCTCGGACATATTCTCCAGAAAACTGGAAATTTCGAACTGTATGCCAACTGGCAACAGTGGCAGGACTGCATTGTTATGTATTTCCTTCGTCCATGTCTATGCCTAGGTCTGCCAACATTCACCATCATTACTCCTTTAGTCGTAAGGTTAGAGACGGATGAGTCAGTTTGTGTATAGGTCTACGAGAATGTGAGTCACGCTAATTTATTTTTACGGATTACAGTTTGTACCAGTATTTGACAACATATGCTACATACTATCTTTTAAAGAGGGTCACAAGTAGAACCTACTTCCACATAATGGTATAGAGCCTCAAGAAGTCTTAAGGCGTCATTGTGTATTCCTGTGTGTGCGCTCTATAAATTTCACTTACGAAGGACGGATTTTGCTATTTCAAAATTGTAATTAAACAAATTCTTGGGGTTTTGGGAATATTTTCTTTCCTTCTTACGATTTCTAGATGTTTCTTAAATGTTTCGTGATAAATCATAATTACTGAAACCATGATAATTTAATTTTCGAAATTTACAAATTAGTAACTTCATTATTTCGAGTTCGTTATTATTTGATATTGCGAAAATTTTGCTATTGAGCAAGGAAGAATGGTCCGTATCAAATGAACTACAACACATTTTAATCCTTATTTAGTATGTTATAGCAGACATTGACTCAGTTGTTATCTTTCTCAACTGGATCTTGATAGAGAATGAGTTCAAAACCAGCTACAGAGGTATAATGCAATACTAATATAAAGAACTTTCAATTTCTTAGGAATTATTCAAGCACACAAATAACATTATCTTATATTTATCAAACACTCGAATAGATTGAATTTCTGTTATGAATTCTAACAATTATTACGAGTTACAGTTTTTCTCAAGATTTTTATTTTAAATACATATAATCATCAATGTTCCGGTGCATTTGGAGAATATTGTGAAGGTAATTCCATTTCAAGCACAATACATGGGAATAAATTTCTATTTTTGAACTTAATGATCTAAAGAACAATTTTTTTTATAAAAAAAATTGTAATATGTTAGGGCTGACGTCACAATCAGTTATAAATATCATCATGAAATGTATTTAAGTGTGTGTGGGATAGATCTCAATCATACTAATAATTAATCTCTAAGACAAGGAAATAAAGTAATTTTGTGTGGGAAATTAAATTTTATCTCTTATGCCACATGTCTTTAAAAAGTATAATTTCCTGTTATAATAAAATCTATTTGCCTCATTTTTTTTAAAATTCATAATTAAAGACCTTTATTACAATTATGTATTTTAAGAGATAATTTAAGGGAGCATCGAACACAATTTTTTAATATTTATGTTCAAAAACTTTACATTGGACTTGATTTAATCCTTAAGAAAAAAATACTTAAAAATTTCAACTAAAATCGGATGAAGCTGGAAATTATTTTTTAATATCTAAATCTACTTTATAATTTATAGATTTAGCATATTTTATTTTAAAAAGCTCTTTGCGTTTATTTATCCTAAATATTAAATGATTATGACTTCAAAAGATATTATTTTAAAGGAAATAGAAATCTCTAGCAGAGGCATAAAAAGGAGCAACTCTTTTTGAGTTTCTTTGCCATTGGAGAATTATAAGTTACAGGTTTGCGTTCTTAAAATCATCAACAGCGATAAATAGCTATTTTGTCTGAAGTACCTCATTTTCACGAAACAGTAATATAAATGATCTAAAAAGAGCTTCATCCAATAAAAAAATATGCCTTTCCCTTTTTCAATTCTTATACAAGTAAATAAATGTATTTTATTCGTATATGAGGTTAATAATTGAGTCGCCTTAGAGCTCATAAAAGAATAAATTGCTCGGTTTTTGAAACAAAATGTCTGCATCATCAAAATAAGAATTTGTAAGCAAAGCTATCAAGAAATTCAGAAATAAAGATAGATACAAAAACTAACCTTCTTGGAGCACAAATTTGGAACTCAATTTACTTAGCAATAATGTAAATGAGCCATTTGTACGGGTACATACTGGTATCTTCTAAAAGGGAAAAAATAGTTTTCCGTAAGGTAATTCTGAGAAACCTAGATCTCAAACTTGAGTAAAATTCATCAACTAATAGCCCGTTTTTGTTAGATTACTTTTAATAATTTCAGGAGAATTTTATGAGAAAACCAGTTTTTTTTGTGTGATTTTAAATATTTAATTCATATTGGGGTTCATATATGTAACTTATTCATAATTTAAATAAATTAAAAAAGACGAAAGAGAATTGTGGTTAAATAATTTGATATTCAGAAAAATATGAAATATATATAATTTTTTCATCATATATATACATTCTGTCGCTTCCACATCACGGGTCCGAAACTCAATCCCCGGGATGGGCAAGGTTGACTCAGCCTTTTATTCCTTCAATGGGTCGATAAAATGAGTACCAAGCTTGCTTGGGAACTTAACACCGGGGGGTTTTGCGTCAGACTGACCACATGACAGGAACATCTGCTACGCACCTCAGAGCCCAAGGTCACGTATACTGAGTTGGACACAGTAGGTCTTGTCCCTCATGGGATGTCGTGCCACTGAGTTAAGTTACATACATTTTGTATGCTTGTGTGTCTTAGATGAGAAGTAAACCTTCAGTGCACGCAAATCGATTTGTGTTTTACCAGATAGGTGTTTATTTTAATTAATATTCCCTGAAAGTTATATGTTAGAGTTATTGTCAGCGTCTCTCATAAATTTGAGCTGCGAGCAACCAATACGAATTATTGTATATTGTTCAACTCTTCTTCAAAATTTCACTTCTTGAGAGTACATTAAAGGCTAATTGAATTTAATGCACAGAATCCCCTGCCTCTTCATTGATATTTTATATGACAGAAAAGTGCATTAATTATCATTCTAGATTGATAGAATCGGGGTTTGAGCCCCATGCCACTGGTTTAGCGTTGACAGTGAAGCTCAGGGAAAATATCACAATAGATATTCTCAATGATTTATTGAAATTTGAAGTCATGTAAGGTACTTTTGGGGGGACTTGAGTTTATTTTTAATTGAATACGAAGGTAACACAAAATTCACACAAAAAAAGAAACAGTTTTTAAAAGAATATGATAAAGAAATACTTTCTTAACTTATATAATTTATCTAACTTAAAAAAATTAATTGAAAATAAAGTATGCGTAAAAGAGCGAGATTAAATAAACGCATTGAAGGACAAAGAAAAATACAAGTGAAATACTTAACGTCAGAATAAATTTTGAAGGGATATATAACATTAGAAACAACAGCAAATTAACGATTAAAGCACTCCATAAATTAATCTGGTGTATGATGCATTAAACTTAATTGATACTGAATATCAAAGTTTACACTTTAAAATACAATGGTTGAACCTTAAGTGCAAATTAAATATATATTCCCTGGTTGAAGTTTCCACTCAACCACTTTTATATAAGAAAATATCTTATAATGGTATTCAAAATTGTTAAAAATATTTAAATATTGTTAATCTATTTAGCTAAACATATTTAAAAAATGCTTCTTGAAGTAACTTTAGAGTATCTCCGCACTTAAGAATTTTACTTAAGGTTTTAGCACATAGAATTAAAGAGAATAAATAACTTTCCTTAGAAGTTTTAATAATTAGTATAATTATAAGGTCTACAGATATTTCCTGAAAATCCTTTTCTAACTATGGAACCAAAAGTTAAATGTTTAAAAGGTTGTAAAAAATATATAAGGATTTTAAATAGAAATTGACACATTTGTTTTATCTTATAAAATTCACCTTTTCAAAATATGCATAAAGTATATTTTATATTACGAACGATCATTATGAAATTGATTTCAAAACTTTTTGTTTCTGTCAATACTCATTTTGTTGATTCTTCTAAAAATGACGTAAAATATGCTTCCATGACAAAATGAATGCTAATATTTTCTTCAGAAGCAGAAAGGATTTACTTGCCAAGAAACTTTCACTTCTGCTACTCTTCGTAATTCTTGCAGAAGAGCATTTTTCTTGTGCTTGAGTGATAGAATGTGGACAAGAGATTCTTATTTTCAATATTGGATGTATTTGTAAATGGATAAAATGACGAGATTTAAAGATGCTTCTCTAATTAAATTCACTAGACTTGGAGTTTCTTTAAAATATTTTGTTCAATGTAAATGTTTCCGTGAAAATATGTCTTACATGGAAGCAGCATAGTATTCTCGCTCCTGTTTCTCCCAAAAGTCATTTGATGCATTAAGAATTTATACAGGAAAATGTACCTTGAAAAGTAATTAGTGAAATTTGTACCGGATATTAGTAAATTTTCTTAAGAAGAAATGTTGCAATGCCTTATAAGTTTCTTGAGATTATTATTAATAAATAAATCATTTTACTCGACCTTTGTGAAAAGTGATGAATAGCAGAGTGATTGGTTGATGAATTATATAATATTACAATACTAGACATTGTTTTGGGAGCTCATTTATTTTCAAATAAACTACAAGAATAATAAATCATCAAGACTGTATTCTGGTCATGGAAGCTTGAAAGTGATGGTTACGAACTCGTGACTGGCGTTATCAAGTCACGAGTTCCTGACCTGGAACAACTGAAAATCCACCATACAGAAGGACTGGTGGGTGTTTAATCTGACATGGCTGAAAGTCCTCGTGTTGGAAAGGTGTGGAATTCAAGAGAGTATTGTGCCAAAATTCAGATGTTGTCTTTTTCACTTGACAACGGCTTAAATTAACGAGGTCCCTCACATTGCTTTAGAGCCTCATGTTGATAAAATCTTACTTTCATATATATATATATATATATATATATATATATATATATATATATATATATATATATATATATATCTACACTTGTGTCCAATATTTAAAGAATTTTTAAATTTTGTTGATTATTTCTAGAACTACTGGACAGATTTTAATAAAATTTGGTATGCATATAGGGCTAATATAATTCAATAAAATAACCCTTCACCAGTTCAAATACACACGCATGATCGTGTGTAACTTATCGAAGTCATAAAGTATGAAACAGCAGTTGAAGAATATAACAAAAAAATTGGTTATCAAAAAAATTATGGACCCCTCTTTTAGATAAACATGCAACACACCGTTACTTTATACTGGAAATAAGGGGATTTCTGAACTCATGTGGCGACTAATGCCATTCGCTTAGCAACTCTTTTGTCACACCTTGGATGGTTCTCGGAGGGTTTTACGAATTGCAATTGTCCTACCAAGAACGTCCCAGGCATGCTCTATACGGATGAGGTGTAGAGATCTAACTGGTCAAACCATTCGGCGAATGTCCTCACATTCCAGAAATTCATTGCCTAGATGAGTTCTATCTGCCTCACGCTGTCATCCATTAAAATTAAATCAAAGCGTACTGCATCTATGAAAAGACGAACATGGGCTCCAAGACCTCATCTCCGTAATTCACAGCAGTTACAGTGTCTCATGCAAAAACATTGCGTTATGTGCGGTGAAATCCAACGTAATGCCTACCCGAAGCCTCAAACCTCCGCTACCGTTATGGTCGATTTCTTGGAAAAAGGAGGGTAGGTAGCAGGGTCCCTGGTTATCTCCATATAAAAGCACGGCGAGAACATATTGGAGAAAATCAGACCCCCTCCCCCTTCGTTACCTGCAATTCATAGTCCGAGAAATCCGTGAAGCCTTTTTATTGTAAAGAGGGGATTATACCCCCTATTAACCAATTTTTTGTTATAAAGGGTAATTTTTTTCCAGGTATAGAAGTTTAAGCTGGCATTACTTTCCAAGATGGCGACCGATTTAACAGCTGTCAAGTGATTTATTCTCAGTTTGGTTTGGCAATTCATCAAAACGATCATCAAGCAAGGCGTAGATTCGTCGAATGGGCCCAAAACGAGATTACCGTTGTTCCCGATTTTCATAAGCGAATTTTGTTTAGCGATGAAGTGCACTTCTGGTTGAATGGCTACGTCAACAAACAAAACTGCCGCATTAGGAGTGCAGGTAATCCACAAGTGTATGTCGAAACACCGTTACATCCAGAAAAACTGACTGTTTAAAGCGCTTTATGGGCTGGTGGAATACTTCTTCAAAAACGATGAAGGCCACAACGTTACAGTCAATGGTGATCGGTATAGAGCCATGATTACTAACTTTTTCATTCCTGAATTGAACAATCATGATGTCCAGGAGCTGTGGTTCCAACAAGATGGGGCGCAACATGTCACACAGCTCGTGCCACAATCGATTTATTGAAAGACACGTTTGGTGACCGCCTAATTTCACGTTTTGGACCTGTGAATTGGCCTCCAAGATCTTGTGATTTAACACCGCTAGACTATTTTCTGTGGGGCTATGCAAAATCATTGGTCTATGCGGATAAGCCACAAACGCTTGACCATTTGGAAGACAACATTCACCGTGTTATTGCCGATATACGGCCACAAATGTTGGAAAAAGTCATCGAAAATTGGACGTCCAGATTGGACTACATCCGAGCCAGCCGTGGCAGTCATTTGCCAGAAATCATATTTAAAATGTAATGCCACAAGATTATCTTTCGAATAAAAATATCCATGTTAATCGAATAATAGATCGTTGTTTTATTGCAATTTAAAGTTCTATACCTTTAAAAACACCCTTTATTCTGCAAATGCTGTTTCATACTTTTCGACTTCGATGAGTTTTGCGCAAAATCATACGTTTGTATTTTAACTGTTGAATGGTTATGTTTTGCATTATATCAGCCCTATATACATACGAAATTTTATTAAAATCTGTGCAATAGTGCATGAGATAATTGACAAAATTTAAACATTCACTTAATTTTGATCACCAGTATATGTTACATACACTTGCGTTTGTGTTCTGTAAATCAGGTTTTCAAATATCTTTGTTAATGTTATGTGTGAGTTTTCCGTTTACATTTTTTAATAGTATTTAATATATATCTTGCAGTTTTAAAGAATTTCAGAAAGTTCATGTAGTTTGATTTCATAAAAATCACCAAGTTCATTATCAGAACTCTTCATGCACCCATGTCGAAAAATGAACATTCAATTTTATTGCAAGCTCATTTGAGCATAATTTGCTTAGAAAAAAATGTACTGATAACATTTCACTATTTCCATTGAAAATTTTACTAATTTTTTATCATTATGTTAAAGTAAATTGTTACTTTGGTTCAACGGTTTTTTTTTTTCATCCATGATAGCATATCGCATAAAAGATACGAATTACTTTTTTGTATTCAGGTGTAATAATTTATTATCTTGACAAAATAAACTATTATATATGCTCAAGGAACCTGCTCTAAAACAAGGAAGGTGTATCACTTCCGGATACTTATGGTTTATCTTTTTATTTCACGTTCTGGAGTTACACATACACTTAAACATTTTCGAAGTTTCAAAACACCAGAAAAGAAACATATTGTAATCAAATTCCATACATTTAAATGACATTCATTTTCTATCAATAGCTACAAAATCTGTTGTAAGGGTTTTCATAAGCTCTCCTTCGTGATTTACCCATGAAGTCAGTTAAATTTCTTTAAGGAGAAGAATAAATTAATATTGTGCTTACTCACATAAACTCATTGTGTTAAATGGAGAATGTTTTCGAAGATAATTCGATGGAAATTTTAAGAATGAAACTATATTAAACATAGCAAAAAATGTACTTTGATAGACATGGACAGTTCGGAAGTGGTGGAAATAGGCTTTTGATGACTTCGTAATTTATATAATGGGAAACATCCTATTTTCTCAGCGACAAATCTTTATCTTTAAAGACTTGAGGAACATAAAGGGAAGTTAAAATAAGTCTAGACGCCGAATTACATAGTTTCTGTCAACTAGTAAATCACTTCCTGTTGTCTTTCAAAATGCTGTAACAGCATGCTATTTCAAATGAGGATATCATTAGCTATTGTAAGTATTAAAAGCACTACTCGGGAATATTTGAATAAGTTCTCATACTTACGATGTTACCAGTTTTCTTTTAGGAAAGTTAATTTAAGACGAGAAATTTTAAATATATATGTGTTGTGTGTGTGATCAATTTAATTTGAAACATAAAGTAGCTGCTCCAATTATAACTCTAAATATTAATAAAGAGACACTAAACATCCAATTGTCTCTGAAAAAGAAAAAGTAAGAAGAACCCCATCACAAATAGAATATAATGTAACATATAATATATATATATATATATATATATATATATATATATAGTCTAATTCTCTACAGACAAGAAATAAACATTCACCAATAACATTCGAAAAAAAAAACACAGAGACAGTAAAGAGAACATACAATGAAGGATACTAGATTAAAAATTATAAAATGGATGCTGCAGTATTATAAGCATTGCTGACTTAGGACAGCTAATATATAAATTACATAAAAGTGGGGTTGAACATGTTTTTTGGCCAGTCAACCTTCCCCCTTTATGTAAATAATACTGAGCAAAATCCTATTGAAAGTAATGGATAGGAATATCTAAATCCATTACAAAATAGAGGTAACTTACCTAAAAATTGCACTTGAAAATGCAGAGCCCGCGCTAAATCTGTGAGTGCAATAAATAAGTTATTGCCAGATTCTGGACCCTAATGCAGATTCAAAGCATGAGAATGGCTGAAATGTAGCACTTAACAAAAGTATAAAAAGAATAGAAAGCAAAAAATTAATAAAAGAGTTACGAAAAACCATAACTTTAGAGACACTAGAGTATATATGAATTAAATAATAATAATTAATTTTAACTAATAATAGAATATGGAGGTAACTATAGCTATGAAATGTGTAAATTTATAGTATTAAACTATAATTAATCTAAGAATTTTTAAACCTTACAATATTGAATAGCTTTATTCATATATCTATTAATAAAACTATATATATATATATATATATATATATATATATATGTCATATAACTATATATATATATATATATGTCATATAACTATATATATATATATATATATATATATATATAGTAATTCATAGCACTGTAGTTGATTTCATCATGAAATAATCACTTTAGAAAGAATAAGAGCACGTAGTACGTATTGCAACATAATCCAGTTAAAATTATTATTCGCAATAAGTTATTATAGGAATATAAGTTTTCGTTAATTTTCATTTTAAGCTATTGTAAGAATTTTGTAAGATGTAATGATTCGAATGATCTTTAAATCTTATATTTTTTATGCTAATAAAACATTAAAATAAATTTAAAAACAAAATCTTCTCTTTAAACAATGTAATAAGAACTCCTTTTAAAACGTTAAGTCTAGTCTAGTCTAGTTGGCAGAATCGTAATCAAAGGGTAGAGTGTAACGGAATTTTGAATAAATTCCGTTGATTAAAAAGGACCGAAAAAAAGCAAAATCTTCATAAAAATTCAAAAAACAAAGAATATTTGGTATCAACTAAAAATAGACAAATGCAAATTATTAGAAAAATACAGCGAAAGCAATTATTTTTTTCCTATGAAAAATAAGTAATGAGCAGGTATATTATATACTGCGAAAAATTAAGAAAACAGACGTCATACAATCGTAAATATTATTCTGAACTAAAATGATACTTGAAGTATAACATTAATTAACAGTGTTAAAGAAAATGATACCGATATACATTCCACTAAATATACAAAAAATATTTAGACGATTTGTGTGTGCTCAAATGAATTTCTTAAATATTTTTCATCATTTATAGAATGGGTATTTCTTTCAAAATCTATATTTGTGTTTTTAATTTAAAATTTATCATGTTTGCTTTTAACTTACATATGAAGTAACAAATTAAGAGACATTTTTAACAGTTTTGATACATTGCTCATATATCATTATAACCAAAAACAGCTTAAAATTAAAAAATATTAGAATAATTGAAAGAGAACGTGTAAATACATTATATAGAAGTTTCTAATTTTCCATGAATTAGAGCGAATTATCAAAAAGTTTTCAGAAACCTTTGTTTAATTCAAGTATTATACATGAAAAGGAGATAGCCAGACATTGTGTACTCTAAGTCTGGCGCAGCAGTAGTTATATTTGTAGAACATAAATTTGTCGACAATTTAATTAAAAATTCAATGTTTGTATACAGAGTAAAAGTTACTTGCATTTATTAACTGCTCATTTTGTGTATGCATTTCAATTATGAGGCATAGAAACAACTTTGAGAACCTATCTCAATTCTTTGAACCTTACTGCAGACTTAACCTCATTTTTGTAATTATGAATAATTTCAAAGCTCTCTTGCAGATTTGAGAATTAAGTTATAATCCGAAAGATTCACTCATAAGACTTTTCGTCCAATTAACCGTTTGAAATAGATTATACATCTCAAATTATACCAATGGTCTTCCTTTACTTGACTAGGAAATGTTATGTTGAGTGAGATATTAATGCCATATCCAAATGAAGATTCAAGGTACAGGGTACAAGTAAAATTATTACGGCAGTATTTTTTAAAAATTGCGAAAATTATATTCTCTTAGAAATGGTAAAATGTTAGAAAAATATCAAATCAGAAAAGACAGGGCAAAATTTAATGAAAAATGTTCTTGAACAAAAACAAAAATTATGATGAAGATATATTAGACACCAAAAAACCATTTGACGGAGAAGAAAAATTATTCATTCATAACTACATAAACTTACGAATGAAGCGAGTAAAAGCAAGACATAAATATGTAATATGACATCAGTTTTATTAAAATTTATTCGCTATAACTGGTGAATTCGAATGACTCACCAGAGCGGTGGCGATCAAAAAATTGTACCTATATAAGGAATTATGTTCCATTTTTAATCATTGTTATTTGATCTCTTACAGCGTAAGATTTTCCTTCGTCTAATTAAAAGTGAAGAGATTTTTAAGTTCATAAAAGAGGCGAGAATGTTAAGCAGCATTTACTGCTTCATGCAATTAGTTTCCGAGCGTTTATTTGTGAAATCTGGAAAGAAAGGATTTTGATTAATTTCCTTTTATTATACTCAACATACCCAAAGCCAACTCTAATTACAATCTTTGGAAGTGTTCTTCAAGCAAATCCCCATTGAAGATACTTTTACATTAGTAATAAGTTTCTCTCGAAACATTTATAGTTATTTTTAAGCAAACACATATTTAATAGCTCATTACAGTATTTTAAATATATAATTTAATAGTTTATTTTTAATGGGCTACATATTGACAACTAAGCCTTTGCAAACAGGGCAAGTCCCCAAATGTGAGAGCCATTTCATAGTGACACCATCTAGTGGCGGCTCACGCTACCAAATTTTCCGCTTTAATTAATTTTAATTCAAACTCTAGTTGGATGCATGCTAAATGTTGTCAGGATTTAATTTTGCTGAGAGAACCAGGGCCAAAATGATACTTAAGTAATCTCTTACATCTACCTAATCATATAACTAAGGCCCAGTGGCAGCGTAACGCACTTCCACATATCAAGTCCGGGGTTTTGTCCTCGGGCTGGGCAAAGTCGACTCAGCCTTTCATCCTTTCAGTGGGTCAATAAATGAGTACCAAGCTAGCTTGGGAACTAAACACTGGGGGTTTCTCTTCATAATGACCACCTGATCGGGACATCTGCTGATGTATCTCAGTGCCCAGTTGTGACGTCTTACGCGTCTTTTCTTTAACAAGTCCTTTGGGTTCTTTGGGCCAGAATTAATGGCAACTCTTTTCCAACCAAATCGAAGAAACGAGAAGTGAAGAGATGCAAATAATATAGGATAAATATAGGATCTTAGAGTAAGCGTGATGGCAATGTAATGGCAGTGTAAAGGAATGTTAGACAATTGAAGTGCGTTGTGGCTGTGGATGATAATTGAAGTTCGTCGTTCAAAGATTCAAGCTCTACGTGTTGTGGATAAACATATTGGTGATCGATTAGAAGTTAAACGTAAAGCTATTTACCACTGTAGATAAAGACAAGTTTATTACAGAATAAAATAAGGTAGGATTGATTACTTATTATTGTTATATTTGAAGATCAGGCGGTTCACAATTATTGAGATAGGTCTGAATTATATTGTGTGTTGCGTATTGCGTCATCGTAGATTCTCTCATTCATTTAATAATATTATATTTGTTCAAAAAGTTTAAGTTGAATATCTTAATAAAGTCATATTAAGATAATGTTTGATCCGAGTTCTTACGATAACCCTACACCTCTAGCTTGCGCTGATACTTCGAGGGATGTAATTCCAAGGGGAGGTACATCACACAGTGGTCACGTATAATGAGATGGGCACAGTAGACTTTGGCCCTCATGGACTGTTACACCACTGAGTTTAGTTTTTTTAGTCATATAACATGCGAGGCTACGATGCAGAAAATTTATCTACTTCAGCTGGGATCGGACCTGCAACCATGGACTTACGAAGTAGGCACGCTACTATGCCACCAATTCGACCACAGTTTAATAGTTTCTTACAAATATTTTTATGTTCATTGATTTAAAACAAAACATTTTCACATAAATATTTCACTGTAAAATTGTTAGAAGCATTTTAAGTTATTTACAAGAATTTAATGACAGTTAAGGAAATGGACAGCGAAAGAGTATTAAAGCAAAAAATGCACAGTTCTCTAAGAGAACAATAACATTAGAGTAAAATAACCGGATATTTCTTCAAATAGCTCTTTTAGTTATTTTCATAGTGAAAAAATTGTTTTAACACAAATAAATTCATTTTAAAGGGATAAATAATACAAAGTAGATATCAACTCCAAATTATGAAGACTTTATTTATTTATTTGTCAAGCTCATTTTGAGCCACCGTGAATTAATACATAAATACATGAACTGAAAATATTAACCGTTTTAATATATCTGTTAGTTTAACTCATTTTATGCAAAAAAAAAAATTAAATACACAACATAGATACACAAAAAGCTTTTTTTTAAATCTGAAAAAAAACATATAGATCCCTTGTATATAAAATAAAACTGACTGTGGTGAATATCTAAAATACTATTTTTATCTGACCCTCCACATCAACATCTCTGCGTCGAATAAAAAGTTTAATAAAGAAATAAAGCACAGCTATAGTTTAATGAAAGCAGATAGGGAAAAGTTTTGTATACAATCATTCTCAGCCATGATGATTCCAAAGAAAGTTAGAAACCTAAATGGCATGCACAGAATTCTAAAATCCAATTCTCTTAATGATACAATCGAATACTTAAAACGAATCACTAGATGGGAGATCCATTGTACGCAGCTTTCGGGTTAAAGCATAAAATGAAAAGTAGGTGGAAGATTCTCCTCAAAGAAAAGTTATTTTTCCACATTTTTGTTATTTTTTCTTCGCACCTCCTTTGGACCGGCTGAAGCTAACAAGGTCATCTATTGTTAGTTTGAGTAACGCGAAGACCCGCCTTTCTGTCTGGATTGCAAAATCACCTGGTAGAGTGATAGGGAGGGGGCAATGGGCGAGAAAGTAAAACTTGGGAGGAGGCCATATGTGAGAAAAAAATTGAAGGGCTTAATGATATAAGAGCTATGAAAAGTAAAGAAAACTTATATATATATATATATATATATATATATATATATATATAAGTTTTCTTTACTTTTCATAACTCTTATATGAAATATATATATATATATATATATATATATGTGTGTATGTGTGTCTGTGCGTGCGTGCGTGTGTGTGTGTGTATATGTGTGTGTGCGTGTGTGCATGTGTGTGTTAAATGAAGGATGAAAGGGAAGAAATGATGGATATATTAAACATCATACAAATCAGAAGAAGTATAAATTCTGGAACAAACAATGAAAAAAATCAACATATGAAGAGAAGTCAATGGACAAAAATGGAATATATATACATATATATGCATACTGTTTTTAGATTCGAGCATCATCTAAGCACTTGTGAATGCTTCTTTAGGAGTGAAAGCAGGTTATCGAAAAGGGGTTTAGAGCTTTATCCAATATATTTCAGAGGGCCTATTGGGTGGTGTCTTTGGTTGAGCGCTGTCCTTGTAATCCTATGTTTGTGGGTTCGACCCCGGCACAAGTCGGTGGATTTTCATGATGCGGAACATTGACTGCGTATATGTCGTATGATTATACGACATGTTGAAATTTTCCTGAATGCCAGTTTGGCTTAGGTGCTCTCGGCAAAATTAATTTCCAAATACAATTTCGCATCGTCAGAGTTTTGGTGCTTTCATTGGAGGAGGAAGCTGGGTGTGAAACTTATATTGCTGCAGATGGTATCTAAATATATGATGCCACACCAAAAAGTAATACCAGCTCCCTTGGAAAGTACTACAATCCGCTGACCCATTTTAAATAAAAACATATTTCCTAGGATTTCACTCAGTTTTGTAAGCAGAAAATTGCAATGTCGATGAATCCTCAGACTTATTAAACCCCACTTTTTTAAAGCTTCCCTCAGTCAGAAATATTTATAATATTGCAGTATTCATCTCTTGATAGTTTTCAAATTTTTATTTATCTATTAAGTGGATTATTAATCTCAAATTTTAAATTTCTCATTTTCAGATAGTTTTTGTCTCTCAAGTGGGGTATATAATACTGCAAAATCTTGAGTGAAACCTGTATTTACCTTTCCTTATTCTTAAGATACTTTTTCTAGAATTACAAATCCAGAAAAAAAGAATAAAAAGGGAAAAAAATCTTTTTTTACAACTTTCCTTATAAAAATCATTTAAAATGAACGTACATCAGTTTGAAAAAAAAAACCAACTTCCAACTTTTGATTAAATTTTATTTTCATTGGAAATCGAAAGCAATAGTCTTAAGTTAAAAACAGAATTATCCCACATTTTCTATTTCTTAATCAATTTTACATTAGATTAAACTAGGCTTAAAACTAATTATTTGGTGCCCATAGTATTGTTTCAGGGACTAAGGAATTTGTTTCTACTGTGCGAAAATAAATTTGCTTAAAAAATGCTTTAAGAACCAACGATGCATACTGGTTTATTTAGTTGCAGGAATTAAAATGAGAACAAAAGGAAACTAATACAAGCAATTAGTACTGAAGAATTTGAAAAACCCTACCTAAATATATGACATAAAATCTAAGCAATAAAAAGCAAAATTTAAGACACAATAATTAGCTATCAATGTATAGAATATCAATTATAAAAAATATAAAGGTTCAATTTAAAAGAGAAAAAAAACTAACTCCAGAGATAATACCTACTAATTAATTCACTGTTCATTCAATTTTATTTTTCGTCTGTTGCTTTAACCGTTGCTGCATAAAATTTGTTTTTATTAAGTACCTTATTCTTCCTTAATGTATGACATAAAATCTCTTTTAAAAGTCTCAAAACAAAGTTAGAAGTTTATATAATCTAATAAATAACATAAATAGCCCCTTAACTTTTTTCATTACTAAAATAGCTCAGTTCTCAAATTACACAGGAGTGATAAAAATTTACTTTTTATAAATCGTTTATATTTTTAAAATTCATTTCATACATTTGAAACTGTAATGTATAAGTTACATATAAAATTTTGTAATTGTAAAAAAACGTAAAAATAAAATTATACTTGCGTTTATTTTTAAAGGGTACCTTTCTTCTGTTCTTTAAAAAATATGTAAATATAAATATTTTCTATATTTTTTTTCTTAAAAGTGAGCAAACTGAATTATTTCCTTTATGATTTTGTAACTACCCACCTAAAATGGATTTCAGCTGGTAAAAAAAAGCCTGCTGCATTTTTTTAAAAAAAAAATTGGAAATTTTTCTAAATATTAAAGTAATTCCTAGTTTAGAATGTCTTCTTTTACAGCTTATTTTTTACTGAAGAAGCATTTAAAAACCAACCACCAAAAAACATTTTTAAAAAAATCAAAGAATATATTTCTTTTAACAACTCTGATTAAGTCGCAGAATTCTGCAAATATTCAGAATAAATAAAACACGCTTGAAAATAATTTTTGGCATAAATTTTATCTTCAAAGTAAACAAATGAACTGTCCTATTTCAACATAAACATTAATTATACATAATACAATTAAGGGTTATTAACTCATCTCTCTCTCCATCTTTAGGGCTGCGGTAGCCCAGCGGTCAAGGTATCGGATCATGGCAGGCATGTCATGAGTTCGAGCCCAGTATCACTAAAAACGCGCTGTATAGGCAGCGATGCACGCTAATTCTGTCGAGAGCTGAAACGTCCTCCCGTTGGTGTGGTGTAGTTGTTAGGAGAGGGGGTAGCCAGTTCAGGTGTCGTCCACATCACTTGACCATGGTTCAAAATGACGTGATCCGTCACCAAAAGCCCTCGTGCACCTGAACAGTGCGACGTTAATATTCCCTCACTATCTTCATCTTGGTGGCCACAATAACATAGTGGTTATAGTCACTGGCTCGGGGCCACCATATTGTTGAGTGGTGGGTTCAAGTCTTGATGCCACTGAAGACCCACCATGTAGAGTTCCTGATGCACGTTAAATCTATAATATATATAAATCATCACGTTCGCGTGGTGAAAAAGTTAAGAAAGTCTAGCGCCATTTCAAGTATTTTCTTCATCTCTTGACTATGGTACAAAATAATGAGGTACATCACCAAAACAAACCCCGCGCGTGTTTCTTAACACTAGAATGACTGAAATTTAGTATATACCTATATTGCCCAAAAGCAGTCAAAATGACTGCATTGAGAAAGCCAGGAGAGGGGGTAGCCAGTTCAGGTGTCGTCCACATCACTTGACCATGGTTCAAAATGACGTGATCCGTCACCAAAAGCCCTCGTGCACCTGAACAGTGCGACGTTAATATTCCCTCACTATCTTCATCTTGGTGGCCACAATAACATAGTGGTTATAGTCACTGGCTCGGGGCCACCATATTGTTGAGTGGTGGGTTCAAGTCTTGATGCCACTGAAGACCCACCATGTAGAGTTCCTGATGCACGTTAAATCTATAATATATATAAATCCTCACGTTCGCGTGGTGAAAAAGTTAAGAAAGTCTAGCGCCATTTCAAGTGTTTTCTTCATCTCTTGACTATGGTACAAAATAATGAGGTACGTCACCAAAACAAACCCCGTGTTTCTTAACACTAGAATGACTGAAATTTAGTATATACCTATATTGCCCAAAAGCAGTCAAAATGACTGCATTGGGAAAGAATAACTAATGTGTAAAAAAAATTGTATGTGTTTAAAATTAATTTTTTTAAATAGTTTTTATATTATTTACAGTCATATAACAAGTTATTAGTAAATTTTAACAATAAAAAAATTTGCTTCTTTTAGGAAAAAAATGTATTCTAAAAAAGTGTAAGAGAGAAGTTTTGTCATTATATATATACGTAATTGTTTTTCTAATTGAAATCAAAAAGCTGTCAAAATGACTTCCTTGGGCTATACTGCTTAGTGGTAAAATGCGACGTTACAAAAGACTTACTCGATTTCTCCCTCTTTACAGTTTATGTATATGCATATATATTTAATTCAAATTTTGTGCACTTTTATGAGTAAAATGTGTTTAAAAAAAGCGTTGTTTCTTCGTTGTTGTACTTTTTACAAAGTATGTCATTACCCCATATGCCTTAAAAACTAATCTTTTAATAGATTTATTTAATCCGTAGAGAAGTATAATGAACTAAGCTGCAAAAAATAATGGAGGAATATTATTTCATCAAAATTAAGCTGTGCATTCAAGAAATAAAACCTTATTTTCTTTAATTACTGTAAATAACCAGCTTACTCAACTTATTAAAATTATTCAAAAAAAATTTTTCGCTAAATTCTACCACTAAACATTCTAAAGAAGAAAAACTCCTTTTGTGATAGAACTCCAACTCTGTTATAAATAGATTTGCTCTATTACATAGGAGCCCTATTTCCTTATAGAAGATGTTCTTTAAGTTTGGAGCAATGTCTCATCTTACCTAGAGCTAAAAAACCATTCGAACCTTTACTGCTACAACGACAAGAAGTGCCTCTAGTTGAAAAATGATTCTCTTTACTTTTATAACCCTGCA
This sequence comes from Trichonephila clavipes, assembly GCA_019973935.1. Classification (NCBI taxonomy): domain Eukaryota; kingdom Metazoa; phylum Arthropoda; class Arachnida; order Araneae; family Nephilidae; genus Trichonephila; species Trichonephila clavipes. Next base: position 268,170 of record BMAU01020087.1, read on the forward strand.
CCACTCGTAGCCGAAGCAAACATTGAATGGTGCTTTATCTTTGTACAGCTATTCCTTCTTATTCGCTATTATCAATTCGAATTTGCCGTCGACGGAAATAAATATTTCCAGTCTGTGGTTTTTTCTGAAGGTGTTGAAATGATATGCGAAAGAACTCAAGAATGCAGTAGGATTTTCCAAAATGCGTTATCAGGCAATCCCTTATTAATCATTCATTTTCGCGTAAGTGTCTTCTAAGAATTTGGGCGAAAACATCTGAAAATGGGTGTTATATTTATAAACATACTCATGTACTCATGAATATCATGATATGCTCTATATATTATGAATTTTAAAGATGTTATGTAATACAATTTAACTTAATGATGATGGAAATTTCCATCATAACATTTAGTGGACAAAATATTGTACTCAAAACAGGTGTACTGTAATTGGTTATTGCTGACAACTTTTTTCGCGACTTACGTAATGACGTTACTGTCAAATAAAAAAATAAAAAATACGTCACAATAATTTTAGTGGGTATGAACTTGTCATTTGCTGTTTGTTGTGGTTGGAAGTGATGTTCTTAAATATTTTTTTATAATTAATCTGAGAGATTTTTTTTGCTAATTAATGGGATAATGAGTGGAAAATAGGTTTATATTTTGTATTTCTGTTATTTTCTGTATAATTTATATCGAATACCTCAAATAAAATCTTCCCAGGATCACATGACAGAAATTTACATCACTTCGTAGTTGTTTCACTTCTAATGCATAACGAAAAGGTTTTTTACTACATGTTTATTTTATGTTATTTTTTACAGAAATTTAGAAGAGAAGTATATTGAAGATTACTTGGACCAGGTTAAAAGGTGGTTATCTATCAGAAGATGGAGTTGATGACGAAAATACTGTTAACGAGTACTGCGAAGCAGATGAAATTAGAATGATAATAATAATAATTGTTTTTGCAACTATCATCAAGAATGAAAATGATACAAAGATATATTATTCTTTTGTACTAAGCTTAACATATAAACTTGCATGAGGATGGTTCCATGGATGAACTTGCTCCATCATACTGTTTTTTAATTATTGTATATTTATTCTAGGGTTTTCTCTTTAATCTAGAGCATAAATTCCATCACCCTGGTTTATTTTTTAAAAGAAGAGAAAAAATCCTGCAAAGAAGGTATGAGATGTACATTAAGTTTAAGTACACTCGTAGGCACCAAAACAGTTTATGCAAAAAAGTTGAAGATATATTTGTCTCATTTTACATTTGAAGCATTTATTAAAGAATTTAATAATATTTCCTTAAATGAACTTTTAATTTAAAATACATACATTAAGTGTAGTGCAATGTATTATTTACGTTATCCTTGCTTTAAACTCTCTGAATTACTCTAGGGAACCTTAAGATGCTTAAATTTCTGAAATGAGAAATGAATGCAAACTTAAAAACAACAGATTATGTTTTACGTTCTATATCAATTTTATCAACTTCATGAAGATCTTAGTGCTTTTGATGGGGATTTATGTCTCCTTAAAAGTATTAAATACTTTGTTGTTAATAAAATGAAAGTATTGCCCAAAATATAAGACCATCCAGCTTGTGACCTGTTGTTATTTTGGGGTGGTATATTTTTGTTATTTCTGCTGTAATATTAAATGAAGAATATTTAAAGAACTTAATCCTCAATTAAAGCTTTGAAAATAAAACAGATCCAAAATTTTGGGTTTATGAATAGATGAGAATGGAGGACTTTATAATTCAAATTTATATATGAATCAATGATTTGTTTGCCTCAAACATAATTCTATGAGCCAATAACTGTCTTTATTTGGATGAAACTGTTAAAGAAAAACACAAGTATCGAATAATAGGAAAAATATCTTAAAATTATATATCATTAGAAAATAACACTGCAAATTTAGTAATTTTTCTCTAATTATATAATTAGAAATGTATGTTTTCCAAATGTTTTTCCTGTTCTTCTGCAATATCATGTTTTTAAATCCATTCTCAAAACTTATGCTAATTAAAAATGTTGCTTGTTGCAGGTTTTTTTTTCTCTTATGGATCAACGCTTATCATTACAAAATTTATAGTGTCATTTTTATAACTGTGATCTAAGTAACTTTCATGAAGTATATAGCACTTTGATTTATATGTTTTACGAAACTATATTATTTCTCATCGACATTTGGATAAATTTTACTGAACTTCTGCAGCTTTTCCCCCTTATACAGAATGTGGTGAAAATACAAATTAATTCTAAAACAGTTACTGTAACAAGTAGAATTTTAAAAGAACAATTTGACTATGCCATTGTAACTCGGAAGATTTTAAGAAGTCAAATCGTATGACTTGGAATTATACTTATTTTTACCCCCTGGCGGTATAAAGACGTCTGTGAGGCGTCATTTATTTCATGTTCTATTGTACACATTGACGTCTACGAGACGTCAAAAATGGATCTGAAAGTCTGTACACCCAGGGAAAGAAAAAAAGAGCATCGTATGCATTTGTATGTAAAGGTCTTAATATGATTATTGAAGCAACGAAAAAGGATATTCAGCAGAATTAATTACGCTCAATAAAATGCTTAAGAAATATGAGTTTATTTTTTAAAAAAAAATAGTGTATAACAATAAAAACATGTCAATAAAAGTCCTACGATTATTGGATTTATTTTTCCAGAATATACAATCCGTTTCAAATACATATCATTTTGCTCTATTTAAAAGTTACTTATGTATAGTAAAATTTTTATATCACTTTATTTTAAAGTCATGTAAAAGTTAAGGAAATTAGTTCCATTCTAAAGGAATTTTTATAGTAAATTTCACACAAATTAGTATGGTGTAAATAAAGGATTAAGCTAAAGCTCTCAAATGGCTTGGGGAGTCTCCAACCAGGATATGGAGATCCCTTGGATGGCCTTATCAACCGTAACTGCAGATGCTGAATAAAAGGAAGATAAAGCTCTAATCACCAGGAAGAAAGCCATTTCCTTTACAACCCACATGTTAATAGTAGGCGAGTAGCCTAATCGTAATTTAGTGGTTTTTAATCTTTATTTTAACTCGATATACAGTTAGTTAACTGTTACCAGTATTTTCTCTTCTGATGATAATTTCATATTGGAGAATACATCATCATCCAAAAGCTGAATTGAAGTACTTTAAAGGAATTATAAAAATTTATTTACGATATATGAAAATTTAAGTCCGACCGGACGTCTAATGTAATAAAAGAATTGGAATGATTGTATTTATTTTAAAGTAAAAGAACAGTACAACGTCTACTAATACACAGAGCTTAAAAGAATATACATAGTTTGATATGAAAAGCTTCCCCAAATAAGGATTTGGGAGGTAAAACGTGCGAATTCTTTTGGAGGTAAATTTCTTTTGGGAGGTAAAAGAAAAGTGCAAGTTTTTAAAATATATACAAAAATATGATTACTTTGCTTTTACAAAGCAATGAATGGTGGTATGCAGTTAAGCTAGGATATTAATGATTGAAACTTTTTTTGCTTCAGTAAATGCCTGTATCACGTCACGCGAAATTTTTCCGTAATCCGTAACTATTTTTATTATACTTTTTAAAAAAAAAACATTTTAGGTCTTTTTCCCCAGTTTTAAGAGTATGGCCACTTTTCCTAGAATAAGGAATGCTTCTTTTTGAAAATGAATATTATGTATTTTTAGATTATGTACTTTAGAGAGAATTATGCAAAAGTTGAAATATATTTTCGTTGATTTTTATTTTGGTATGTAAGATTTTCAGTTGATATCTTTAATACACTCAAAACTTGAATGAACTTTTAAAATACTAATATGTGAATGAGGGACCCCTAAACGTAATAATAATATGTTTTATTCATCTTGGTTACAGTGCACATTCATGTACGGAAGAGCGTTATTGCATTTTTAGAGAAACTATCTTTTTCCAATTTATGTTTAGAAGTATATTATTCTAAAATTAGATAACACACCCGTTCAGATATAAGCACTAATGACACAGACCTGCGATGGAAAAAATACAAAGAAAGTAATGGCTCATCTTTTTGATGCTGACTTCAAAACAAATAAGGAAAAATTTCTATATCGCGTCACATTTTCTAAGATTCAATTTTAATTAGATTTTTATTAGTATTTACCAAAATGTTTTCAGGGTGCAGTTTCTTCCCTCCGTGGCTTACCTTCATTCTACCGTGGAGAAACATACAGAATACACAATGTGTGTGTGACACCTTTCCGTCGTAATCTCTCTCTAACAATAGTTTTGCCACAAGTTCAAGGCTCTGATACTGAACAAAAGCTCTCAGGAGCCGTCTAGATATAGGTCTTTCGAAAGAGGTAGTTGAATTGTTGGGTTCCAGATCGCAAAAAAAGAAACTTATTGAGCAAAAGCACTTTTTATTGGTACGGAAATCTAAAAAAAAATTGCAATGCATACTTTGAGGAAAACGAGAACCTGGTCAAGTGTTCTGATTTTACCAGATTGATGAGCGAATTTAATATTAATAAATAAAAAATAAATGAGGTAGTTCATACATTCGTTGAAAAGAAGTCTTAAAGTTGTCTTTCTACATCATGGAAGCCAGTATGCATTTACAAATTTGGAAGTTGGATATTTGGTGCATTTAAAGAAACACTTTAAAAAGCTGCGTGTGTGTGTGTGTGTGACTCTTGTCCTCAATAAAATAATATATACCGGCCACGCTTGGACCATCTGCGGTGATTTGAAAGTTACCTCCATGCTTCTTGGTTATAAAGGCAAATATACAATGTTCACTTGTGAGGACGGCAGCCATGATAATACTTAAACTGTGCCAAAACAGAACGGTCGAAAAGAAAATCTAAACCCAGCACCAAGATTGAGATTCTGAACAGCTTCATTGAGCCAAACAATGTATTGTTAACCCTACATATAAAATTATGTAAGATGAAGAAATTTGCCAAGGCTATTAAGGAAAATGGCGATTGTTTCAAATACCTTTGCAAAAAGTTTTCTGATTAGTCCGAAGTCAAGTTGAGAAAGAAGGGATCATTGATCGAGATACCTTCAAGCTTATGAAGGATAAAGAATTTAAGACTTTTATTACAACAAAGGAAACAGAAGCTTATGTTGGTTGGATCAAAATACGTTTTCTTCATGTAACTGTGTACTTTCCCTCCAAAAATTTAGAATAAGTCAACGATGGACAGGGTGAAAGGTTCCACCAAGACATCAAAGATATAGAGCACAAATATCAAAGAAGATGGGACAAAAATATGATCACCGATTATTGTTGGATGTTAACACGAGATAAGCCCGAGATTGAGTATAAAAGAAGAAAGTCAAAAATAATTTTCTAAGGAAAAAGTACGCATTTAAATAAATCTGCATTTCGTGGAGTTTAAAATTTGTTTCAAACTTTCATGTACACTGGCATAAAATTTTATCCTCTTGGTCAATCGTTTTTATATATAAATTACCTTAATAAAAACTAATTAAAATAGCACACTGATAATTCTTTCTCAAAACCGTGTCATAATTGGATATAAAAAGTTCAAACTTCAAAGAGATTTATTGTTTTTCTCTCAACCAGAAGAACTTGTGAGTGAGTGATAATGGGGTTTTATGGCGCAAGAGCCGAATTCGGCCATACTGCGCCAAACATTTGCTTAAATTTTAAAAATAATTAAAAATTTAAAGTACTGACAATAACACACTTTTTTAGAATATGAAAAAGCAATTAAACGCCAAATTAAATTAAGCGCCAAATATATGTTAAAATTTTAAAACATTTTATAAATTAAGTTAAAATCACTGAACATATAGTTTCAATAAGTTAAAATATCAATTCATGTAAAAAATGTTTTCGAATGATAAAATCTACCATAATTTGGAGGGGATATCCCCAGCAAGTCAGACAAGTCGTTTAAAAAATAAACAAATGAAAAATGTGAATTGAAAACAATGTTACAGCAGTCAACGTTTTAAAAAAAAAGTTACTTCGTACTTTTTCTAAATCGTGATGGAGTTAAGGAGCGTATATATCCCCTAGGAAAATTTGAAGGACATTCTTTTAAAACAAATTTATCCGTAGGATCTGATTCAAGTTCATCCTCCACGTCATACATAAGCATGTCTTCGTCATCAGTCGTATACTCCGTAGGTGCTGACCCTTTGGGTTTATGTTTAGGCATTTTTATTTCTATTTCTGGTTTTTGTACTTTTGTGCGTTTTCTTCTATTTTTTGAGTTTTGTTTTAATTGCTTTGGAATTTGTTCATCATTGGATGCAGGAGCTGCAGACTCTGACAAAGAAACGGATGATTCAACTTCTTTTGACAGGGTGGCAAATTTATTAGCAGTTGTAAGAACTGTGGGTACTTCAGTTAATAATGATGAAGCGGAAGTATTTAGGTTATTGCTAGGGGAAGCAGTAGGAACGGGCATTGGTAACAAAGACTCACCCTGCACTGCTGGCATTGTTGCAGATGAGGAAGAAAGTAGACGTGCTTAAATGTATGAAGGTGACGTGCAGACGGTAGAGATTGAAGACGAGGTACTTGGCATCGGATTTGAAGAAGATACGGGTTTCAGACATTGTAAAGGAGGGCAGATTATATTTGTTATATTTGAATCTGTTTGGGTAGTTGTGGATATAGATGACGGTTTAGTAGCCTGAGCATACGTTTGGGTTAATTGAGGAACTATTAATTTGCGTGCCTCAAAATAAGATATGTTTTGATTTATTTTAATTTCTTGTATTTGTTTTTCAGTTTTCTATTTTGGGCAAAGTTTGGAATCGGCGGTATGAAGTTGAGAACAGTTAATGCATTTTGGTTTTAGGGTGTAATCTGTAGAAGAATGCCCTACAGATGCACACCTAGAACTTGTTAGTTGTCCGCGGCAGGAATGTTGAGAACGACCGAACCTCTGGCACTTAAAGCAGCGCAGAGGATTCGGTATATATCGACGTAATTTACAATTTAGGTAACCAGCTTTAATGTTTGATGGTAATTTAGGGCTATTGAAAGTTAAAATTAAATGTTTAGTAGGAAAAAGTGACGTTTCTTTTTTTTATTTTAATTCTTCTGACTTGAGTAACCCCTTGGTCAGAAAGTCCTTCCAAGATTTCTGCTTCGGAGGCGCACAAAAGATCTGTTTCAGATATCACACCACGACAAGAATTTAAGCATTTATGAAGATTTACAGTTAACGGACAGTCTAAAAATGTTTTGGTTAACAAGAGAGATTTCGTTTGTAAGGCAGATGATGTTTCGATAAGCAAATCACCAGATCGTAATTTTTTAATCGATTTGGGTTCGCCGCTTATTCCTTGAATAGCTTTTTAAATTGCAAATGGTGACTTTTGTAACATTTCATTGTTTGGAAGAGATAGGATTAAAAAACGAGCATGTTCGGAAACTTTATCGATGTTGAGAGTGGGTAAAACAAGGCAATTACCCGGGCACTGCATATTCGGATCCATAAGTACGCGTAAACATCTTCGTTCTGGCGTGCCTCCACCCACTACGGAGTCCAACAAGGGAAGCAGTGTGCCGGTCATCTGGCAAAAACCAGGCATGGCGCTTACCTAGAGTACACCCAGAATATAGTGCTACAGCATCAGGGCGAGGATCCAACGGGTTAACCCGACACCCCTTATCTGCAACACTAACCCTACAGCAGTGTCTCTTCGGGGACACCGAAGAGAGGTACCACCAGCCGATTGACAGGAGCGGGTTCACTCCTGCATCCCGTCTACAGCGAAGCGTGGGCCAAAGGTATTCCCAGGACACCATTTTCCTCCTTACGGGATGCCGCACACGGCAAACATGCGGGTCGGAAAACCAACGTTGTTAGTCAAAAACAAATAAAGTAAAATAATCAAAACATTTAAAGAAATCCAAGTAATAATACAAATACCAAAATAAATAATCGAAAAAATTAAGAAAGTATTAAACTAATTTAATGCAATACAAAATGAATACAAAAATATTATAAATAACGAGAATAATGAGAAATCTAATTAAAATAAATCAATTAGTTTTTTTCACATATGTATTTCAAAAATAATTGTCTGTGGTCTCGACGTGAAATGAAGAAAAGGGAAATTTTAATGGCAAGAAAGAGGGCCGAAAATGGAGAATCACTAGGTTACCCCGGGTTCGTGAAGCCCGTGTTTACCAAAGATAGTAAACGCCTTGGGAAAAAGAAAAGATCACTAGGGCACCTCGGGAGCTTGAAACCCGTACTCACCTAAAGAAGGTGAGCCCCCTGAGGAGAGAAACTTGTGAGATCTGGCGACAATGATTTTCATCTCTATTTACGAAAAAATCAAATTTCCTCATCAAGATTCGATATTTACATAGAATAAAATGGACAAAAACTACTGTCTCTCTCTCTCTCTCTCTTTCTCTCTAGATGATACATGCTAAATTGTTTGAGATATTTCCCTTTCAAATAGGATTTTAGCAAAAATATTGATATTGAGTTTACAAAATCTCCTAACTTGATGGAAAAAATGGTGGTTATTTTCGAAATCAGCTCATCAAATTACATAAAAATCACCGAAAATTTCTTTTGTATTTTTCAAAAACTTTCATTTTGCAGGCATTTGGCAGGCTGTTGAATGCGTATAAATATTTGTTGTTCCATAAGTAAGAAATTGAACAATATTATAATGTTCAAAGCGTGCCTAATTTTTATATGTCGAGAATAAAACTGCTCTTATGCTGAACTAAATTCTGTAAGCAATAATTGTCTTAATATTGTGGTAATTCAAACAGGTAGATCAGTGTATTATATCGGTGACATACAAATAAATAAACTATATGTACATCACTACGGGTGCCATGTAAACATTAATAAATTTTCTTAACATTTCAATCCCCTAAAGCATTTATAGATTTATATTTTGTGAATTTGTTGTACTGTGTGTGGAGATTTGAATGCATCCTTCGATGAATTTGTGAACAAAGAATGGTAACTTTAGCCTATTGTGTCTGTAGATATTTTGGTTAATTTAGTAAATTAAACAGAATCAAAGACAAAATGATAGTACTTTATACATTAATTACATTGTGATGTACTTGTTTCTGAAGAACACCTAATTCCGATGTTCGTATTGCATTACCATAAAATCAGCAATGCAACCCCATTGTTTATTATTCATAACTTTTCCTTTCTTCTCTCTGTTTATTCTCCAACTCGATCCCGGCATAGTTAAATTCATTTCAGGCAATTATCTTATCACACAGACTTAATATTAATGTCTCTGTTTCTGTTCTTGGATTAAGCTTAGTAGGTAGCATTCCTATGTGTATTCTCTTTTACCTAGCTTACTTGCGCAAAATATATATGTACCTCAAATTCCATTAGATATTAATACATTTTTTAAAAAAAAATTAAATAAAGTATTTCGAAATGAAATTTGATTATGTCCCAAACAGCTTCTGTCTAATTTCTGTTTCATTTCTTTCAAAGGTTAGTGATATAAATTTAATAAAAAATTTTTAAGTTTTTTATAATACTTAAAGAGTTAAGTTGGGGCCAAAATAATGAAGAGCCATATATTAACTGAGGTAATCTTTTAACGCTAAGATAGTAGCAATCCTCCCTCAACACTTTTTTCAACTAACCTCTAGGTAAATCTATTTTACTGATTATTTGATTGATTTGAGAACTTCATCTTGTAAAGAAATCGTGATGTACGCAGATTAGGATTGTGATTTAAAGAGATATAAAGTGAGATCGTAGAGAATGCTGAGATTGCAATTGTAAGGAGAGGTTTTGCGGTTGTAAGATCACTGAAATTTGATCACTGTATACATCCGAATATAAGTCGATTAGTGTATAAGTCAAAAGTGAACTTATTCAACAAATATTTACCCAAAATTTGAAACCTGTATATATGCCGAATTAAATTTAAAAATCCAGTAAAATTCCAAAATGTCGCCCTAAGGCAAAAAGTTTTGCCTTGACTGGTATAGCTGGAGGAGCATTTTCTAATCAAATTTGTATAAAGTAAGACACCAAACGCTAATGAAGATAATTTTATATCTGGTAACCCTACCTCAGTGTTTCTCAAACTGTGGGGCCCGCCCCCCTGGGGGGGCGCGATAAACGTACAAGGGGGGCGCGAGCATATTGAAAATAAAAGATTAAAAAAAATTACTTACTGGAATGAAGTAAAACAAAATACTTTCTGACATAATAAAAAATACATATTTACACTTATATAATTTATATATCTGCGATATTACGTCATAAAAAATTAAAGCTTCTACTTCTATTGCGGTTTCTTTTCAAACCAAAATGAGAAAAAACAAAACCCAGACCCATAATCGAAAAAAAATTTTAGGAAGATAAAAAATTTATCACTGTTATATTATTGTCATCAGCTGTAGGCAGCAGAATGTAGTTGCTGCGGTTTGACCTTCGAACTTACTTGTACGGTTAGTTACGTCCCTGCTCTTATGTATTTGATTTTTCATTTAGGGAAGTTGCAAATAAACTATTTCTGCTGCGATTTTTTCCTTGTAAATTATTTTTATGATTTTTGGAAAAGCACAGAGAGCTCTTTGAAGGATTACTTGGCCAAGATTTATTTCTATGAGTTATTCCCAAACATATAAAAAAGCATAATGAAAAACGTTTTACATAATTTTTTGAGCATCCATATTGTAATAAATACACTTTTATTCCGGAGCTGTCACGCCGAGCACAGAGTGCACGAAATCGGTAATTCTGGCAAAACTGTTTAATTGCTACCAATGGCTCTGACACACTATCCTCCTGTTTGACAGTCTTAACGTGTGAACTAAGATATATTTGTCACATATCTCCCTCTTTTTTGGGAGTGACAAACGTTTTTTTGCAATCTTAAGGTACTTGTTTTGACTGAGTTCCCAATGTGATAACTTTTTTTCCGAAATATTTTCTGTGTTCTTGAAGGTAGGTGAGTATATTTTCTCTTAATTAAATTATTCACTGGAATTACGATTTTTATTGTGTACTATAAAAATAATTATAAAGAAAAAAGATTGGGGTGGCTCAATAACCCCACTCGACCATTAGTATCGAGTGCGTGCCTGCTCCAGGTTTAAAACATGTCGAAGTCTTTTCACTTTAAATATTAAAAATAATACAATTATTTCTCATCGGAATTTTATATTATTGTTCATTATTCAACATCAATTCTAAATGCTAATTCTGTGAGGCTTAAAATTACAGTTCGCTTAAAACTAATTATAATTTGAGCAATGATTTAAAAAAACTGCACAGAGTATTTTATAACTAATTAATTAATGCTAAATTAAGAACAAGTTTAATAAGTATTAGCGACTTCCATGGGCTTGTCTTACAGAGCAAATTTTTCAAATGAATGCTTATGATTAGAAATTGACCCACTGAGTTCTTTCTAAAAAAAAGCTGATATCTATATTTTGTCTTCTAAGCAGCCACCGCATTTTGCAATATATTCCAATTTAAAAATTAGAGAAAGGAAAAATAACATAATAATTATCCTATTACTTAATATTTTTTGCTTAAAAGCAACATGTACAAAATTTAATACTTATGTCATGAATTTGTACGGTATATAATTAAGATTATTGTTTTAGCGTAAAAAAAAGTGCATTATTATTGGATTCAGTACATTATTAATGTATGTATAAGGGGGGCGCGATAAAAATTGTGATTGATAAGGGGGGCGTCAGTATTGAAAGTTTGAGAAGCACTGCCCTACCTGAAGCTAAGACATTTTTTCCCATTGAATTATTTTCTTGTACACTACATGTGCTAGTAATACTTTCTGCTCCCTTTCTTTAATGAACGGCAAAAGAAATTCGTACGTATATGTGCGTGATTGTTGACTTATGTTTCATGCCTCGGAAGAGAAAATCGTTACATGGTGATTACTTGCATTCAGTCAGCTCAAAAAATGAATGTGAATTCTACGATGTATTCGAAAAACTCAGATTATGACACTATCTTTGAAGGATTTATCCTTTTATTTTTCCTTTTAGAATAAAAGTTTCATTCAAAACACTTAAAAATTTATAAGACTAAAACCGCTTGAATACAGCGATTATTTAAAAAAAATTCTAAGCAACGTTTTTCCGAGTTTAACGGATCCATATATAAGGTGACCCTCGTTCTTCAGCTTTAATAAAGTTCAAAAAGTTATCAGCGTATGTACGGAAATATGTGGTATTTATTGTTGCCATTGACGTATGGATTAAAACTCGTATGATTGCTGCTTGGACTTATGTTAGATTTGGACTTTGCGTGGCTGTAATTCAAAGTATCAAGTAAAGTTAAGTGTATCTTCATCATTATTACATAATAATGTACTATCATTATTATGTTCCTCAAAGTTAAGGTTTCGCTTATATTAAATGCTAGCCAATAAGATATTAATATATTAATATCTTGAGTTTTACAATTTCTCTTCATTTAGCTTCAAACACTAATACGAACTGTGATTCATTTCAAGACAACTAAAGACAAATTTGTCAAAAGAAATCCAATCTCCATCTAAGATAAACATTGCATAAGTTGTTAGTCAGGATAGAAAAATACATAGCTGTACTAGAAAAAACAGCCCGTCGAATATCTAACATTATTCCTGTCAGGTCAAGGGGTTATAAGCCTTTTAAGTGCCCCTAAAAAAAGAACTTCTCAAGAAGCATTAACAAGTTCGAGTTTTTGATATTTGATGAATCCACTTGAGTTGGAAAAGTGAAGAGTTTGATATTCGGTACAACAATGGATCTAACATAGCTATTTTAACTTCATTGTAGCAAGTGCATAAGAAAAGACTGTGCCGGATTTATTTTGTCGCTAGTCTCTTAATGAAACTTATTGTTTCAAAGACAACTAACTCCATTTTTCAATTAATATTTGACCCCTACACTGTTCATAGTTTTTATAAATATTATGAATTATTAACTCTAAATCCTTCACTACGGTATGATTCACTCTACATTAAATAAGGTATAACAATTAGACTGAGTGAGATAAATAATGATATAATAATAATTTATTAGGTTTTTTTGCCTTTTCATACAATACACATTTCAAAAAAACATTTAATCACAATGTTTAAAAAATTATCAGACAATAATGTGAGAATTCAAAATTATAAACAATGCGGCGAGCAATTTAACTGCATATTTTTGTGTTTCATCGATCTGTTAAAAGAGTAATTGAATAATATATGTTTCTTATCAAGTTGAATATAAATGTTTCCTATATAAATGTTTCTTATCAACTTGATAAGAAACATTTATAATTAATTATGTTATGTTTATGAGAAAACTCTCTCATAAAATTCTAAATGAATAAATTTTTTGCCCAAATATAAAAATGTTATTTCATATATTTTTTTCAAAAATATATTATAAATGATTTCCTACTCATAGATAAAAAAATTCTAGAAGCTAAACTGATATAAAAACGGTATTAGGGAGAAAAGCAATGAAAGAGGCTTGCACCAACCGATTGTGAAATAATAAGGGAGATCGCATATTAAAATTATGTTGTCCTCAAATTGTTGCGTGTCGTGATCTAAAAGTTTCGTGAGCCAAATTGCAGCATAGATATCGTCTTCATTATGTGATTATGGCTAAAAGCTACGATAGTAGTCCTAAATTATTATTTATATATCTTTTAATGTGGTTTTAATAAAATCAAACTATTCTACAGACATATAACTAAGAGGCCAATGATTTTCTCAATCTGTAAATATCCATCACTGAGTAATTAATGTAAAAGTTCGTAAATTAAAACTTCAGTGTTCTGTTATCAAAATTTTATTTCATAGAAATATGATTGAGATTTTTTTTTAATTTTCAAATCCTTCTCAATAACTTTTTTTCTAATTTTTTATTCCTTTATTTCTTTAACTCCATCGAAATATTGTTGCTCTGAAAGAATAGAAAGTTATTTAATAGAAAGTTAGTAAACTTCGTGAATAAGTATTAAAACTATTATGTATTCAGAATTATTCGAGCTAATTCCGTTTTTGATAACTGAAATTTTTTTAACGCTATTAATCTTGCAATTTGAAATTTTACTTTATAAAAAAGGAATTTTAAAGTAAAACGACATAAAACAATCTCTAAGTCAACTTAAGAAAACAAAAGATTTTCTCGTAATTCCAATCGCTTTATTTAATTCAAAACATTTCCTTTTTAAAAAGTTTATATCATATTCAAAACAAATAAAAGCAAAGGGTTAATTAACCGCTTTGATTCAATTCGGTTCTTTTTCGTCCTTCCAATATGGTTTTACACAATTTTAATGACTATTTCAATTACCAGAATCTCTTCCTTTTAACTTTATCAATCTCTTTGAAACTTTAACAAAACTCTTCTCTCTCTCTCTCTCTCTCTCTCTAAAGAGGGAAGGAAGGATGTTTTGCTCCCCGTACACGACAGAAACTCTCCCCTTCACTACAGCTGCAATCTACCAGTTTCCTTCCGCAAGGGAGGTCCGTGTGCCGTGGAAGCAATCGATAACGGTCCAACGCGGTGAGCCAGCTGACAAGTAGGTTTAAGTCTAGCGGCAAAACTTCCAAAAAAGAAGCCCACCTGGCCTATCTCAAGATGCTAGGCACTGGTCAAACAATTCGATCTCTTATTCTTTTCAATTACGGCAGGCTCGCTGTATAATTGAATGGGCGAAATTAAATACTAGGCGTTGAAATTATAGCCAAAATTGGTGTAATATATTGAAAAAAGTTATCGTATCTGAGATATTTCCCTCATGTTAATTGCTTCAAGTGTACATTTGAAGCAACTATTTTTATTACTCAAAAAATGCTTCTCTTTATTTTGCTGTTATGGCTTTTTTAATAATAATGTACATAACTAGTTTTTATCGCCTTGGTGTCTTGAGCTGATCACTCAAGACACCAAGTTCTACAAACTTTAATGTACTTTCTATGTTTCTCTGATTTTTAAATAATAATATGGTGTCTTTTTAAAAGTATGTTCATTAAATATATTGGTATTTAAATATTGTTTATACTGTAGTTCTCAACTAATGGTTAATTTTATGTATGAAATTTGAATTTTTGTTACTCTAAATATTTCATAGTCTTATTCACTCTTCGGAAATTAGGTTTTGTTTGAAAGTTATGCAAATGAAACGTCTTACGCTCTACCCATACTTAAGTAAAGACGAAAACAGTTACACAGCAATGAAAAGTTAGAGATTGTAAACTAACACATTATATTCTATTTGAATGACCAAAAATCTGAAGAATTCCTTTGTATTTGCTTCTAATCAGTATAACATAATTTATATCCCTTTAAAACCCAGCATGCACTATTGTGCGAGTTTGTGCAGGAAAGACATTCTTTTTTATCTCTTCAAGACCCGAAATATTTTTGTCTTCAAATATTATATTCTTCTGATTATTAACACTATACTAGCATCAATGACACTGGAAAGAATAATAAAACAAAAATTTGCTTCCTCCCTAGAACGTAAAGTGCTACAATACAAACGGTCGGGTTGGGTTTTAAAGGAATATGAGAAAGATTCAATAGCACATTTCTAAGAATTAATATTCAATATTTATTTTAATACCTTTATATGTTAAATCTTTAAATAAGATAGAAGTGTTTTATAGATAGTTATAAAACAGTTATATAACCTTAGTTCTATAACTGCCTGTAAAAGAAGTTATAAATATAGAAATAAAGTTAAAAAGTTATGGATCAAAACTAATATAGCTCTGTATTAATACATACATTTCAAATGTTATGACGTACGTATCCATTTTAACAACCATCCGAAGAAACCACGATGTAAATATAATTTGTATCAATGATTTTTACTTACCACTTGATAATTTATTCTTGCAGCGTAAACTATATAGAATGAGAGTAAATTTCTTCTTGCCTTTAATCTGAAAAAAATTCTTTCGACTTACCATGCTTGGAAATGTTTCTCCTTAAAACTGAATTAATGATCTTTCATTTAATAGAAGTTACCCTGTTTAAAGTAAATTTTATTTAAAGCCATTTCTTAGATACTTGTTATTTTCTTCTTACCAGATCTGCTGCATTGAAGTCACTTGAATGTTTTAAAATACATCGTAGTGAACTAAAATATTCTAACTGATTACTCTTATTTAATTTAAGGAAAGGTACGATTTATATATAAAAAGAGGGTTTTTTACAATGGTTAAATAGTTTTTACAATTACTTTGCTTGTAACCAATGTATAGAGATTGCGAAAAGCAGTTTTTGGGCTCAAAATACTACAAAAGACTAATGTGTGTAGAATATTTTTGCATTGTATAGTTACACATGATCACAAAGTAAAGTGGATTTAATTTTATTTTCAATAATTCTTAATACTGTATTTTTTTTGTAAAAAAGGCCCTTTGATCGAGTACAATTCAAATTCTTTTTATTAATTAAATGTTGAATCGATCCTTTTTTAAAAAAAATTTCAAATTAAAAATAAATTTAAGAATTACTTAGCTCCATAAAGAAAGAAAATTACTTTAGAATAACTCTAAACTCCAAATTGTACGAAATGAAAAAAAAGGCACTCTAATTATCTCTTACAAAAATATAAGGACTTTTTTAAACCATCTTATTCAAAGTTTTCTGAAAAAAGTAAAACCAAAGGAATAAAAGTTCCAATAAATATTAATTTCTTTTACTCAACTTTTGTGTTATGAGAAAAATACCAATAGTAAATTCTTTAGAAAAAAGTTTTTAACTTGTCCGAACTTATTTACTCGATTCCTAGTAAAGTTTTAGTGATAACAGCTGCAAAATTCTTTTTTTATTATTTATTTTTCGTTATTTGCTAAGTAAGCGTGTACTTTGATATAACAACCCTAAACGAGCGAGAAAAGAAGTAAACCTTGCGTGAATAGGGCGTTTTTTTCATTTAGTAAATGATTTTGTTGAAGGAGAAAAATCCATTTAGCTGTACTCTCTTTATAAAGTAATATACTAAAAGAAAATAAGCTTTTCTGGGATAGGATGAAGTGTTCTTGAAACGATTTCGTGTCTACATCTCTGTATTCTTCTATGTGAAAAATAGTGCTTTAAATGTAATTTTCTAAATTGAAGATCTATTTATTTTAATCTCAAATCATATACATCACATTTCTACAAACTACGAGCATCGGAAACCCAATGTGTTTTTACTATATTCTTAAACTTATTTAGCATATTCTTAAGCCGATTAGAGCAATTGAGTTATTGAATGTATGAGAAAGGCATTTTTCCCATCCCTTGACACTTTAGGTAATTAGTCTTCAAAGTTTAATGCATATTTTTACGATAAATGCATATTTAGGTCAGAAATCAAACATAAAACAGGTTTCGGTATTAAAAACTTTTTACGCACTTTAAAGGAATATAATAATATTAATAATCTTGTTTTTGAAGAGGATTACTTTTTTTAAAAAGATTTTCTAATAACTCTTCTGTAATTAATTAATCACAGTTGACAATGAAAGAAAATTGTTCAATTTAATTAAAATATGAAAAAGATGTACTGGTACATTTTTTCTGTGTTTTATATAAAGTAATGTTTTCTTGGCAACATACATTATAATTTTAAAACCTTTGTTATTCTCTGAAGCTCAGAAATTTAAAAACTACGTAAGATATTTTGTCAGAATAAGAAACCGGAATATAATTGGTATTTATAAGGAAAATTCTTCGTCTATATTATTCACAAGTTACTACTTTTGTACTGAATATTATTCAGTTTAAAAAGTATTTTTAACATTTTACTAAGCTATTTAATATATTTTAAACAAGTTAACATTTTGTTTATTAAATGATGATTTAAAGTATTACTTATAGATTACTAATGAATGATTTTTTTCTTCGCTACAATCTGTAATATATGTGGGAATACCGTACGTTTTAAATGAGAGAAACGCATAATGTACCTAAATTAATATCACATTGATTAAAAGTAACAAAAAAAACGTAAAAACTCTTGTTCCGCAATAATTGAGTTTAAAAAAAATTAAACGTTGTGCTAAACCAAAAAAAAAATCCCTGTATAATAAACTAAACATTTTTATAGCTCTGGAGTATAAATTTAAAAATATTTGTTACACTGAGTGTGTACTTTCGTTTCTTAAATTAAAAATCAATACTAAATCTCAAATATGACTTAATGAAACTCGCTGGTAATTTTATGTATGCCCAAAACAACAACATTTTGTGACAACAGAGTTAATCTGAAAAGCACTTCGTTCTCAAAAGGCTGAATTCCGAACTTATTGAGGCCCTCAAACTAATCTGATGTGCACAAGCAACAAGAAATCCTTTGTCCAGTCTAAGTAAGTGGCAAAAGCCATGGTTGCTAGCGAGTTGTTCACATAAAACATTTTCCGTCTTCTTGTGAGAATCCTCCCAACCCATTAAAAGCGACCTCTTTCCCTATTTGTTGGCTTCCGTGGAGTTGAAGTGAATTCAGACGCTTTGCTATGCCATGAATAGGCGAGATAAAGCAAGCGAAATCAGAGTCCTTACTGAATAGTTGAGGAGGTAGTTTGGGGATAGAACTCAAGCTTAAAGCCGATTTATCAACTCCAAGGAGCTAACAAAGCATGGGAGTCACGTCCTGTCCCCGAAAACCCTCTTTCCTGGTCTCCCTAACAATTGTCTGCTCATTGGGATCAATTTCTCCTGGAAAAGGAGTTCGGATCACTATTCACCTATTGAAAAAAAAATTTGAATATAAAAGTTTATTCCTATCTTTTGCTGAATTGTTACATGTTTGGTGTGTTTGCAGTACATTATTTTTATTGTTATTGAGAAATTTCCGCTTTTCAACTGCAATAACTATCGTAAATCTGCTTTATACGAAATCAGATGTATTTGTATGATAGAATGCGTAATATTTATTTATGTGCTACTGCAGTTGAGAAGAAAATAGATAAAAAAAAGAAAAGAATGATCGTAATACTATTTAGACTCCTTACGAAATTCTTTTAAAGTATTTTTTCTTGGATTTGTAAGAAAATAGACTTCCCACAAAATGGGATTTTATAGTATATCTTATTTTTTGTCGTGTATTGATGTTGTTTTATTTTTTCGCTCAGTTTATCTTATGAGAATAAAAACAATGAATTGATTAAAATTTAATCTCAATAATAATTTTAATTATTTTATGACAGAAATTATTCTAAGAAAAATTAAGGGAATTCTTATGAGAATAGAGGAATGAAAGATATACTTACTCACGTACCACACACATTGATCACACATATGCTTCTTTTTTCCGATATGCATGATGCCGTAATGGAACTAAACTACAAATTTAAACTATGTATTTCTCTTTCTCTGTTATGAAAATGTGTTATTTTGCTAGTAATTTCATTTACTTCCAAATAAACATATTTTGTACGTAAAATTTAGAGTATAAGTCTTTAATCGGATATGTAATTTATTTATTCTCATAAAAATTATTTATAGAACCGTAGTAAATGTTTTCGGTTAGTATAATCTGGTTGAAAACTTTGTATTAATAAGATACCTGAGCTAAATTGCATTAGATAAATACAATGATAGAAAAATTAACTTTTTTTCAGATATATTTTACTTACATATAATTAACATATAGAATATTCAATGTATAATACTGAAATCTATAATATAGTTTTTTTTTATTTTTATCATTATTCTTTAGCTACAATTCTTTTTATTTCTTTTTTTGTATTCAAGATATTCATTTGAGTCTTATCAATTTAATTTTAGAATAATAATATTTCAACATCATGTAGATGAACAAGCTTTATTAGTCGAAGTCAATTTATTATATAATTGCTCAAAAATGAAATTCACAAATAAAAAGCACAGGAACTTTATTAAAGTATAATAAAATATCTTACTAGTTAATATATATACTGCAATATTTTCACTCAAATTTAATATCATCTGTTTTATAGATATTAACTCTGATTGTAAGTGAAAAAGGAAGTTTTTTATTCAAATGGGTTTCATATCAACACACAAGTCTTTGCAGATGCAGTAAATCCCTTAAGTTTGAGATCTATTTCAGTGGCGGCTCTCGCTACCCAATTTCGACGCTTAAATTAACTTTAAACTCTCGTTCAAGAGCTAAATGCTGCCTTAAATTAATTTTTCTGAGAGTATCAGTCCCAAATTAACACTCAAGTAATATATTAAATGTGCCATTTTATATAATCATATGACATGTGTGCCAACGATTTACGCATTCAGGCAATCTATCGTCTCCAGCCGGTATCAAATTTGCATCTTCGGCTTACGTGGGAGGGATGCTACCTCTAAGTCATCGAGTCGACCCCCTGTAGAAAGGTGTATCTTGAATAAAGTGTTGGATTATTTCGCTGAAATTCACTGTTCAACAACCTGATCTGGTTTACCTTTTTAATATTAAATAGCTAAAAAGAGCCTGAAAAACTTAAATATTTTATGTAACTGTTTGATATTAACTATTAAGGTATTTGACTACTTGCGGCAACTTTTTTTTTTCATATAATTATATATATAAATGAAGATATAGGGATTTTTATAGTGGTTTTAGATATATTTAGTGCATTTTAAGAAATATATGCTAATATTGAGAAGTCAAAAAGAAATTATTATTACTAAAATGGGAAAAATTAGTAAAAATTTACAAAAAATTACATAAACGGAGCCCATTCTGTACAAAAAGTTAATGGACAAAATTTAAATTTTTCTATTTTGATGTGTTGCTTTACTATTCATTTTTGAAATGACTTTCAGGATAAGAGATATTTTAATTTTTACAAAAACTAGAGCACTTCATCTTAGTTATTATATGAAATTGCTTAAAAACACAGTGATTATATTCACATTAGGGACTGTAAATTTTGTAATAAAACAGTTATTGATGAATCTAAAATTTAAATTCTACTATTATACAGAACATACACAAAAATTTCAGTTAATTACTTTCAAAACTTTTTGAGCATTCGCTGTCCCCGTATAAGCATCTTCAAAAAAACACACATATTTCGAGTAAAACGCATTTTGAAGTATGACACCTTGTTTAAAGCAGTGGCATCTGCTTTTACTGAAACACTTGTAGTTTTCGTTCTAGAGAACGGAAAATAATAAACTTGGTATTTCTATGAAGATAATAAGATGCCCTAAAAATAACATCATATATATATATATATATATATATATATGTATCAATTTTTGTCAAAATTTACAATTTTAGGGTAGTCGGATACATTAAAATGATAAAAGTACCCACAACACTTTTGGTATACGTAATCGACATCTGATTACTTTTCTGCTTAAATATGCATATTGGAAATATGTAACTTACTTTTGTTCCATTTGGTAAAATATAACTTGGCAACGTTTTAGTATTTTGATCATGTTATGAAACCAAATTAATTCAAAAACAAAATAATTTCATCCGTCTGTTTCCTTGCTCGTATAAAAAAGACAACATGTGAAAATTATTATTTTCCA
This sequence comes from Trichonephila clavipes, assembly GCA_019973935.1. Classification (NCBI taxonomy): domain Eukaryota; kingdom Metazoa; phylum Arthropoda; class Arachnida; order Araneae; family Nephilidae; genus Trichonephila; species Trichonephila clavipes. Next base: position 289,651 of record BMAU01020087.1, read on the forward strand.
ATAATGTAAGAGCTGCAGAAAAAGAAGCATTAATCTCACAAATCGCAGAATATAAGAGCTTGAACCAGACAGAATTTAAAAACTATCCTCTTTCTAGACTTCTTAGAAAGTAGCAGATGTGCTCCAGTATAAGATCATTATTTCTACGGGATGAAAATCGAGTTCTTCGATCGCTTTCCTTGTTTATGCTTCCGTTTTTCTTTTGTTTACCTTTGATGTTTTTTGTGCATCATAACTTCCTATTCGAGATAAAAATTGTACACAATGAAATGAATTTTCTAATCCATTGTCAACTTTCTTATTAAAGGTCAACAAACCATTGTTTCCTATCCTTACTGAAATGTTCATAACTAGGTTAACTTTTCCTTACAAGGGAAGTATTGATTTATTGAGGATGTATTCAAAGTTTAGCTTTTATTATATTTTCTTTAACTCCATTTTCATTCTTTAGTATGTTTCTGAAAAAGTTTCTTACTTCCTTTGATTATTTGTTACAAATGTAAGTAAATATAGCTTTAGATGTATCACTGTGGGTGGTTCAAAAATCTTTTCAAAAGCTTAGAAAGTCGAAAGTCATATATGTATATATATATATATATATATATATTTAAAGAAATTTGCAGAACATGAATTGGGAAAATAAAATGAATAAATAACTCACTGTAATTTTTAGTTACATTTCAAACACGTATGTATTGCGTTGCCAAACTCCTGATCAATATTAAAAAAATGTTTTGATAGGTAATAAAATTAGATGTACATATGTGGGGAAGGTTTTTGTTTCCTTTAACCCTTTAACCGATCAATTTTTTGTCCATTTTTTTTAAGCAGGCACATTTTTTATTGCATATTTCCGAGCATAATACTTCACAGAATGAGGAAAAGGAAGAATTTTATTTTAATTTTAAATTAATCTTTTCCACTATTTTTTTTATAATTGGGGAAACAAAACGCACACATGTGTAGAAGGGTTGAATTCTAAAACTACCACTGCGGTTGTGGTAGAACGAAACGGTTCTTAATTTCCGGAGACATCGCGTATATATATATGTACCTATACTTCTGAAAATAAAACCAGTTTTTAATTTCCAAATACTTTACGGTAAGTTTTAAATACTCTTTACAATGTAAAATGTGCTCAGATAATTTATATCTTCACATATATTATTTCTCTAATAGAAAGGTTAATCCTGGCAAAATTTTGATTCGTTGGGACTATAAGCACTTTTCAAGTTTCAGATGCTCAAGTGACTCAAACTGTAATTTTTAAAAAGAAATTATACAAATATTTTGATGTTTTGAATTATTCTTGGACTTAAAGTTACGTTTGTAGTATAAATTGAAGAATGAAATGATATAAAGTATTCATGAAGAGTAAATAAATATTCTTCTTAAAGCAATATTTTAACTTATTGACAGAATTTTTTCGGCTATGTGTATTAAAAAGTGTATACCATTTTTTACGTTTTTTTTTTATTTCCTCTTAAGGAAAATATGAAGTAAATTATGTATTCATGTGAAAACATTTCTTCAAATAGCTAAACATTTAACAAGTTTTTTTAATCTTTTAATCAGGCATTCATATGTGCAATCCAAAATATTATTAGTTTATTTTTACTGTTAGAAAATAATAAAATATTTAATTAATTTTTTATGTTTATTATAAATATTTAACTTTTAAAATAACCCATGATTAAAAGGAAAAACCATGAACACAAGATATAAAAAAAATCTATGAAATAGGAAGGTATTAAGTAGAAAGAATTCTGCAAGATTGTATCGATTTTATAGAATATATAGAAATGCATTTCGATTGTCCTTGATTGAATATAGGGAATCTTCCAAATCGATAAATTCTGGTTTCAGTTAAACATCAGATTTTCTATTGCCTGTGTGATATGTTTTAGCAACAAAAAAGAAATATTTCTTGAATAACTTCGTTACTATTTTCTTAATTTAATCATGTAGGAATTTTTGTTATAACGACGGTATTTTCAATAACGCAACCGTAGAAATATTCTTTTATTAACAAAAATATAATTCACTTATATAAAGCAAAACTACTCCTTAATATATTTTGATTACTCTTTATCTCAAATAAAAAAAATATTTGATGAACTCAACAATAATGCTTTGATTTTATTAATATTATTATTATTATTATTCCGAAACTGAAAATATAGGCTAGACTTTCTTCGTTTTCAAAAATATTTGAAATCCAAAAGTTCAAAGAACTGAATTATCTCTAAGAAGGTTTTGAAACAGACAAGTTTAAGTATAATATCCAACATTAAGGTGAAGTCAAGTAAAGACTAGATTCCTACCGAAGGAAATTCCAGTGGCCTCTAAACATTGATTAAAAACGATGCATTAAAAGTATAGAATATGGTTTAGAAGCGTGTGCAATTGGGTGGACTAAGGTTATATGGAGGAAAACAATTATTATCAATCGAAACCTACCAGTGTGTGTCAGTGTGTGTGTGCATGCGAAAAAGATGTTCTATGACAGCGATTGGCCACTTTTTAGCTGTGGCGTGCCAAACCAATCTACTAATATGATGTAGTGCCACGGGATTCAATTCCCGTAATAATGCATGCAGAATTAGAGAATAGAGATCAATAATTTAGATTTAAAGTTTTAATATACATTAATTTTGCATCATAATAAGGATATTTCTTAACATAAAAATAAACAGCATAAAATGTAACTGTATCTTCCACAAAAATTCAAAAATGAAAATTGTACATATGTTATGTATTTTTAAACATATATTTATTTTTTAAAATAAGACATAGGCAACGTAAAATATAAGTATTTCTCTTCATTATAGCTAAATAAAAAATTTTAAAAAAATTAATGCGAACCACTCTACTTTCATATCGCAAAATCAGGGGTATAATGTGTAACTTTCAATTTGACACGACTCTGAGCATTCAGTTGTAAAACAACTTCTTTGCGGACTCGAAATATTTTTCATATGAGGAATTTTTTTTTTACTTTGATATGTAGAACCCAAAGTGGAAAGCAGCGTACATGCGATTTTCTCTCTTCAAACAATTAAATATCTTCAGCAATGGCATTCAAAAATTTACAAAATAATTGTAAATTTATCTTTAGAGTTATTTTTCAGATTTTATCGTAATTCCGAAGATCTGCATAACACTGAAGATGTTTCTCAAATAAGGTCCCTTTTCAAATTTATCAATTTCCATCTATTCAAAAATTGATAAATTTTTATAGTAGTGCAGAGTGCCAATGAGAATTGTACCACATGTCACAAGTTTCATGCGTTCCATAGGATGCCGTTCCTTGTTCTGTAATATAGAGATTAGGAGAAAAATAATTTAAAAAATTAATTTACGAAAAAATGGAGAAAGGCTATTTTGGTTACAGTATTTTAGACTCAAAAAAATTATTTTCTTACAATATAAATAATCAAATGTCAGAATTACTGATTGAGGAATAGTGAGTAGTATAGAGTGTAACATTGAAACATTTCACAATCCAGTACAGTCGAATCAGTCCGATTCAAGCTTTTCCCGTCTTCTGCTTTATCGCGCACTGTAATTTCAATGGTGGGTTTCTAATTTTTAAGCCACGTCACTTGACCATGGTTCAAAATTACGTGGTCCGTCGCCAAAAGCCCTCGTGTAGCTCAACAGTGCGACGTTAATATTCACTCTCTCACTCATTCTATTTTTCTGAAATTTAATAGTAAAGAAGCTATTAAATGTACCTAATGTTTTGATTTTGTAACTATGTAATGTCTTCCCATAGCAATAAATGCTAAAAAGTACTAAACTGCTGTTTCTCTTTGACTTTTTACCATAAAAAAAACTCAGATTCCTAAATTTCGTTCCCCTTGTGGCTGAACTTAACATAAAAATTGATTTTTTTATTTTCCTTTTCTATATATTAGCTATATGTTACAGAACATCTTTTTCGCATACGTAGCTTTTGAAATTCTAGAAAAAATATTTGATCCCCCTCTCTACTGTGTAAAAAGGTCTAATTACCAGGGCTTTAAACCGGAACTGAACTAAATACCTGAAGAACCCGTTATTTTGCTCTTAACGAAAACCGTAACTGAACCGAAATATATATATATATATATATATATATATATCGGTTAAATTCGGTTCGATATATCTTCAGTCATTTTGTTACTGTGACAACTTATCGATTTTATCTAATTTGATGTTAACCATATAATTAGCATCATTACATGCACATTTCTGCTCGATTTCCTGATTTGATGTTCAATAGTACATTTCTGTTTTAGTTTCACTCGAAACTACTTGTAGAAGGCAGATTTAATTCAATTGAATGAACTAGTAGATGATTTAAGATAAGAATATGCATAAAAAGAAATTAATCAGTCGGAACTGAACCGAAAACCGATATTTTTGTCTGAACGAAAAGCGGAACTGAATCGATATACACTCTATAACAAAAAGAAACGACACACCAAGAAGGAGTTGCCCTATTATAATGAAATGTAGTATGCAAAGACATTTCACCCAAACATTAAAATGATTAATATTTGGTGTCCAACGAATGAATAGAATGAGCTACAGCGCATCGAAACTACGCACTAAGCAAGTGTCTATAAGAAGTGATTCTGAAGCGATGGCGAAAATTTCTGTTGCATTGAGATTTAGGATACCCTTGAACAAATGAAAAAATGCCTCGCCGCAGGATTCGAGCTCATTACGAACAAATGTCAGAGTTTGAAAGAGGTCATATCATTGAACTGAAAGAGGAAGGTTGGGTAAATTGGAGAATTGCTCGTCATATGGGTCAAAGCCATTAGAAGATGATGGCAAGAATGGGTGAACAATGACAGATTTCAACGTCATGATGGTAGCGGTTGACCTAGGGCCACAGCAGATCAGGAGGACAGATTCATTGTCAGATAAGCTGTCATAGCGCTGAATTCATCGTTATCAAGCATCAGACGTACGACCCGCACACGAGTGTCCACCATGAACATTCACAGACGGCAGATAGAGCAAAAGTTTCGCTCGTACCGACCGCTACGCCACCTACCATTTACGCGTGTACACTGTCGAGCTAGATTACAGTGGTGCTTGAATCGATCAGGTTGGTACCCTGCTAACTGGTGACGTATAGTGTTTAGCGACGAATCCTGCTTCCATCTGTGTCCAGACGATCATCGAAGACGTGTTTGGAGACAGCCAGGGTAGCGTGTCGATCCTGCTTCCACTATTGCAAGTCACGCAGGCCCTCAGCAAGGAGTTATGGTCCGGGGTGCCATTTATTTTGAAGCCGCACCCCTTTGATCGTCATTATAGGCACACTTACAGCACATCGGTACGTCCACGGCATTGTGAGAACCCTTTTGCTACCGTTCCTTTTGCAGAACCCTGGCCTTATTTTTCAGCAAGATAATGCCAAACCACGTACTACACGTGTTTCTATGAACTGTCTTAAAGTTTGTCAAACACTTCCTTGCCAGCCAAATCGCCAGATCCCTCTCAAATCGAGCACGTCTGTGATATGATGGAAATGCGACTGCATCTACCAGGGAATGTTGATGCAACCATTGGAGAAAATTTGTCAATAAATACAGCAAGAGACCATCAGAGTGCTTTATCACTCTATGCCACGAGTGATAAAGCACCTTAGCTTTATCACTCTTTATTGAGCTCGTTACTTTGTAAGTATGAAACTCATTCAATTTTTCTGAAATTTTAATCGTTTTTTATTCTATATATGTAATCTTTCTACCTACCGATTTTTGTTCCTATCGGACAACTCGTTCTTGGCGCGTCAATTTTTTGTTGTTGTTGTTATAGAGTGCCTTTTATTTACTTGAACCGGAACGAATACCTTACGGTTTGAAGCCCTGCTAATTACTATCGTTTTGAATAGCTTTTATAGAAATTGAAGTTTTTCGTTTACAGATAGAAGTATTTTATTCTACTGCTGTGTTATGAATGATTTTCCAACTTGAATCTTCAACGAAATGATTTTTAGAGAAACTTAATGATATTGATTTAATTACTAGTGATTAACATTTAAACAATTACTAACTGAGTGTTAACTTTTTAACTTTCAAATGAAACTCTTTTGAAATACTTTTAAAAGTAACCAGTCAAATAAAAAAATAATTATTATTCATAGGTTTCATAAAAAATGCAGCTTTTAATATTCTAAGAGACTGTATTAAAATATGTAACTATGTTAAAATACTTATCTAAAAAGTCCTTGAAAAGCATCAACCAAAAATTCTTTATCAACACTACATCAGCTACATCGTTATAAACTATTAAATATATAATAAATATGAATTCCTTACAACACAGAAAACTAACGCTGTCTCATAAGTTGAATGAACAAAATATCTTCTTTTATTTGTTGAACAACTGTAATTTTGACTTGCGTCTTTTTCGCAGTTACTTTTTCATATCGTTAGGTACATTCCTAAATAAATAGTTTTTCTTCAATCTATGTATAGTATTTGACATGTAGTACGATGAATTTATACAGACTCAAAGCTCAGGAGACGCTCGTAACTGAAGAAATAATCTGAAAAACGATTTTTTTTCTGTATTCAACTATTGAAAAAATTGCACCCAAGTATACAAAAATATAAAATTCTTTTGGAGAACTTATATTGAAATGAAGTAAAAAAAATGAGACTCCAGCTTCCATTCATTTACTTTAACACTTAAGCAACTACTAAAGTCTATTTTTTCATTCGCCTTTACTTTTAAATTTATTAAGGCTTATACATAGAAGTTATTTTTATAAGAAATATCAAAGGAAAAAAAATGTTTTTCAACATGGAGAGTAATTAAAGTTTCTACATAAAATTTCTGTTCGGCCTAAAACAAGCATATTAAATTTATAATTTTCCGGAGAATAGTTTTAATTTTAGGTTTCTCTCATTAATTGTTATTTTTAAAAAATTACTATTAATAAGTAAGAAGATAGTTATTTATTATATATACATACGTATTTAAAAAAAATGTCCGCAATTCTCAAAAATTAATTTATAATGTGAAGAACCTTACATTTTGCAGCTTCAATTAATACCTATTACACATTAATCAAATGTTATTAGTTAATTTGAATACGTAACCAAGAGAAGCTGAGTTATCTTAACTATATTTCATGTCATAAGTACCTTTGAAAATGTCAAATGTGTTAAGATGTGATGGCATATATATACGAAACTTTTGTGTGAATGCAAGATTTGACTTTAAATTCTTTTAAATGTGAAGTTTCAATTTCGTTAAATACCTAGCTGAAAATGCAGTCTTGTCTCTGTAAATCTGTCTGGATGACTTTAGTGAAACATATATTGTAGAATGAATTTTTACGTGTATTATAATGATGAACAGTTAAATGTTATATTACCCGAACAAAAACTGGAATTATATGTTTTCCATATAATTCCAACAAAATGTTGTTTACTTTAGTATTTCCGTATCAGTAAATAACAACCAATGATATTTTTAAGTTAATGTTTTCGTTCATATCATTAAAAAGAAAAATTCTAAATTTGTGTTTGAAATCTACGTTCCTGTTCCACTTTAGTTTTAAAATTATTCTTCATTAAGAGCTAAAACATTTAGTTCGATACAAAAAGTGAGAAAATCATAAATTTTAACTCTACGCTTAATAATACATTCACTTGATCGTTTGATTGTAGTACCCTTGAACCTAATTTTTATATTGTTCATTGGTTTTGGTGGACCTTTATACGTATTACGATTCAAAAATTTGGGGACTGCGGCCATTGCTGACGACGAAAATACCTAAATTTAAATCGCTTGAAATGGATTCTCCCAACCCTCCCCTACCTGGCCAGGTGGGTTTAGTACACGTTAAGTGACCGAGCCGCACGAGCAGATGTTATCTTTTGAAGCTAGTTAGCGTTGTTTTGTGATCTAAGAAAGGTATCTTTTCTTGATTAGCGTTGAACAATAAATTCTGTCAAAGCTTAGGTAAAACATCAAAGGAGACTTTGGAAATGCTAATTAAGGTGTGTGGTGAATCTACCATGGCGAGATACAAGGTTTACGAGTGACACCGGCGTTTTAAAGAGAGCCGAGAATCCAACGAATAAAATTAACACATTGGATGCCCTTCGACTTCTCGGAATGCGGTAAATGTTGCGTTGGTATTTGAATGTGTTCGAAAAGATCATCGCCAAATACTTGAACAAATCGCTAAGGCTTCACACTTATCGAAAACATCATTTGAGGGAATTCATTCATCGTAAACGGCCTCAGTTCTGGCAGTAACAACAGGTATCTCCTGCTTGGCAACATACCAGCACATCGATCCAAATTGGTGAGAGTTCCTTGTCGAAATTCGCACTAAAGTGCTTCCCCCTATTTACCCCTTAGCCCCTTGTGACTTTTACCTGTTCCCATCAAAGAAAAAACAATTACTGGGACGCCGTTTTGTGCCATCAAATGAAATGAAAGCAACATCGTTGGAGGTCTTAAGAGCGATTGCCAAAGATAGCTTCCAGCTGTGCTTCCAGAAGTTATACGAACGCTGGCAGAAGTGTATCGTCACCCAAAGGGTCTACTTAGAAGGTGGATCACACCTTGTCCCCGAACTTTTAGATCATACTACATAATAATGTTTTAATACATCTTCAATCCCTTTTTGAGCCCAAAATGGGCCCTAAATACCTCAATTGACTTAAGAGGTAGAAATTTGAGCAAAAAATAAATCATGGTATTTTTTTTTTACCTTATTACCTTTTGACACTGCTCTTATTCCCACAAAAATACATTACAATCAAATAAACAGATTTCATAGAAATTAAAATTTTTTAAGCAATAATAAAACATTGACAAATTTCGGATATTCTAGTCATACAAATAAATAACAATAAAAAATAATGATACAAAAAAGAAAGACTAAAACAAATGATCACATCAACTAGATTTTATTTCACAAATTAAAAGCATCCCGAAATAAGCACAAACATAAGAATTCGAAACTCTCTCCTCGGAACTCAGGATCCTTTATTAATGCAGTCAGATGTGTTAACGATTGCATCATTCAGGAAATCTGCTTTTCCTTTAGATTGCTATGCTGAATTCCTGCAACAAATTCTTATTTATGAGTCCATCATTGAAAGTTTTACGTAGATTTGTTCATCGTAAGATTATCATTAGGGCAATTTAACTATCATATTAGATATTTTATCTTAAAACTTTGAAGATATGTGTGCTTTGGATATTCATTTATTGTCCTATAATTTTGGCATTTCAAGCACAGAAAAGATTGGATTTCTGACTTCCTTTTAAATGCACTGTCTTATACAGGATTCACGCTAATGTATTACAAATTCTGTAGTCAGGCGTGCTATCGTTGCATCCACTGGGAATTTTACTTCTCTTCTGATGTATATTGCATCAAGACAACGCAAATTTTAAAATGCCTTATGGTATGATACTCAATACAACTACTCATATTAAATATTCTAAGCCATTGATTTTTTTTTTAAATATTCCAAAATATATTTACAATCCAGAAGACAGATAGGATTCAATTTATTTTTTATTAGTGATGAAAATTCAATTTTCTTACGATTAAAAGTCTTTAAAAATGTTACTGTGTACATGATTAATTTTCTTAAAAAAAATTCTAAAACGGTAATGAGATAACTGAATCTAGAGTTAATATAAAATTTTAGAAAGCATCAATGTGCAAGTTTTTTTGGTCTTATTTCCTTTTAACCCTTAGGCCGTTATGAACGCGTTGAGTACGTTCGTCTCAATCATTCCATCAACGTTACAGACACGCTGCACACGTCCATCCATCTGGATTTTTCACTGTTTCAAACGTTACAAACGTGTGTATCGTGCTCCAAAGTAGTTAATTTTTTTTTACTAATACACGGGTCGCCGCGATAGCATAAAGGCCAAGGTAACGGACCCGTGCAAGGCATGTCATGAGTTCGAGCCTAGTGCCGCTGAAGAACCGCCGTGTAGGGGCCCCGATGCACGTTAAATCTGCCGAGAGCTCAAACGTCCTCCCATTAGTGTGGTAAATAGGAAAGAGGGGTGCCAGCTTTGGTATGTTCTCGACCATGGTTCAAAATTACGAGGTACGCCTCTAAAATGTCGTCGTGTAGCTGAACTTAGTGCTTCATTTTTAGTTTTGAAATGGTGTAACTTTCAGGCTTTTGAAAGCTAAAAGCGAGAGTGAGATGTCAGGTGACAGCAACAATCTGTGTATATTATATAAATATATTTATATATTCATAATTTTAAAAAAAGTTTTATTTTTAAATACTAATTATATATATATATATATATATATATATATATATATATATTGATAAACTAATTATTTATTATATACTATTTATTAGTTATGATTTATTATTTTGGTAATTTAAACAGATTTTTTTTTAAATGATAAGAATTATATTGAACTCACGTTTCTAAAAAAGAAATAGAAAGAACTCTTCCTCCAACATACACTTCTCAAAGAAAGCGCGTCTTGGAAGAAGCGAAAAAAATAAATCTGATGCTGGGAGGAGCTCGGAACACAGCGAAAATTCAACGGCGTAAGGATTAAATAGGATGTATTCAAAACTTTCTTCTATTTGTTTCTTTTATTTTTCAATTTTCTTGATTTTACGGTTTTTTCCTTTGATTGGTCAAGTACTTCTCATTTTATTATTTTAAATTCATGTTTTTTAAACGAATAATGTTTTAAATTTGTTCATGTTCATTTCCGTTAAAACCATCAGATACATTTAATTTATATCTCTAAGCCTCTTAATTCTCCTTCTTCGACCTAGAAATTGCATAAGAACCTAATGTAATAAGTATTATTCACACAGAAACAACTCTTTTTGAAAAGTCTAACTGCAAATGCATGTATAAAAATGAAATAATGGTTCCTTTTTAATATTATACGTATGGGTATCGTTAATTTTTAATTATTACTCAGAAATAACTGACATATAATTGAGGCTGAAGCAACTCAAGTATAGTAGAGTGCAATGACATTAAACTTCTTCACTTGAAAGCCTACACTTCCCAACATATCTTCGATGAAATAATGGTTGTTTATGGTAACAGTTCTTAAACTGTGGTCTGCAGACTTCCAGGTGTCTCCAGCACCTTTCTAGGGGGTCCACAAAACTCTTTTATGTAATGTTAAAATTTGCCTCTTATACAAACTGAAAGGACTCGGGAAAAAATTGAAAGATGTGCCATCCTAAACTAGATCACTAAATTTATCCAAATGAAAAAACATATATTTCAAACATGAATATCGTCAGGGAAAGGTATTCAAAATCTTGAGAGTTCACAATGCCAAGCGGATACGTGAAGGGGACACGCAGGGATTGAAAGTTTAATAACCGCTGGTTTATGGAACTATACCACACTGTTTTGAGGTAGAAAATGAATGTTCAAATTTGTCACATGTCCTTCACAGACGACCCGACAACTGAAACAGCATCACTCATGGAATATACTGATACAGTGATAAAAGCAGAGGATTTCACACACATCTTATTAAACTAAGAAGCAACCATCCAAATGATTACCAATGAGATTGATCTCAAACGGGGTAGCATAAGTAAATTATTCACCGCGTATCAACACGCTCTACTACACGAATACAGATTTCCTTTCCAAAGCAAGCATGACACGACTTGTTAAGGGAGATGTGGAGTCTTTTGGAGCAAGCCAAAGATAACTTTTTTGGTGGCCTGGTAACCATAAACGAATCTTGTACACATCAATATGATCCAGAGACTAAAGAGATGAGCAAGCAGAGTGATTCATCTACCTCAAGAAAGCCTCAGGAGTATTCACGCGAACAGTTTTTAAGGTCTATCGTTAGATCTTTGTAATAAACTACCTCGAGAAGTGTCAGATCATCACTATTGCTTATTATTTCATTGCTGAGCATATTTAGTGATGTTCTAATTAGAAAACTGATCGGTTACGATCACCAATCATTCAATCGCCTTCCCAACAATGCATTTGCTTATTCGTCTAGAGGTGCGGATGAAGAATCAAAGCGTATTGAATTTTGAAATTTTGGCCCATCCAACCTATTTTCCTAATCTCGACTCAAGCAACCTTTCATTATTCTCAAAGCTCAAACTCTCGTTGCGTGGTTGGAGATTGGACAACAGAAATGACGTCCTTCAAGAGGTGGACCAAAAGTTTTCGATGCGATCGACTGAGTTCTGCAGTGATCATCTTTGAAAGGTCAAAAACAGTACGCTGTAGGAAATGTATAATATTAGATGGTAATCATGCAAACGAGTCTTAAAAATATTAAATAAAAGTTTCGATCTTTGTAATTTTTCATAATAATTAAAACTCTTTTCGACTCACCATCGTACTATGGATATTAAATAAACGCTAGTATTATTTGATTTATTCAAGTATATTGCCTTTCAGAGATGGGTTCTCTTTCGACAAACATAATTTAACCTCTATGAATTTATTTATTAATCACAAGTAAAGCTTTCATTGAGCATTTTTATTGAGTTTTCGACGTGATCGGCTGAGTTCTATAATGATGACCTTCGAAAGGTCAAAAAATACCATAGGAAATGTATAACTCTGAATGGTAACTACGCAGAAGAGTCTTAATAATAATAAATAAAAGCTCTAATCTTGGTTATTTTTCGTAATGATTAAAACTTTTTGATACACCCTCGTTCTATGGATATTTTAAGAACGCTAATGCTATTTGATTTCTTCAAGTTTATTGTCTATCAAAGATGAGTTCTCTTCCAACAAATATCATTTTACATCTAAGAATTTATTTATTAATCATAAGTGAAGCTTTTATTGAGCATTTTCAAAGCAGTTAATGTGATGAACATAGTATGTGGATCCCTTTCATATATATAGTGTTGTATTTTTCATTAATCGATGCGGAAGAGGCTAAAAAATTAAATTAAATGTATCTTGAAAAAATAAAATTTTAAGTTATATTTACATAGCTATTTCTATTTTTTAATGATAAATAAACTCTATTACGTGTTTTCTTGTGGGATATGAATGATCGGAAAAACTAATAGTGACGTTCGATCTTTATAAAGGTAATGTTATACTCTTCACAAATAATTATATTCTGTATCAAGTTCTACTTTATAAACTTTATAAGAAAACCAACTGAATGTGTTTATTATAAATGGACTGCCTACCATGTAATTCTGAGTGAGTGCAATGTAGTGTAATTTAAAAAATATATCAAGTAAATTTAAAATGTGCGCGTGATTTCAATCCTTTCGTACTTACCTTTACTCTTTAAAACGAAAGCTTCAATCTTTGACCTTTTTATTGATCTAATTTATAAATATAATAATAATTACACTCAGTGACAGAAAAAGAAAACCCAAATATATATAAATTAACAGTATTTAATATTTATTAATATTACAATAAATTATTGTTCTTGAACTGTTTAGACGGCCGTAGAAGACATTTTTTTCTTGGGCGAATTAAGTGCTTTAGTAGTATTTTATAAATAATACACTTTATTCCCGCTGTAATTATAATGCAATGAATAAAATGATTTTACAATTTATGATAATGAAACAATCTTTATAAGTTGTATGGTTTTTAAAAAGATTTACCATGAGGATCGAAAAACTCTTCAATAAATTTTTTCAACAGCGCAAAGCTGAAAAATCCGTTTCCGGGGTAAGATTCCTCGGATCTTGAAGACATATTTCAGATCCCTCTAGGATCGCTTATTGGGACGAATACATTGATACTGAAATTCAAAGCAGAACTCAGAATAATTTTTTTAAAAAAATGATGTAGAGAACTGTAAGTTTTAAAAGAAAATTTGGTTATAACTCCTATGCATTCATCTAAGTAAAAAGCACCTCGATCAGAATGAACTCTTCTCGCTCAGAATGGACTAGTAATTCAGAGCTTAAACATTAATCTAAGAAATTCAACCGCTATTGCTCTTGTCATTGATTTCTGATTTCTATACATATTAGAACATCATTCTTTTCTTTTTGGCCACTAAAAATATATTATTTCTACTTATCGCTTTCTATGTTTGATTTCGTAAAACAAGTAATTTAACGAAACAGTTTCTATAATACAAAGAAAAATAAAAAAAGAAAACTAATTAATTCTGCTTTATAATCTCTCACAAATGCTTCATAAATCGATTTATTTATTCAATGAAAGTGTTCGGATTTCCTTGATAAGTAAGAGACAGATATTCTGTTAAAATTTCTCGTGATTCTCTAATTGTCCGTTCTTGAAGTCGTCCGTCTAAGTCGGTTTTCTTGCATGCGAGGTCTCGGTTGAAAGCAAAGGGTTTGAAACTCGGGATGCTTAACTAAGTTCAGTAAGGTTCATATTTATAAAAAGAAGTAAAAACATGATATATTAACAGTAAAACTTCTTCATATTGCGTCAGTTTTAAATTTTTGTTAAGTTGGCTTCGATATTGACAGCCAAACCACTTTTACATCCTGTAATAACCGCGTGAGACGCAAATAAATTTACTTAGACGCTGTTCGTAAGGTACCCGTTCTATTCTTTACTGTATCCTTGTTATACTCCATTCGTATTAGCATATTTTTATCTTACACAAATATTTTTTTTAATTTGTGCGTATTATAATTATTTTAAATCATAAATTAATCTGTCATCTGAAATGTTACCATAAATGATAGTTCAAATTTTGAAGTTTATGAATGGGTTAGTGAGTCCAAAAATTGCTGTAAATTATTCGTAATTTACTAGAGGTGATTTCAGCTTCATTTTGTAAATTAATAAAATAAAGAATTTTTTTTCTGTTAAAAAAATAGAGATATTGAAGTTTAAAATTTAATTTCTTTGAAAAACTTGTTTATTCATTAAATAACTTTGTAATAAAAGGGTTTTTTTTCAATTTTTTCCAAATATTTTTTAAGTTCCATGCATTCTAATACGCAGGATGCAATCGAAAGAGCAAATAAGGTCTTAAAAATCAGAAATTATGAATGTTTTTTTTCCTTATAACTACAATATGATTCTCTAATAGTAGTAGCAACATGCAGGCAAAAGCAATAATGTTAAATTATTTTGATTCCATAATAACTATACATATAATATGATTTTTAAAGACAGTGAGTAATTCATATTTCAGGAAATTGTAATTACCATTTAATTTATTTAAAATATAAAGACTTCATAGCAACGAAAAAGAGCGCTGATTGCAAATAACTTTCGGTTTTACCGAAAGGGGTGCATAACTTTTAATGCCAGAGAGTGCGCGTTGTCTTAAGCACAAAAACAGCTACGATATAATCTTTAAAAATTTATTATAAAACAAATATTCATGTGCGAAAATGCTTTCTAAGAATAACGAAGTTTGAAACATACCTTTTATAATACTTGGTTGACTTCGGACTTTCGACGACGTTTTAAAAGTCGGCTGGTTTCAAAAGGCTGGCAGAAACTAACCTATGAGACAATTTTGCAAAATAACTATTTTGAAAATGAAAAAAACTTACCATAAATATATATTTTTCTTCTATTCAACTGAATGTTTATCTCATTATTTGTTATAGAAAAAAGAAAATAAGATAAATAAAACTTACCGGTTCTATTTTACGGCCCTATTAACTTATACAGTACATGAGTAGACAATTACTACTTTTCAATTTATACGAATATAATACATTCAAAAAAATACATACTATAAATAAATTTTAACTACATAATTTTCAAACATGAAAAAATCTTATATCAACTACAAAGAAAAAACACACACAAAATACATATTTAACAAAAAAGTGTATATTGTAAAATAATATTAAAGAAGTTTGTTATGTGTTTATATGTACGGTGTGCGAATTAAAATGTTTTTCCCACAAGATGATTTGTTTTGTATCAAATAGTATTTGTATAATTTGACTAAACATTACAGTTTATAAATATTTTGAACTATATATAACTCTAAAAAGAGTTTTTAAGTAAATTTTTTTTGAATAATTTCTAAATCAAAATATTAGGACTTGTTTTATCTCAATTTTTTTCTCTTCCTTCTGAATCGCATGTTATAAATGTGTATGAAACTATGTTTCATTAAAAAATAATTTCTCACAAGTTTCTTAGCATATTTTGTTGAAATAAATATTTTAAAAAAATTATTAGTTTGATAAACTACGAACCATCGCGTTAGCTGTTTGCAAAGAAAATCAAAACCGCGCAAACAATTTTTTTAAACGAACTCCCCCATCCTTCAGTAAAACGAAAACTAAAACTTTATCCCGAAAACCGTCCTCATCCGAAAAACTTTCCGCATGTGCCGAAATATTTCTAAGATATATTTCTTAAAATATGCAAGATCAATTCGCAAAACAAAACTTTTCTTAGTCGAAAGTAAACTTTTAACTCCCCCGCCTAACTTTAAAAGTTGTATACTACAAGCGAATAAAGTAAGGCAGAACACATGCAAGAAAGTTTAACATACCCGAGACAGCGAAGTTAGCACACCTGACGGTCGCGAACTGTTGCCCGAAACTACCTGTGGCGCCTCCGAACTCTACCACTTCACTGCCCGACCACCACACCTCTACACCACGTGCCTCGTGACGTCAGCAGGTAAGGCTGTGACGTCACTCTTGGGCTGTTGTGTCCATGGTGCGCGCTCCCTCTAGGAATCCCTCCCTCGACTGAGGACAGATTTTGTTTTTGAAATAATCGCCTGATTGCTCGCTCTCTTTAAAAGGCTGCTCCAATTTGTTGGGCCGTCCGACCCACAATGAGATCTTGCCGACCTGATAACGATGGAAAGAGGTGTGTATCCTTCCGCCAAAGTCAGAAGCTCGCCACATTTGGCGATTTGCTGCTTTTCTTTTCCGGTCCGGTGGAAGAAAGGGATTCCACACTTAACTGAAACTTCTTGACTGGGATAAAGTTCAACAAATAAATGTAGCTCAATAACTTTTTCGAAGTTTTAGGATATGGGACTGTGAGGCAGTTTCTCACACCAGATTCAAATTTGCGATAGCCGAAACTTAAAGTGATAAGTTTGTAACTCCACAAATTGGTTGATTTAACATTAAAAAAATATATTTAATGAAAAAATATGTTTCGTGAAAGCTTATTAAAAAACGATGTCGTTTATATATAGAAACTTTTCCTTTGAAAAAAAATTCTTTGATTTTTTTGACAAATAAAATTAACCAACCCATTTAACAGTTTTATAAATATGAATCTTGTGTCATTTAAAGATTGATTAAAAGTTTATCAGTAATAAATGGAAGGATTGAAAATTTTAAAGGGAGTTTTCTATTCTCTTTCCATGAGTTATTTCTTTTATTTCCTTATTTATTTTTGAAAAGAAAAATACTTATACTAAAGTCTGCCAATTGTTATATGAAGTGATTTAATAGCAAACTTGACTTTCATATGCATCAGATTTTATTTAATTACCTTATTTACAAACAAAAATTCATTATTTATTTACATCAAATTTTTCGTATAGTTTCTGAACAAACTTCTAAATATAGTAGCTTAATCGCTTAGAAATATTTAATTTCGTGAAATAAACGTTTTTTTCTATTACA
Organism: Trichonephila clavipes; assembly: GCA_019973935.1. Classification (NCBI taxonomy): domain Eukaryota; kingdom Metazoa; phylum Arthropoda; class Arachnida; order Araneae; family Nephilidae; genus Trichonephila; species Trichonephila clavipes. The sequence goes on from BMAU01020087.1 coordinate 307,215, forward strand.
GCTTGTGCATGAAAAACTAAATGAGGTCAATTTCTTTAAAAAACTTACAACCCTTTTCGTGTTCAGAATTATCAAAATTAAATATATATATATATATATATATAAGATCAGAAATCATATTTTTGGAAAAAAGTTCTTAGATATTTGTTTTCAATGAAGTATAAAAATAAATTAGTCTAAACATTTTTCTGGTTTAAATTTAAATATTTATCCATGTTTACCTCTATTAATTTATTGTACTTATTGTTCAGAAAGAAGATATTAAATCAATCTCTTATTTTTTTTCGGGACTGATGTTCATAAAAGCTTTTTTCTAAAAGTACCGACATTTTACATGAAGAAATCAAATATTGCTTGCAGAATTTATAAAATTTATATATCATTACTTATATCAATACTTAAATATCTAATATTGCACTCTTTCAAAATAATGAGAAAAAAAGTTTTTTCAAGATTATTAACTATTTATTATATACAATTGTCTTAATACGATTAAATAGCCTTAAAATTGTCGAGATAAATATCTCAAATACACTTTGTAATTATTTAATAATATATCCTTTTTTTTTCTTTTAAACAGAATATTTCTTACATAAAAATGTTTGATATTAAATTAATTCTATATCATCATTATCTGATGTTATTGGATGTACATTAACTCCTAATTCTGTAGAGTAATTAAAGAGCTTTGGATTTTATCAGTAATAAATATGGACAGCTCAAATATATTGTTGTAGAAATAAAACTGTAATATTGAATAATAATTACTGCAATTTGTAATTTGTAGTACAATAACTAAAAAAACGAACTGCAGACTAATTATTGCGGTAATTATGTGGATGATAAATTATATTAGAAGGCCACACTGAGGTAAATCTATTGAAATACGATTTTTCTTCATCAGTTATAGGTATACATTGTTTCATGTTTCTAACAATACTCGTTATTAGATATGATGATATATGAGCATTAGTGTTTTATTAATTAAAAACTAGTGTTAAATTGTAACAAAAAGGAACGAGGACTCTTTTATCAAGATAAAAATTTCAGACTGTCAGTGTCAGTTTAACATGTTTAACGAGAATAAACTGGTTACAAAAACAAAATACTTCAGAAAAATAATTTTAGCATTTAATTAATATAAAGTCATGCAAATATTTTTTAAAGAAATATTCAGTACATAAAACTTAAAATTTTATTCAGAAGTATTACGGTAATTTTACTATTTTTTTTAATTAAAATCATTCATTGTTATGTAATGTTTTAACGAAAAAAAATAATTAATTTTGCAATAAAATTGGAGGTTACAACTGCTAACAATTAAAATGCATTCTGTACATTGTATAGCAAACAAAATATAATCTGTGTATGCTATAACTATCAAAATATATTCTGTGTGACAATAAATTCAGATATCATCGAACGGACAGGTCAATATCTCCAAGGATAATTTAGCAAATATAATTTGTTTCAAATTACAGATTCTATGGAAGCCAATATTATATTCTCTTAATGAAGATATAAATAGGTTTCAAGCCTTTAATACACTTATATGACAGTCTTCCTTTGACGAAGGGAAACCTCTTTTCAGCTCTCTCTCTCTCTCTTTTTCTCTCAAAAATTTTTTCTGTAAAACGTGCTTTGCTTGGTTATGACTCATAATGCAAGGAAACAAACTTTCATAGTTTTATGAGGAGTGGCTCGCTTTCCTGTGTGTGTGTGTGATGCTGTATACATATTTTTTGACAAAAGTAGTTATACTTTTTCTTTGAGGGACAAAAAAAAACGAGTTATTATTTTTCTAGTAAATGGAATTGAAAGTTTAAAAATAAAATAAACAAGAAAAATTGTGTTGATTAATTCGAACTTATGAAATTGAAGTTTTAAGTATCTCATTTATGTTTGTTTTCCTCTTAATGCAATTCTGAAGTTATTTTTAAAAAAACTGACAATGAAACTACTAATCAAACAATTAACTTGAAATTAGGTAACAATTTAAAAGAGTAAAATCGTTAATACAGATAACAACTAAATTTATCAGTTTTTAATTTTTTTTTTAATTTTTAAAAAATTCAATTTCGGATTTTTGATGAATTGCTTGTAATAATTTGAGTTTTCTCTTTGCTTCTCTCTCTCTCTTTAAATCTTTTTTCCCGATTAATCCATTATTACTTTCAATTCAGTTTTATCTATTCATATATTTCTTTTTCTTTTTTTTTGTAATTTATTAGTTTGTTTGACTTTAATTATTTAGTTGAATTGTTTACTTTGATTTATTATTTTAGTTAAAAATTGATCAGCTAATTTGTTTTGTTTTTTTCGTGATTTTTATGTGCTTTTATATTTTTGTTACATTATGATAAAATATTTTTGTATCAGACATAAGTAAAATGCTGAATATCAAAGTTCTTTATAAGAATGTCAACAGTTTTTAAACAGAGGTTTTAATAACATTTAGTTTTATAAAATGTACATTTTTTAGTTATTTTGAATTTTACAAATGATAATTTATATAATATTTTATCATAATTTATTATTTATATAAATCATAATTTATTATTTATATAAATCATAATTTATAATTTATATAAATCATAATTTATTATTTATATAAATCATAATTTATTATTTATATAAATCGTAATTTATTATTTATATAAAGCATAATTTGTAATTTATATAATACATAATTGTGTTTACAACTGCTCATTCATGCATTTCTTAAACAATCGTTTAATCAAAATTAACTACAAAGCAAAAATTAATAATAAAATGGAATGAATTAGCGTTTTAAATACAGCAGAGATAAAACTCTTCGATATAAGAAATTTATACATTTGTTATCAAATAAGAAAATAAATATTATAATAAAAAATTATGGAAAAGTTCTGTGTGTTGAACAAAAATATATCTTGGTGACATCTTTTGAGTTGGTTATTAACTTCAGAACTATTAAACAAATGTTTAAATTTAAAATTTCACTTTAAATGTATTTCATAGATAATAAATTTGGATAATAGTCCTTCAAATTAGAAATCTACACACTGCAATACTAATGTGCTCTCTTTTGATCGTTCTTTCTTAGTTTAACATAAACGTTTTATAGTCGAATACAAAAGTTCTTAAAAAATCTGCACAAAATGAATGATACACACACGTTGCTAAATTTTAAACTTAGTTAAAAGTAAACTAATCGACTTACAAATAGAAAAAGTATTGTGAAAGGGAAAATATATAAAATTACAGTAAATAAAATTATATATATATAATGCTATATATATATATTGCATAATAAAATAGAATAAAATAATAAGAAACAAAATTATATATACTTCCTACAAAGCTAAGAAAGAATGAAATTGGATTATAATGCGTATATATATAATATAGGAATATCATGTCTACATATATATATAATGTGGTTATATAATGTTTATATATAGGCACATATATACACATATACACTATATACACATATATACTCATATATATGGGGGTTTCTGGGATATTTTTATCTTGTTACAGTCGATTATATAATTTATGAGGTCATATTTGATGATTCATTTTATTGATGACTATAAGTAAAAAGACAAAACTAAAAGCGTTACAAGCAAACAAAGATATAAGAAAATGGGCCATATGGTTCTTTTTTTCACATTCCAAATTTCTGATATTTTATATCTTTTCCAACAGGAAACATCTAGAATCTTCGACAATAATATTAAATATGAATTACTGATATTAAATATGCTTATTGGTAAAAAATAACAATGATGGAATAAAGCCGCATTTTACTTTTAAATGTGCCAAAGTGGCTGTTTTTAATGAGATAAGGTTGTGGTTAACATTGTATTTTTCGTTTGGCTGGTAAACAAAGAAATGAATTAATTATCACGCTATCTCTTGGAGGGTTTAAGGTTATTATAAATTTTAAAGAAATACATAGAAAGAAAATTTAAAAGGTGAATTATTACATGTGAGTGCGCGTGTGTGCACATGCTTAGGCTTGAGATTGAAAGGTTTTAAACTTGTTTATATTATTAGACAGAAATCAAATAAGAAAAAAAATAGATTTTAAAAAAATCTTAATACTAAAATTAGTTTGTTAAATCTAATTCCTCATAATCTTGTTGTACCATAAAGTAATCTATTTGATTGTAAATGTGGATTAAATATACAGCACTAAGTTTAATTTGTATAAATTTAACACCCATAGAAATCTAAATATAACAACAAAAAGTAAGAAGTAGTGTGTCAACGTTTCTTTGAAGACTCCAAACAATGTAGACAGCAGGATTGCATTTAATTAAACACTGATTCATTAATATTCTGTAATGAATTCAACAACATATTGTTCTTAAAAATATGAAAATAAACAAAATTTAAAAGTTTTTTAGAAAAACGAGAGAAATTTTTTTAAACGTCGGGGATGAAACCATATACGCCATTTTAATAGGAGTAGCCCAATACAAGTTAACCTAGGAAAAAAATCTAGTAAAAACATGAAACATTAAATTTAAAGTGAGCCTGGAAAATACAAACAGGTAGGTGCTTAAGATTCACAGAGAGAGTCTTTCCATTCAAACAGATGACAGCCAGAATTTTCTTTCGCAATGTTTTGGTGTAGGTGTCCTTGAAGATAGTCACATGTTTAGTTAAAATTCTAAAATTAGCGGTGAATATCTGTCTCTCAGAAGATTCATTGGGTCTGGATTATTAATAAGAATCTCCTAAATCTTGCCCTTTGCACTTTTTCTTGAGCTAAGCGTATAAATTGCTCTGTGAACTTGAAAACTGTTTAAAATGCCTATCCATATGACGTCAATATAGATTGTCCTCTATCATTGTCTGAGATGTCGCTGCCTTTGGTTGAGGATCCATTGAAAGGTGATTGCCCAATCGGCCCAGCTGCGTAAAAAAGAGAGAGAAAATGTAAAAAATTAAAATAATCAACAATAAAAATGCAAATAAATTCGAAGCAAATTAACTGATACTGATATATTTGATTAAGCAAAGAATTTAATGGATATTAAGATGTAAATTAACAAAACCCAGGTATAAACATACTAAATTAAACTTATCTCAGTTGTAAATATTAAGAAATTTAATAGCATAATGAAGTTCTAAACAACATCGTATGAATTTTGTATCAATGTTTTTTTTATTTTGTGATTATCTTTTATTTAAGTTATAAAAATATAATGACAAAATAAAAATCATTAATACAATTCATACGATGTTGCTTAAAACTACATTGTGTTATTAAATGTTGCTTAAAACTTCATTATGCTTAAATTTCTTTCCTTTTTTTTCTAATTTAAGAATTATGCTGCAAAAAGCTAAAATTACTGTTTCTATACAGAATATATGAAAATTACTATTCCCTTAAGAAACTTGAAAAATGTTTAATACCATAAATATGTAAACAGAAAACTTTATAGTTTTCATGCTTCCTTAGTTAAAGCTTAAATATGTTTTCAAAAAGTATTTTTGAACAGTTATTGCTTAATTTCAATTCTGTTACGAATGTGTCGGTAGGCTTCGGTTGAATAATTCACTTAATATTTTGTTGTTCCAAAATTTTATCTTTTACAGTTTTTCTATGGAGTTTGAGTCTTCTCTTTCTTATGTTTTTATTATAAAATATTTGGTTTTTGCATTCTTTGAAACGAATTAAACTCTTTACATACATTTTTCTTCCTTTTTCAGTCCAGTGACATAATAAAAGTATTGGAAGACTAGCATTTTAAAACACTGTTTAATCCTGCAATATTAGTTCCTAAGTTTAAAAGAATTTGGTAATCTATTACATATAATATATATATATATATATAAATATATTATAAAATTATTGGGGTCATTTAACTTTGCCCAACAATGTCTTGTTTACATCCATTGATTGTTTACCATTAAATTAGATTTATAACACAAGTAAATCATTATTGATTTTATATGCAGTAAAATCCAGCGTATGAAGTGCACCCATACTTTAGAGCTGCAATTTTTAATTTTTAGATACATTCGCCATATAACCCACACCCCTTTTTTACGAAGAAACTTGGAATGCACGTATGCTTTGAAGTAATTTATTCGAGATATTATTGCAGACTTTTGAAAAAATAGAATACTTCTGAAAATACAACCCTTTAAGAGGAGTTGGAAACCCCTCTCTCTATAGATATACTGACAATGTTAAATTGGTTGTTTTCGATGTACCTTTTCTAAAAATCTGTTTTATGTACATGCATGAAATTTTTCATACAATTAAAATACACCTTTCTCATTATACTGAAATGATCTCTTAGCTAATTTTGAATTTTTTGATAATTTATGAAATATTTTATCAAACATTGCGACATTTGAAGCATTTCCCACAAAAAAAAATTCGTAAAAAACAAATTTTTGAGTTTTTTTACTGAAAGCTCATTTCAGTATATATCAGCCGTCAATAGAAATGCAACATAAATATTTACATAGCCTGTTAACAGTAGTTTCTCAGAAAAGCTACATCAAACATTAAAATTTACATTTTGAGATAAATTGATTTTAACGTATACAGTGAGACTTCTAATCGGCTAGGAAATAAAAAAAATAAAAGGCTGAATTTTACAATAAAAGATAAATGTTTTGGTTCATGGCAGACGTTCAACTTGTAAGAAAAATAAACTATTTTGTTTACATTTTTCGCCATTCAATTGGGCATGGCCCAGTTTCAACGATTATTTAAAAATAGGTTTTGAGGGCTTCTAATTACACTAGAGGTTGAAGTAAGGTATTTTTAGAAAAGTTTAAATCTATACAATTTGAAAATGTAAAAATCTCAAATTCTAAGGAAAAATAAGATTTTAGCTTTCCAACATCCCGTAAGTTCCTAAAAAATGTCAGTTTTTTAGTAAACAGTATTTCGATATATGTAAAAGTCTAATTTTTTTCATGCTCATCTTTCTTTCCATTTTTAAGCTCTGATTTTTATACCCGACGTACAGCGCGCACCCTTAAATTTCGATCTTATTTTTTGTGTTAAAAGTGCGTGTTATACATCGGATTTTACGTTATATATATGTGTGTGTGTGTGTGCGTGCGTGCGTGCGTGCGTGTGTGTGTGTGTGTGTGTGTTTATCTTGATTGTTCTTCACATTTTTTAATATTCATCTTTATAAGAGAAGCCTCTCTATATTTTAACTATTCATACTTTCATTTTATTTCAGTGTATTTTGTTCCATCCACGTGTGATAGATATAGACCTACTTTTTAACATAGGGTGTTTTTTTTTTATTATGTGAAAAATCTCTGCTGTTTGTGGAAGGTAGATCCATAAAATGTTGCTTAACCCTAAATTTGCTGGCCTATTTCAGCGACAGCTCTAAAAATGATAATAGGTCTCCATTTTAGTCCAAAGACTCTTATGGTATCTTCAATTTTAATAGCTATACTCCTCTGTTTCCTGTTTTGAATGTATTTATCCAATTTTAATACAATATTATTTTTCACCATTTATTTTCCTAACATATTTCTTAACATCCAATTCCTTTCTTTTGTAGCCTTATAGGAAGTACAATTTTGTCCCTTATTATTTTATTTAATTTTAATAAACTACATATATATTCGGATGTATGCATGTGCTATAGTAAAAAGTTTTAAGTATCTGTGGTGGTTTAGTGTAATGTTTTATATCATTTCATCGAAGAATTTTAAATTTAATATCGAATAGATTACATCTTCACTTTTTAATGTACACTTTTTCTGAACACAACAGAAAAAGTTTTCACTAGCAATACCCTCTATAACTAAGCATTTTCTACCAATGTATGCATATGTATTTGAGTACACATACATATATATACCACTAATACTACATCTGGTATAGTGGTTAGCGACGCGTAGCCTGAGTTTAATGAGGCAAGGATGTTTGTAAATGTATAGTGCAGGAATGACGAACCAATGGCACTCGTGACCCAGTATATTGAGCACTCTATCTTTCAAAATAATAATGTTCACTATGAAGTATACGAACAAACGAGAGTGATCGTTCATGGGGTGGCCGGAATTTGATTCCATGCGCATTTAACTATTTTAAGAAGCTGGCTTATGCCATTTTAACCACATTTTCGTCTACCTGTTCTTGTGAGTCATTATTTTCCCAAATGAATAATATTAAAAACTCCCTTAGTAAACTTTTGGCAGATGAATCTAATTCAGCATGCATTCTGCTGAAAGCAACATCTTCCAGTCCTAATATAAGGTATCTATCATCTAATTAGCAACAACTTAAGTCTCATTAAGTTTAGTTTAATTTGAATTACAGTGCAAAATGTATTTTTTTCGTAGTAAAAAAGAGTTTTGAGTTGTTATTATTTAGCCTTTTTTTATTTTTGCTATAATAACAAGTCAAAATTATTTGAAGGCACGTCACACACACACAACACTTAATCATTTCTTTAGAAAAAAATGGCACGTTTATCTACAAAGGTTCGTCACCCCTGGTATAGTGCCTTTACGTAAAAGGGTTACAATAAATAGCTGTCGAGCCGCAAGTCCTCTCGTGAGGTTGGTGGAAGTGGATGAGAGGTGGGAGTCCCCTGATCACTCCTAGGGTGTTCACCCTCAAAGTTGGGGTGGAACCGAGTCAAAACGTACTGTTACCTGTATGGTGCTCATAGCTACAGTTAACAACAGGCGTACATCTAGCCCTTAGTCTTGATGAATTTCGTGGGCCCTGATCTGACATCGTCAGACAGGTGGCATTAGGAACAACAGCTAATATATATATATATATATATATATATATATATATATATATATATATATATATTATTGGTCTATGAACTGTCATCTACTGAACCCGGGGGTTCCACGAAACATACACAGAGCCTCCATGAGTCACAATAAAAATGGAAAAGAGAATCATGAATGGATTCAAATTTTCTATGAAGTTTGTATAAATGCAAGTATGTAAAGCTCATGCGCGTAATAAAAAAGAAAACTTTATTTATACATAATAACTTTATTTAGTGATACTTTTTTAACTTTTATTATATTATAAATATATTAAAAACACTGCTGGACAATTGCTAAGGTCGGATAACACTATCATCCATAGCAACCACAAAATGAAAGGAAGCAAAATGTGGAAGATTAGAATAAGTGCGGGATATTAGTAAGAAGAAGTATGAGTATGCAAATTTTTTTTCCACGTCTGTTCATCACGTGATAGCGTTCATAAGAGCTTTAAAGGTTTTGACGCTTGTGGACAGTTGTTGTTTCAAGTCAAAGTTTTACAGGAAAGATTTAATAGACGAACTTAAAATTTTTGGCATGTCTTCCCGACATCACATAGATGTTTTTATGCGTGGCCGAATTATTGTAAAGATCGAAGAAGGGCGAAAAATAACAGATGTTGCCAGGGAGTTCGACATCGCTCACAACGTTGTTTCACGGCTGTGAAGTCATTTAAAACTACTGGAATGTGTAGTAGACGACACGGGGGAGGTCGTGTTAGAAGTACGACGCCTGCAGAAGACAGATATACCGTCCTATCAGCAAAAAGGAACAGGCGCACCACAGCTCAGCAGGTGGAAAATCAGTTTCTTGCTGCCTCAGGAAAGCAGATCTCCCGAAAAACTGTTGCCAGATGTTTGAGGGGAGGAGGACTATACGCACGCAGACCTGTTGTGTGTGTCCCATTGACCAGACAGCACCGTACTGCCCGTTTGCAATGGTGTCGTGAGCATCACAATTGGACTGAACAGGACTGGGCATGTATACTATTCTCAGATGAGAGTAGGTTCAGTCTGTCATCGGATTGAAGACGCCAACTGATCTGACGCGAGAGTGGTACTGCTTATCGTCCAGAAAATGTCCAAGAAAAGGACCGATATCCGACATGCAGTATCATGGTGTGGTTCGGCATCATGATCAATGGCCGCACGTGCCTACATGTGGTTGCGAATGGGACTATGACGGGCCAACGATACATTGATGAAGTTCTACTTCCTCATGTTTGTCTTTTCCGTGGTGCTGTCGGTGATAAATTTGTTTTTATGGACGACAACGCAACATGTCATCGAACACTCGCTGTTCAGGATTGTCTAGACAGCGAGGGTATTCAACGTCTCGTATGGCCAGCGTGTTCTCCAGATCTAAACCCCATTGAAAATGTATGGGATGCTTTGGGGAGGCAAGTTGCTGGTCGAAACTATCCTCCGACAAACAAGAACACCCTCATCCCTGCACTCACAGAGGAATGGGATAAATTGCCTCAACAGCTGCTGGATAATGTTGTGCAAAGTATGGTACGACGTGTGGAATGTTGCATCACACTCCACGGTGGACATATCCCGTACTGATACCTTTCTTTAAGGTGCCTGCTGACTTTTAGATGCATTGTTCCATTTCTTCGTACGCAGATCAAATGAACATTTTTTTTCTTTCAGATGTTTCACAGCTTTTGTACTTTCCAGAACAATAAATATTCTTTATTCTAATGTCTGAACAGTGTGGCAACTATATTTTATCCTACTAGGCCTCATGTCTCGCTTAATGTTATGCTACATAGCAATTTGTGATCCGTCCTTAGCAATTGTCCAGCAGTGTAGTAATTTGAATTATATTTTATGTTATAATTATAATAATATTAAAATGTTTTTCTTTATTTACTACCAACCTGTACTACCTACTACATTGCAAATATTCTATTGTATACTATCCCGGGTTTGAGGAAATGATTTTATACTCGTTACTATAATGTTCATCAAAACTAAATAGCTTCTATTGGAAAATGAGTCTTTTTTTTTATTTTCAGTAAATAAACACCTGTAAAGGAGATGGAACAACAAATTCAACAATTGAATCTAAATTTAAGCAAAAACAGCTCCTAAATTTTAGGTTACAAATTCATGCAAAATACTCGGGATCCCTTACACAGCTATAAACATTTTGATTCCATTCAGAACAATGTATTTAAGGTATCCGACTACGATCGAACCGAGATTTCTCAAAAGCTTGCGAACGAATACTTTTTAGTATTTAAGGCTATTTAGATTAGAATGTACGCATAAAATTGTTTTAAGAATATTATTACAATTAAAAATTATTCAAATGCAATATTTTGGCAAAAAATGAACTTAGAACTACCTTTTTTCAAGACATTCTTCTTTTATGAAAAATGGTTCTATAATAATAATATTTTGCTGTTATATATAGTTAAGACTTCTCCAGAGGGCCTGAACTACAACTTCTGAAAAATTCCCATTATTTTCAGAGTTACTACCAATTGAAAATATAATCAGTGCTTTACTGTTAAAATTTCTCCACTCTGATGTATTAAAATATGGATAAATCCCCTTCTAAATTATATATTTCAAAAATCCTAGTTCAGGTTCTGTACAGAGGTCTGAGCTATATATAGAACAGATATTATTTTTACAGAATCATTTTCCATAAAATAAGAATGTTTGGAAAATTAAAAATTCTATCTTAATTTTTTGCCAAAATATTGCATTTAGATAATTTTAATTATAATAATATTCTTAAAAAATTTCATATGTACATTCTTATCTAAGTGATCCTAAATATTAAAAAAAAATTATTAGTTTGTATCTATTTGAAAATTCATGGTTCCGAACGTAGTCGGATATCTTAAGTGAAAAATATTTCTCAACGTGACTGGCTACAAAAGCAAAATATAAAAACAAAGTAAGAGCAGAATATGAAATGTGGCTATAGATAATTTCAATAGACCTGGTCTTCGACAAATGTAGAAAAAAAATACCAGCACATATTCAGTTATTAAATATTGGTGTGTGCAAAAGTTCTACCCGTTTTTATTACCCATAAAGAAGAAAAATATACATAAAATGAGCATTACCTATGAATGTGCATAATCTCCATTGCTATCAATGACCTCTTATCACCTTTGTAGTGCGAGATGAATCCACCATCGGTAAAAGTCCGGCGTTTTCAAGTTAGAAAGGTCTTGGATGGTAGTTTTCATAGAGCAACAAGATCATCAAAGAATTTCTGACTGAAAGAATTGTTCAAAGCACGAAAAAGGGGATAGTCAGTCAGTGCCAAGCCAAGAGAATAGGAAGGATGGTGTAAAACCTCTCAATCACAGTCCATTAAATCTTGGTGAGTGATGACAACAGCACGTGGTCTAGCATTATTGTGATGAAGGATAATACCAGTGGCGTAAAATACACCCCTGCAATCCCGCGTCGCGGGGAGGGGAGCAGGATTTTAGGAGGCCCAAAGCCTGACTAACGCCAAGCCCCTTTTTAAAAACCGGCTTCGTGACTAAAACTTAACTTTGAAGGGGGGCAGTAGCGCACTCAGGAATTTTTCAAGGGGGGGTCCGGGGACGAAAGTTCACCATTCTTGTATCATGCTCCTTTTGATTTTGTCAATTTTCGGGAACAAAACACAGTAAAAAACTAGTTATTGAATAAATAATTAGCATTAATTAATCAAATAAATCATTAATAACAAATACTTAATTAAATTTTACGTACTATGTACTTGGAATTATAATCAATCGAAAAAGAAATCAAGGGCTTTGGTTGGGGTCCGGACCCCCAGGACCCCCTTGTGTGCGCCACTGGAGGTGGCTAATATTATTCATTACGCCACTGGATAACACCACGATGATTGAAGAGACCTGGCCACTTTGCTACCCAATTTTAATGCAGCCTGTCTAAATGTAGACATTAGAAGGCAGCATTGATATATTGGTTGAGTGGCAGAACCTCCTAGTGAGTTATTCTCTGCACATCCACCACACACTCAATAACACCTTCTTGGGATGAAATTCAGCTTCCGAAGTCGATGCCGGTAGATCAGAAGAGCGAAACACAGAAACCTACCATGCTTTATGTTACGGTGCATAACCCCCACTTCTCATCTTCAGTCACAATTCATGTCAAGAATACGTCATTTTTGTGCCGGGAAGGTAAGAAACACAGGTGTTGATTTGGTCATCCCGTTGCTTAGCAGTCGGGCTATGTGGAACTCTACGATCCAACTTTCTCGTAGAACCCAAGTTAACTAGCTGTCTCTAGACCGTTGTCTGGTGAACGTTGAAGGTCTCCACTAATTTTTGCACGGTTAGATTAGGGTTGTTCCTTATGGCTTGGTCAATATCGTCTTCTCCAATGTGTAATGAACGTCCACTTCTACCACGATCTTGGCAGCTTTTGTGTCTCCTTCCCTAAATTTACAAAACCATCGGCTATGTGTGCTTTCACCTATTGCAGTGGTCTTCAAACTTTTCAACTCACGGACCCCTAGAACTTGAAATGCTTTCGTGGAACCCTCTTCCATACACATACTTCGAAGAATATAACTTAAAATATAATATTTAAAACAGTAGATCAACATGTTATCGGCACCTTATATAAAGGTAATTAATAAAAATATTGCATTTATTATTAAAAAATTATAATCTATTTTTTTTAAAATTTACTCATTGATAGTATTAATTTGTGATTCAAGTTTCATCTATACATACATTATATTTTGTAACTGGGATATGTGCTTGGTTTTTTTTTCACACAAATTGTCGGTCCAAGTCTTTTGAGATTAAATTCAATCGCATTATATATTCCGAGTTTAATTTGTTTTTTGTAGCCACTCTTATTAAGAAATACATTTCCCTTACACACAATGTTCTGAATGGCATTAAAATATTTATAGCTGTGCGAGAAATACTGAGCATTTTGTATGAACTTACAACGTAAAATTCAGAAGCTGTTCTTATTAAATTTAAATTTGAACATTAAATCAATTTATAAGTTATTTCCTCTTCTTCATTATAGGTGTTTTTTCCGCAAATGCTTAAAGGTGCATTATAAAACAACTTAGTCTTGCTAGACACTGGGCTAACTAACGAGTATAAAATTAGGTCCTGGAGCTCGAGATAGTAAACAATAGAATATTCCCAATCTAGTAAGAAGTATATATATAAATATAAAGCGCGCGCGTATTAATATTCCTTTAGTATATTATAATAAAAGCTTAAAAAGCGTTGCTTAATAAAATCATTATATATGAATAAATTTTTCCGTTTTAATGAATAGGAAGAAAGAGCTTTAGATACTTGTAAGTAAACAAACTTCCTAAAGAACGTGAATCCCTTTTGTATGCAGATTTATTTCTTCTCGAGTTTTTTTTTTTTTTTGACTCGTTGAACCCCAGGGTTCCGTGGAACACAGTTTGAAGACCACTGGTCTGTTGCAATCTCTCGATAAACTTGACATTTATTGCGGTCTGTTGCAGCTGCCGTACTCTTTTTAACAATAAGAGTATGCCTTACTCTCGTATTACAAACAATGCCTCACGTGCTCCTTCTCGCTTTCCATTCTACACCCTCTGAGATATTTTTAGAAGATTGAATGAGTGGGATACAATACATTTATATGTTAAGCATCCACACGTTTGATTGGCCAACAATTTCAGACATTACAGTTTCATGTAATTTACAGTCATTGTAATTTACGTATCCAAAAAAAATGGGTAGAACTTTCGCATTCACCCTATATAATGCAAGGGTAAGTGACACTTTAATCATAAGTTAATATCATTCTATTTTAAAATTTCATTAAAATTTTAAAATAATAAAAACACTTATGTTAATTGTTTTTGCAAAAAGTACCTATAACATGTCGATCTACTTTAAATATTATTTTAAGATATATTCTTCTAAGCGTGTGTGTGTAATAATGGGGTTCCCAAAATACATCTTATTGTTCTAAGCGTTCCATGAATCGAAAAGAGAAAATGAAGAGAAAAGACCACTGTGTGTTTGTGTATGTGTGTGTGTGTTAAAACATGACTTGTTAAGAGAAAAATTACTTCAAACAAAATATATTTGCTAAAAATATTGTTTCTGGAAAGAAAAAAGCATTCTAAATGTTCAGCTTAAATAAAGTTTACTATATTAATCATAGCTTTGTGTATAATAACAGAGTTATTTCATTGAAAGGCGGTATATTTTTTTATACTTATGTTTATGTGAAACATTTTTAAAATGAAATTTTTCACCCATTTCAATTATAAATCTGTACTTTTTTCCTTTCTTTTCCTTCTCCCAAACTAGTACTCGTACTTCATCATTATTTTGCTTCTGTCTGTAATAACAACAGATTTTTACCTTATTGATAAAAATTTAAGAGTTTCAAAATCGAAATTTAACTATTTTTATAATAGTTGATATTTATTAAGAATTGATGCAATTATTTTTCTTCAACAAATATTTTTATTGTTTGTGCGAAGATGAAATAAATGAAAAGTTGTTTGTTTCTGAGCCAACTTATAGCAGGTATTTAATTCTTGGACACACACTGATAATAATCCTCGGCGAAATTGATTCATTAAATAAACTCTTAGATATAAGACGGCCGTGGGTAGCCTAGTGGTTAGAGCATCGGACTCCAGACCGGAAGGCATGGGTTCGACGCTCGGTGCCACCAAATACCCTCGAATACGTGCTCGTTAAATAAGTAGGTCCGTAAGTCTTGTGGGCTAAATCATGAGTGCAGGGGACTGGAGAATAATTCCCTCCCCTTAAGTTCCAGGCCTAAATTGTTGAGGTGGAGATAGTGGTTTCGCCATCTATCGGCCCTTCGGGAATTTCTCCGAGCTAAATCGTACTGTCACCTGTGTGGTGCTCACGGCCAACGACAGGCGTACATCTAGCCCCTGCCACGATTAATTTCGTAGTCCTCGATCTGACTACGTCAGACAGGTGGCGTTAGAAACAACAACAGACGTAATACTTTCGATAAAAATAATTAAATGTATGTTTGTATGTTGAATAATTATTTTTATCTCTTAAAATATTTTTAATTATCTCTTTTTACATTGCACATGATTTTATTATACTTATTTACACAAATAGAGACGATAATCCCCTGGAAATCATCGTGAGTTGCAAGATTCATGAAGCTTGAGATAATTATAGAATCGTAGTTCAACTAGCCCCTTCGTATAAAATAATGTAGATTGTTCTACATTAATTCAGACTGGACTATGGAGTCTTTACAAAATGTGTCATATAAATCAAGATAAGGGATATCAGTTCCTGTGTAATTCTTGTCGTTTGTCACTTTATTATTCGTCGCTTGAAATGTTTTCGACATCTGTAACCATTGTGTAACTATAAAGTGACATTGTTTGAAACTCAACAAAAGTAGAAATTTAGAAATAGCTACTTGAAAACACATGATATTTATTTTTAAAAAGTAAAGTAATTTGATTAGAAAAATCCGCAATTTTTTTAAAATTATTTTCTTAGTCTCTTTTTTAAATAAATAATAATACTTTTTTATAAACAGTTGCAACTATAAGCTCTACTTCAAAAAATGGATACAGGATTATGATGAGAGTGACACACTATAAAATCCATTTATATATATAGCAATATTTTTTCTTAGGCGTTTTCATCTATGTATCTGAGATTATTAGTTGTACAATAAAGTAAGTTAGTTTTTTGAATTTATTGCGTAAAAAAGCAGTTTTATTGTTGTTTCATCCTGAATTCAAAAAGACAAAATATTTTTGTCAATAAATAGTTTTCTGCTTGTCCAACTGGTAGCACAAGCAGAATTCTGTTTACAATGTGATCTCGAGTTTTTCCCACAATGCACTCAAATTTTAAACTTTTAAAAATGCTCTGGGGTCCTATATTTACCACAAATTTATTATTTTAAACTATTTTAAGTAGTTATCTGGATAAAAAAATATTTATTAAATCTGTGTAAAATAATGTTTTGAAAATAGTTTTACAACCTTATCGGGAAAACTGTTTTACAATAATTTTTGACATCAAAACATCAAAACCCTAATTGAAATAATTTATTTCATATTATTTTATTGTTTACATTGTCAAAAAACAGCCTGATTATGAATATCATAACTCCATTGAGAAAGCTTTTATCAACAATACGTTGGCATGCAACAATAACTAATAAAACGAAATTTCAGAAGATAACAAATAATTATTTTCCATCTCCAATGACTCTACTTTCCCCTTCATCACATTACACATGATGCTGACTTCACAGCCACAAAGAAGATGAACTTAGGATACATAACACCAACCAAGAATTGGCTAATGCAAAACATACCACAAATATTTTTTCCCGCAACTGCGTTAATATCTCATCAGATCCTTTAGAATTCAATAAGTTCCCTCTGAGCTTTTTTCACTCCGAAAAGTTTTAAAATTTCACATTCACTGTTAAATTTATCCTTTATTTCACTACAAACTTCATGAAAATTGAAACTAGAAGTTTCAAGAGATTTAAAAATGTGTCTTGATGTAAGTATAGTTACCTATACATTTATTGATTAATCCTTTGTGTAAGTCGGTTAGATGCTACACTGTACAATCAACAAATAATCTTACAATGTTTCTTTAAACAACAATTAGGGCTGGGATTAAATTAAATATATTAGTAAATGAGAAATATAGGATACATTTTTGTAAAAAATGTTTAAAAGCATGCATTTGAACAACGTAGAAATTTATTAACACAATAAAATTAAACATACAAGTGAATATTTTTTGAAAAACTGATAACTGACTCTGTGTGTGTGTAAAATAAAATAAATATAAGCGTAATCAATTATCCTACAGCTGAGAAAGGAAAGTTCTGGAATCGCAAATTAAGAACAAAGACAATACAAAAGTATATATATATATATATATATATATATATATATATAATAGAAAGCTATTACATATAGCTATATAGACCAAAATAGAAAACTATTATATTTTTTAGAGCTGTCACTGACTTAGGGTCGTGAACTAAGGTTAAGCTTGCTTTATGGGATCACAACTTTCCCCTTAAGTAAAAATTGTATACATAATAGTGCCTGAAAATTTATAGAAAGCAAACAACGTGTGAAAAAAGACTAAGCCTAATTACTTTATAAACACTCAGTAACTCTAATAACCAATCAATTTAAATACGTTGACTATTGTATAAATAGTGAAATTTTCAAAAGAACTCCTAATAAGCAATCATAAATTTAAAAACTTACTTCATGTATTTAACTTCATATTCATGAAGTGTTTGTATATATATATATATATATATATATATATATATATATATATATATATATATATATGTTTAAATAATTGCAGATATTTACAACTAAAATATCAAATTATTATTTATAAAATTTAGAATTTTTGAAAATCTCTTAGAGCTAAGAGCTTCTACACTTCACATAATTAAGATTAAAGGATGTAGTATGTGCACCCGAAACACCAATATATTTATGAAACGTGAGTCAAGTTTCATTAATGAAATATGAGAGTAATTACCATTTATTGGATTTTGCTGTACTAACTTTAAGCCTTTTAAGTTGCTTTCAACAGCATAGAATGCCTCTCCAGTATTAATTGGATTTCATAATGGCTCATTATCTCAGAACTCTTCTAATTCCACTTAATTTTCTTGCTTTTATAGTACACTCAAAACATAAATCAATAAGTCTGAATAAGTCAAATTATTTTTATATGTTAATAAAATGTTAACTATTGCTTAGAGTAATATCTAAATTACAAAGATGAATGCAGTGTTTTTGGTAAGTAAATCATAAAAATTGAAAAATAATAAGTGGAGTCCGATGAATATGACTACACTTTCAAAAATTAATTAAAAATAAACAAAGATTTTTCACTTACGGTTTTTTATGTTCCATAGAGCAAAGATGAAAGTTTCTGTTTATTGGAATGCAAACTTGAGCTAGCCCAACATCCCCGTTTTGAGGCATTCTCGTTTCAAAATGACTTCATCGCAAGAACAAGCGCAAGTTTTGTGACGTATCTTTTCGTGATCCTTCCACTAATCCTCTTGGGAAGTCTTTGGGCTATCATTCGCGTTTATTCACAACAAACGCTTCTGAAGAAGAAACCGTGATATTCAAATTAAATCTATTATGTATAGTCTGGGTTTTCTAGCTAGCAGGTGGAGAAGGAGAAAAAGAAAGCCAGATGAGATTGCTACAGGCATCCTTACAAGTTATTGAATATTTCAAATATTAAATAGACGAAGATTCAAAGTGACGATTGGTCCCTAAGCCTAGAGTAAAGTTAGGCTAAGTGAGATAATTGAATTCATCCTAATTTAAAGTGGTCGATATTCCTAGTTTTCGAATAATTCGTGCATCTCCCTGTTGTTTCAGTAGTATTGTTCATATTGAGACATTCTGTTCTTGAATTTTAGGGAATTAGTGTTGATAATTTGGTTGATCAATAAATAAGTTGATTTTTAATATACTTGGTATTCATTCCCTTCCTCCCACACATCTAGGCGACCAAGAGAGCGGGGGTAATCCCTCACAGTTTTAGCATAGTTTATCGAATTTAAATCTACAACACATATACAGCATAAATGGGGTAGCACCACACTGAAGTTTGGAAGTAAGAAAATGTTCCCCGGGCGATGGATTGAAAGAGGAAGTCCACCTAGATCTCTAGACGTAACTCTTTTGAACATCTTATAGAGATACGTAAAAAACGTTGTTTATCAATCTTCAATTAGTAACAATGATAAAATAAAAAGTAGAATTACAGTGGTCATTTAGTTTGCTGATCCCCAAATACTTCATAGAATGTGGCTAGACATTTCGTATAGACTTGAAATGTGGAGCGCAACTAATAAAACATCGTAAAAAAATTCGATATTTCCTTTATGGCAGTGCTTTTCAAACTTCCAGTATTTGCGACCCAATTTTTAAACATAATATTCCACGCACCCCACCATAAAATAACAATGTATTGAATGTAATAATAATAATATATATATATATATATATTCTTTGACGCTAAAACTACAATACTACCTTAATTATGCACCGTATAAATTACCAAAATAAGTATCAAATTTTGTATATATATAAGTGTTACTTTTAAGTAATATATATTTTAAATAAATTACTTTTAAATAATAATTTTTAATTTTTTTTTATTTTCGACTGTTTAATATGCTCGTGCTCTCCACGTAGGGTTATTACGTCTACCTAGAGAGTGCGCCCCAGAGTTAGAATCACTGCTTTATGGGATAAAAAAACCGTAAGTGAATATCTTTATTCGTTTTTTTTAACTAATACTTTAAATTGTAATCATAGTTTTCGACATCCAGTACCTTATAAATTTTCTTTCTATTTTCATTGAGGGATAATTATTTTTCTTCATGAGAAATTCAGATGCCTTCTTTCAGATTCTTTTATGCTATGCTTTTTTTTATTTGAGTAAATTTAATCATTAAAAATAGGATCTAGGAACAATATTTTTAATAAATTCTATTATTATTCTCGTCCGTTGTTTACCAAAAAATATAATTTCCCAGAGCTTTAAAATCCATCTCATTGCCATTATTTCTTTTAATAATATTTTAATATATTTTGTAAGCCTTGAGAGCTTTAGTTTAATTAAATAAAATTTATCTGTAAAGGGAATGCAATGTTTTCCGATACACCATCGGCGAACAACAAAAGATTACTTTTGTAGTACATATCCAATACAAATGAATGGACATCAAACGGATGAAACTGAGGTCAACCCATGCTGCGTATAATGGGATATCCATTTTAAATTATCGTAGGAAGCTAAATACTTCAAGAAAAGATATGCTGTAAGTAAGTTGTAAAAATTCTACGGGGAGAACAAGGACTCTCCTTTGAAGAATGTCATAGCAACAAAGGAAACGAATGACGGGATTGCAAATTGAAAATGCAATCCAATTAATTCCTCTTCAAATGATCTCCCAACCAAGAAAAATTTGTTGAAATATTCAATTAATTTTACTTCTAATTACTATTTAAAATTTCCTTTCCATTTAGTGGTGCTATTAAAAATAAACCCAAAGTTTTTTTTATGAATTTATATATATATATATATATATATATATATATATATATATATATATATATAATATATATATATATATATATATATATATATATATATATATATATATATATATATATATATATAAATATATATATATATATATATATATATATATATATATATATATATATATATATATAAATATATATAATATATATATATATATATATAAATATATATATATATATAAATATATATATATATATATATATATATATATATATATATATATATATATATATCAGGCAATTGCTTTAGTAAAGTTTCTACTGAAATTAATTATAGATCGGATTCAGTAAGTAAAACAATCGAATGAAAGAATTATGCGCCTTTGAACTAAAAGAGTTATATTCTGGGTCCTTGTATATTATAAATATTTTGTACATAATATTAAGATATCCGACTAACCTAAAATCATGATTTTTTTTCAAAAATTGACAAAAAAATTTTCTGATTTTATTTTATAGACCACGGGGGCAAACTTTTACATGGCACGGTCTACTTTTAATTTTTGCAAGGTCTTGCGGTCCCCCTTGTGACGTAGGTGTGATAAGCAAAAAAACTCAACAATAATAAATACAGAATATGTGTACTTATACCTACATAACTACAGCAGAAAACTTACTCTTTTAAAACAGCGTTTTAAGTAAAACGCAAAATACAAACATAATATATATATACCTCTAAATTAAATAATATCAAATGATGCATCTTCAAACAATTCACAATACATAAAAAAATAAATAATTTTCACTTAAAATTTGTTCTCGTAGCTATAGTCTCATAGATGACTTAGACTTCATATTATTCGCCCCCAATTTTGAATACATTGGTATACAATTACTAACTGGTAATCTTACCCTGGATTCTAAGAGGCCGTCTGTAAAACGGGAATGATACGTTGCCTTAATTATATTCTTCGTTCAAAATGTAGATTCACACAGATAGGTAGAGCTAAAGATCGATGTTAAATGAATTGCAACTTTTTTTTAAAATTGGGATACTTCACTTCGTCTATTAGATTCCAAAAGTTGTTCTTTACTAATTACGTCCTTTTGAAAGAGAAAAAAAAGTTTCCCGTTTTCCTAGAGAACATGTAACACATTTTTAGACATATTTGGGTAAATGGATAACTCATGAATGCAACTTTTGATTCTAGTCTAGTAAATTTTTGAAAACATCTCTCAAATTTGGGTTGCAGTTTTATTCACGGGTGTTTCCCTTATCTTGATAACCACCTGTGTTTCTTTAGGTATGCACGTCTAACGTTTTATGTGAAGGCGGTCACCTCCAAATGTCTTGGCGGTCCACCAGTCTATCGCAATCGACTTAATGCCCACCCTGGTTATAGACCATCTTATTAGCTTAATAAAAATACCAAGCTTTTTATTTTCCATTCACTAGTACAAAAACTACAAGTGTTTTAATAAAGGAAGATGCCACAACTTTACACAAGATGTCAAACTTTAAAATGCGTTTTACTCGAAATGTGTTTTTTTCGAAAAAATCAACCGGGGACAGTTATTGCTCAAAAAGTTGTGAATGTTTTGTATAACAGTAGAAGTGATTTGACCTTCAGATTTATCAAACACTGTTTTATTTCAAAATTTACATTGCTTTATGTGAATATAATCACTGTTTTTTTAAGCAATTTCATATAGTCACAAAGATAGAGTGCTCTAGTTTTGTAAAAATTAAAATATCTATTATCCTAAAGGTCATTTCAAACAGGAATAACAAAGTAACACATTAAAATTGAAAAATCGAGAATTTGTTCAAAAACTTTTCGTACAAAGCGGGTCCCGATTATGTAATTTTTTGTACATTTTCACCGGTTTTTTCCCCTTTTAATAATAATAATTTTTTTCTGTTTTCAATTTTACGCTTTTTTCCTTAAAATGTACTAATTAAATCTGAAAATCTCAAAAAAAAAATCCCCATATCTCTATTTTTTCAAACAAAAGTTGCCGCAAGTAGTCGGATACCTTAATATTGTTTTACTCAATATTTCGGGGAGACAAACGATCACTGACTTGGAATCCAATGAACTCGGGTTCGAATCCTGGATAAGGTATAGATGTATCTTCGGGAAAAGAAGTCGGACTTTCGCCAGAAATGGATTCCCGTCTCAAATGGAAAGCAGCACAATCCTTATTCTCTATGCTGAGATCATCATCATCATTTGTAATAAAAACTCTATATTCTTCTGTGATTTTATTGTGTTTCTTTTCTCTCGTCTTTCGTATGTATCCCAGGATGAAATGCACGACGACAACTACATTTCTTTACTGCAACAGATATAATGTGTTATTATTAAAATAAGTTTAAAATATTTTTAAAATTTATGTAAATTGTTATCATTGAACATTTTTTGTTTGTTTGTTTTCCATTCATTACCAAATTTCCTTGAAATATAATTTTATGATTATGATTATTATTATATTTTAATTATATAATTTTATGAAATATGATTTTTACAAATGACTCATTTTCATGATCCTTTTGATTATTTTCATTAGGTCCTATTTCGCAGAATTTATTACATAATATAGATAGTTGAATTTTTAAGAACCAATTGTCATTTTTTTCAGAGTTGATTTTCTTAGTAAATTAATATATGTCTACTTCTGGATGAGTCCATTTCTCTAAAACTGCATATTTCCTCATCCACACAGAAGTGCTAAAATTTTTCTTAAATACTCCTGCTTTTGCAATACTTTTAACACTAATACATTAGAGCGCTCTTATAATTTATGTTGTCAAAAGATCCCTCCTACAAGACAACAATTCTTCACAAAAGAAAAATGGTTCACGTAAGTTCCCATTATGCAAATAATGTAGAACAAGACTCAGTCAGGCAACAAAAAAACTAAGAAAAAATTAATTTGCTCTTGATTATAGATATTAAATTAAGTTCTTTCTGCAACTCAGAAGGATTTCAGATTTATCTCTAAAGCAAATTCGAATAATATCACAATATAACTTTCTTCCTATGCATTATAACTCAATTAGAGATGAAAGTCAACCATCATTTAAAAACACCCCCTGAATTTTAAAAGGAAACTTAACAAACGAAATATGTTCAAACAAGAAACTTAACCATAATCCATTTAAGATAGTTTCTCAAATTTTGTTTTTTTATATATTTATGAAAAAACAGATGAGGATGTATCCAATTTTTAACCAATTTTCCATTATTACTTTAAGAGGACTTGGTACCCCCCTAAAATCACAAACCTATGGGTTTTTTTTATTTTCATTTAATCTTATTCTTTGCATTATCTTTCGATTGATATATCACTTGTGCATGTCGGAAAGTTAGAAGTTGAATAAAACTTCATTTGAAAACAAATTAGGTGATTCAGCCACACCCCCTTTTTAGAAAAAAAAGCTAAAAAAAGCGTTTTGATAAAAAAAAATCTAATTTATAAAGAGAAATAATAACATTAAAAAAAGAATGTGCAATATAAAAAGCAGAACATTTCCGAGCCAATGCATACAATCATTTTTTTTTCTTTGTGAAATGTGTGCATGTAAAATTTTTAAATTAAGGCATTTCATATTAAAAATTTTATAATTTCAGTTCTTATTCCTAATATATTTTTGATACAAATGTAATACTTTAATATTATAAGAAGAAAAACAGCTAAAATTTCTGTCGTGACAGAAAAACAATTTTTTTAACGTTTTTCTTGAATTTTCTTGTGCAATTAGTACTTTCTAAAAGTTGATCATTTATAAAAATGTGTGGGTTGAAAAAATATGAAAATGCAATTATTTTAAAGAAAAACGTATAAGTAATATCTTAAAGTGGTATTTTAAGTTTAATTAAGCTTGTAATAATTATTTTTTCAGAATTGTAAACTTTAAAGTGGTTTTTCTCAGTTTGTGTTTTTCGAAACCTTAGTGCATTCAAAATGCTACTCCTTCGACAATTATTTACCAATCACTTCCATTTTTTCCTGCGTGTTAAAAATAAAGTATGTAATAAAATTATGGATCCGTTTTGCTATAAACTGAATAATTTTTTTTTAAAAAAAAATGTAAGACATGTTGGCTTTTTCGTTGATTTTTAGCCTGTTTATCAACATTTTATTTTTTTCTCGAAAACGAATGAAGTTATTCTAAAATCGATCCCTAAAGTTGTTTAGAACATCCATAAGAATATTATAAAAAAATTCCAGGTCAAAAATTAATTTTTACAAAAGGAGTAGGATTTTAAAATTTTCCCAATTTTCTCCAAAAATTTAAATTTTTAAAATTGTGTGAATAATATATGAAAATTTTCATTTGGTATCATTTTCTTGAATAGAAACATTGTATAAAATGCTAAAATATAATTTTTAAATACGTAAATAAAGAAATTTGCTCAAAGGGTACCAAGTCCCCTTAAGCAATTATTGTATGAAATTATATTATACAAGGATTGCAAACTCAGTATTTTAACTCACTAACAAGTGAAAAATTAAATTTTTGTTTGCTTTATTTAATATTAATTTTGCAAACAATAGTTCAATTTTTGAATTACATTTATCTTCAATACGGAAAAAACATCAGAAAATACGTATTAGACATAGTATTCCTTAAGTGTTATTAAATATTGTTTTTATCTGAATAATGTGTTTTCAGTTACTTACGAACTTAAAGTATCAACTGTAATATTGTGCACGTGCTTTCGCATTTTGAAATTTTCAATACTGCAGAAATTGAAGAGTTGCGTATTACACAAATATAAATTCAAAACCACAGTTATAGTTTATAACATCTGTGACATTTTTAATAGTAGATTGAAAGAATATTTAAAGACATACAGTTAAAGAGGGGAAAATTAAAGTGTGGATTTCATAAGTTTATTGATGACGAATTCTGTGTTTTATTGAGAACATTTATAAATCCCTGTGCACCACAAAGTATCCCACGGGAGCTTACAGAAGTAAGCATGAAGCACACATAACAAAAGAAAGAAAGAATTTAAAGACATGAATGATTACACAATACAAACATCCATGCCTTCTCCGGGATTCGAACCCAGGCCCTAAGGCACTAACCACTATACCGAAAGGGCGGCATTGATCACGATTGATCCGAAAACTTTTACACGCAGTCTTTGAATAAAAACATCAACACACAACTCTTGAAAAATATATGTATACACCTTTTGTTTTGAGATTTGTGTATAAAGCAGTGTTTCTAAAACTGTGAGGCGTGCCACCTACGGGGGGGGTGAAAACCCTACGAGTGCAGCACGAGTATATTGAAAAGTTGAAAACAAAATATTATTCAAAAAAATTACTAATTTTCTGAAAGTAAACAAACAAAATACATTCTGACGTAACAAAAAATAAAATACACATTTACATTGTTATAATATTTTTCTAAATACATCCGAACAGCACAATGTGTGTCTTTGATAATTAATTTAACAAGACTAAGATAGGGATAAGTTGGATTAATTTTACAGACAGCAGTGCTCACAAAAAGTTGCAATTCGGAAAGATGTATATATACGTTCGGGGCAATTAATGCGTTGGCTGGGCGAGACATTTATATACACTGGTGGTACTCAAGGGGTTAAAGTCGTATTGTAGCTTCAGTGTGAAAGTATATTATTATTGAATTCAATGCATTGTTATTGTATGGAGGAGGGAAAGGTGACGTGATGAAAATCACAATTGAATATTAGATCGCAATTTTCGAAAGTTTGAGAAGTACTGTTATAAGGAGCTTCCAATCGAATTCTTCAAGAAATTTCACGTAGTTAGATAAGTTACGCTCCAATATTTGGGATTGTGGGGAAAAAATTTAACGTTACACTAAATTTTATATGTTTTCCTCTCATGATTTTTAAAAATCTATTTAATTTTGTATATGTCTATATATTATTTATATAGAAATACATTTATTTTTAACCTAACACAGCTAACTTCCTTACGGCACTCACATTTTCAGGTAAACTACAAATTAATTTTTTTTTATAGCCTAAAATAAAATATTCATTCAATTATCATGGAAATCATTCACGTAAGTTAAGTGATGAATAAAGGGAATTATTTTCCTTAGCGTTCAGAATTACATGAGAATCACTTATTAATTATGATACAAACCCCTGTTGAAATAACATAATTAATCTTTAGAAAGAAAGAACTAGAAACTTGGTAAACTGTTAGTTGGCGTGCTTGGCGAATCCGTGGTTGGCAGTGTTTCGATCAGGAGGCGAGTACAGCAGCCTCAGGGGGAGCGCCAAGAGACGCTTCGATTGGTCCTAGAGAGCACAGAGAGCAGAGGGGAGGTGTCATCTGGAAGGGCTCACTTCTCTCAAAGGGAAGAAGCTCCTCCACTTGGGAGCTTTCGGACAAGAAAGTTTTCGCAAATTTAATCATAAGTTGGCGAGAGAAATTATTGCAAAAAAGTTTGACGTGGCGCTTCTGTAGGTTCAATTACAAGTCAAAACTCGAGATTTATTAGACAACACAGTATTTCTGAGAAATACCAAACCTCAATTTTCTTTTTTACCAGAAATAGTGAAATTAAAAGTTTTATTTTTAATTTCTGAATTTTGTTTCAAACAGTTACAAAGTAAATATTTTTTATAGATTTTAAGTCACGTAATTGAATTCCTTATTTAATATATATTGCAAAACTACTATGGATCTAATAAGTAATTATTTATCGTATGTGAGCTATATTTTGATCAATTTTATAATTAATTTTTTCCCTCAAATTTTTCAAAATATATATTTAATTTATATCTTTTTTTTTATAATTGGTTTCTTTTGAAATTTATAAATTAAGTTTCTTGTGAGCAAAAATTGTTTACACATGTAGTTTAGATAACACATTCTAATTTTTCATTTGGTCTGAAAAATCACTTGCTTGTAGAATTTTTCTTTTATACCTGTTTCAATTTTTACCTTATTTATATTCACAAATATTTACATTTTACACAATGCTTTTAATAAACAATTATAAAACTGCTGCTGAAGGATTCATTATAGCTTAAGAATAAAATATTAAAAAAAAATTAATAATGTTCCTGATATATATTTTTTTTTAAAAAAAATGAAGTAAAACGTTTATATTATTTTACTGATGTTTAAACATATTAGTTATTATTATTTGAACTTAGAAAATTTCAGGTAAAAAAGTTTATACGACCGAAGTAAGCTTTTAAAGAATCAGATGAAAATCTTTTAGCGATATATAACAAAAAAAAAATGACTTAATGAATAACTTAAATAAAATTTTAGATTATTTGCACTTACCAATTTTTTTCCAAGTTTATAATCTTACGCACTTCTAAATGAATAGTTATTTAAAATCAGAAAGTAACACCAAAGGCGTTGTGTTAATATGTGAACTTGTGTATTCCATTGAATAAACATATTTGGGGAACATGTAATATTAATATATGTAGTCAGTCTGTAAGAATCCCTATTTAACGAAATTCACGATTTAACAATTTTCTTTTCCTCGATTAAAATGAAGGCAACCCCCCCCTCTCTATCTAATGAATAATAAACCCCAAATTAACAAATAATTTCAACCACCGAAAATAATATTTTGTTTTTTTTTGGATTAGAAAATCTCTTGGTTTCTTTTCAAATGACATTCTTTCTGCCCAGAACAGAAAAGACTTTTCATGCAAGAAAGAGATTTCTTGAAGGAGGAAAGGATGTATTCCATTATTAAACTTTTGTGGTGTGGATGTGTCATGAACGTAAACTACCGAGTGAGTTTTGAATAGGGCAGGAAATTCCTTTGTCTCATCTAACTCCACAATGCAGGGAATATTTTCACAAATTTCACCAATTGCTCTCACTATTCAGAGAAGTGAGATTTGTTATATATACGGTTGTGCAGAAAATTTTGTTTTTGAAATTTGTGAAGCATTGCGAATTTTATGCAGAAATAGATAATGAAAGTCCTATCAAAACTATTACCTTTTCTAATGCTTTGCATTATGTGGAAACCGTGAAAATATACTTTATGTAGCAGGATATATAAAAAAGCAGTATTTTCTTCTCCGTATAAATTTAAAAAAAGAGTTATTTCCAGTCAGGAATCAAAAAATCAAAAAATTTTCTTCTAACTGAAGGTTAGTAATTCACTTACAATATTTTTTTGCTGAATAAAAAATGTTTTATTTCTCACTATAGATACATTTTTGTGTAGTTGATTATTGTTGAATTTCCAGAAGGTAATTGAAAAAAAAATTGTATTTATTTAGACCCCGATATTACGAATAGCCCTGATATAATGAATAAAATCTTCGATCCCAATGAATTCGTTACATCGGAATCCGACGAAATAAAAGTTTTGAGTAATGTAAATTCTAGGATATAGTAAGTGCAAATAAAGAGTACCTGATAATTTTATGAATAGCTAAATGTGAGATACCACGTATGAGAAATGTCATATATATTAAAATTGTAAATATACCCAGATATTTAAACACTGTACATAATTTTTTAATATTTTCAAGTATCTAAAATTAAAATACATTATTAATTATTAAATAAATGAATGAATTGGAGCAAGATATGCACCCGTGAGGATGATTGCAAATTTTATCCGAAAATTAATAGCGGATATCTCAAATGATGAACAAAAATAACCAACCGCATAATAATTTTTAAAAAGACAAGGTTATATTGTGATTTTTATTCAATACAAAGTTTAAGAAACTTTTTGGAGATCTTGAAAAATTAAGAATAAAAACACGATATGCTTCATTTGTATATAAACTAAGGGAAAATAGTTTATTTAAATTTTTACTTACATATATACTACTAGCCGTTACCCACCCGCTTCACTGGGTATTTCAGGATGTTGTATAAATGTATATTGTTTACATATATATAAATTATTGATATCTAGCATTAAGAATTCGATTGCATTGAAAAATATATTTATAGCTGTAACTCTCGCCTCTTGATATAAAAAAGGACATAAATTATAATATCTAGTTTCTATTTATATCTAAAGTAGAAGTAGAAAGATTTTTTGCACTCATTTAACCTAATAATCAAGTGGAGTTCCACCACAGCAACTTTCAGTGGATCTCTACTTCATAAAATAAACATGCGTGCTAAATTTCAAGTCTAAATCTAACAGAGCAAAAACGGAATTTTTATCATCAATACCTCGTTGAGAATATTCTTAGCAGATTCCAATTCAACGAAAGAAGCATGCAAACCAAATTTTATTATTATAGTCCTAGCAGTTCGAAAATTCAAAAACGGGAATTTTGTCTAACCATAAGCCCCAGTAACTCTCCCGCTTCCCCCGGAGTTGATTTCCGTAAAATTCATTCTTACTGGAACTCTATTCAACTAAAGAAACGTGGTCAACAAATTTCAAGTAAATGGGTTAAATTCAAAAACAGGAATTTTTCTATAACACTCACTCCTTTGGGGGTCCTTTTTCGCAAAACTACTCTTTGTAAGAGGAACTCTATTCCCTGAACGGAACATACCTTCTAATTTTTAAGCAGGTGGGTCCAGTAGTTGAAAAGTTGAAATATTTAACTATTACACCCCTTAAACCCCCTTTAGTGACACTTGGGGATCAATTTTCACCAAAACTATTTTGTAGCGGATCTCTACACCATGAAAGGAATGCACTTATATATATATTAAAGTTTAAGACTGTACGTCTAATAGTTTAAAAATGGAAATATTAATCTATAACGCCCCTTAAGCCCCCGCAACGCCACTTAGTAAGCGATTTTCACAAAACCCATCTTATAGCGGATCTCTACTTAATGAAGGGAATCAGTTTACTCAATTTCAAAATTTTACGTCTAATAGTTCAAAAAAGGAGATAATTACCTTTAACGCCTCTAAATTCTCCACAACGCCACTTGGGGGTCGATTTTTACAAAACCCATTTTGTAGCGGATCTCTACTCTATGAAAGGAATCCGCTTATATACCAAATTTTAAGACTGTACGTCTAATAGTTTAAAAATGGAAATAATTATGCATAACGCCCCTTAAGCGCCCTCAACGCCCCTTGGAGGTCAATTTTCGTAGAAATCATTATGTAGGGAATCTCTACTTTATGAAAGAAATCTGTGCACCAAGTTTCAAGACTGTACATCTAATAGCTTAATAAGGGAAATAATTATCTATAACGCCCCTTGGGGTTCGATCTTTGCAAAACCCGTTCTTAGCTTATGTCTACTCCATGATGGGAACCTACCTACCAAATTTCAAATCTGTAGGTTTAACCCTCTGACTGGATGACCCGCTAATTGAATTTCACTTCGAAAGCGATCTCATTTTTTTAAGCTAGCAACTCCGAAAATGCTCCGATAAATTTCGCGAACTCCTTCAAAAACGAATGGCTGTTTAGTGCTTTCCCCTGTTAACGCCGCAGGAGGTCCCGATTGGTTTTGCAGGGGAAGGTTTTTTATGGCTTTTCGGTCTCTGTGTTCTTCGAAACGGGAGGTTTCTCAACAGCTGTGGCCTAGGGCGAGGATTGTGAAATGGACATTTTCTACACTTCACGGCCAACAGAGAGTTCACCCAATTTATTGCAAATATATATTTCATATATTTGGAAAACTTGCTCAATTTCTGATCTAAAACCAATTAGGTTTTAAGAAATTTTAATTTTCTGAGTTTTGATTTTAAATTCGGTTTCATTTTAAAGCATTTTTGCATTCCTAGATTGAATTAATTAAAAATATTTTTAACACAATCCAATATTTCACGTGAAACGGCAATTAACTACAATTTTAGTTTCTAAAAATCATTTCTGTTTGCTCATGTTTTTAAGTTTTTGAGTTTTCTCACATTTACTTAATTAAGATTGATTTAAAGACCAATATATTTTTTGACACATAGTTTATATAATTTAAAAGCTCTTTACTTTGTTTTCATTATTTTTTTTTTCCTTTTGAAAAATGCCATGACCAAAATGTACGCAGGCTACTGTGATAAATAATACTTGAAAGGGATGGAATATGACTGAAAATGGTAAATCTAAAATTCAGCTTTTTCAGGTAATATTACAATTAGACTACAGAATACAAATGTTGCAGAATGAACTAAATATTTCCCTGATGTACCACAAACTACATTATAATAAATCTATTGTAGTTCTACATTGCAGTATTTGAAAGTCATGCTACAAAAACTTAAACTTGCTTAACTACCACGATGGGGAACTGAGAAAAAAATAGATATTGTTTACAAACTTGGTGATTTCTGGATTACGTTTGTATAACTACTAATTTCTATATAAATATTTTGCATTTAAAACTCTTGTGAATATATAAGGTTCTGATAAAAGTGAATAATTGATCAAATTAACAGTTGTTATCAATGTTATGTCTTAGAATATTTTGAATTAAAAAAAGATATTTCAGTCATATTTATTTCAAGTAGAATTTTCATGTAGAGCATAAGTTGGATAGTAACAGATTGAAAAATTAAAGCTTTACAGGCAATGGAATTTTTTTTATGCCTTTACAAATTTTAAATATGTTTTTCTCAGATTTTTAATTTTGAAGATGAGAGTGTTTTCTAATCCCTAAGGCGTTTTTCCTGTTCAAGATAGAGTCTTGAAATATCTTGTAAATGTTCCCTTACATATGTTCTATAAAAGTTCATATGGATTTAGGTCTGAGAGCTCTAGTTATTTTTAAAAATATCTTAATGTTAATATTTAAAAAAGTTGGGTTTTTCAGGTTTAGCCATAAAAATAATTATTAAAATTCAACAAAGAGATATATTTTAAATTTTATACTTTTGTTTCCAATAATCTAAGAAATATTAATCACTTACAATAATTAAATATTTTTAATAATTTAACATTTTAGAAAAGTTTTAAAAATTTCAAAACTGTTCAATGCTTTAAAATTGTGAAATAATGGCTTGTCAAACTAACCTATTATTTTCAGAATCAATATAATAGTACAATTTGAATATAAAACAAAAATTAATTTTACTGTGACAAACTGTTTACGACTTCTACTCATATTGTAAAAAGAATGAAAGATAAATATATAACATAGTGGCAGTCAAAAACACATTCATAATATGTTAAAATCCTGTCCCGATACAAATTTCAATGCATTTTCCAAACTGTAGCTAAAAACAATTATATGTTTATTAGGACAGAAATTATTTATATTTAGATATATTTTTCCTTATTAAGTACATAATGAATAATGGCAAGATAATTTGTAAAATCCTGAAAGATTTTAATGAAGAAAAAGCCAGACATAATTTTAGATAGTTAGAAATTTAATTATATAATACACAAATATGCATGTTTTAAAAGAAATAAGTTGGCTAAGAAAATGAAATTTACTAAAAATTTCCTGAATAAAGTAAATCAGATTTCATCCTCAAATACATATAATTGTAAGAAAAGCTTTTATTCAATTTACAATTAGTTACAAAAAACCTTTAATAAAAAATAATTTTAACTGGTATAAATTGCAAAAATATCAAAGAAGTATGAGAAAGACACATACATGTCGTTTACAGAAATGTCACAGTGTGATATTTTTCGAAACACGGCACTGCACACAGTCCAACATTACAGTCTTTACATTGAAAACGAGTTTCTTTCCGAATGCGTTTTCCATTATCATTCATCTTAAGGTTGCATACCACACATTTTCGCGATGTTTTTTTTTTTTTTTGAACAGTCACTTTCTACATATGAAGGGAAGTGCCTTCCAACTAAGCGGACTACATTTTCAGAAATGTTAGGGGAAGCAAAGTTTCGAGAACTAGAATCACTACCTCCTTCTTCTATCAATCGTTCTATCAGTTTCATTCGAAAACCAATATGATTTAAAATCCCGCCATTTTTTTAAAGATAACGAAGGAATTCCACACAATTTGATTTAACAAATGTCGAAAAATCTTCTTGTAGTATTTTCGCTGTTGATTTCGGGCAACAGGATAGTAAGATAGACACTGATCTGATCTATCAACACCCCCCATGCTGTTATTATAAAACACCACGGCTTTTGGTTTCAGCTTCACAGAATCCCCCCTTCTTAGCTTTCACTTCCATCATGTCAGCGTTATGAAAAGTGCTAAGCATATGCAAGGGTTTTTTATCCTTCCACTTTAAAACACACATTTTACCCTTTTGGAAGGCTATAATCTCCCCTTTCTTCAGTGTAGAACTTTTAAATGAAACAGGTAAACCTTTTCGGTTTGGTCGTAAAGTTCCACAGATATCCGTTTTACTGTCAATCAGTAATTCCGCTAATTCAGGTGATGTATAGAAATTATCAGTGGATAAACAATAGCCTTTCCCCTTCAATTCGTGGATAAGAGTCAGGACACTTTTCGTCGAAAGACCATAATCGTTATAGTTTTCGTTGAAGGCAGTACCTTTTCCCGTGTATATCAACGAGTTCCAAATGTAGCCACTTTCTGATTCGCATAACTGAAACAATTTAATTCCAAAACGAGCTCGTTTTTGAGGAATATATTGTTTCCAACTTAATCGACCTTTATATGCTATCAGCGATTCATCCACTGATATATCCGGTTTCGGTACATACACAGATTTGAACTTATGTACTATTAGATTGTGAAACTCTCTTATATTTTTTTAGCTTCGTGTTATGATCTAAATCGCTACTGGACTCATTATTTGCAAAGTGCAGGAACTTCATCAAAAGTCCATAGCGCACCTCACCCATCACTTTTCCAAAAAATGGAGTGGATAGAATTGGTCTTTTCGACCAAAACCACTGTTCCACAGGTTTTTGTACTACGCCTTGTAGGAGCAACAGAGCGATAAATCTTTTCATCTCTTCCTTGTTCGTATTTTTCCATTTTAGAGCCCTAGAACCAGGTGTCAATTCTGCATTTTCAAAGAATGATTCGGCGTATCTATTTGTTTCCTCTACAATAAATGAGAACATTTCATCGTCAAGGAACAGGTTGAAATATTCAAAAGGATCTCCAGAATCCCCGATACATACTTTTATTCCTGGATTTCCAGTAAATGGAAATTTAGGATGACTCGGTAGAGGAGAGGTAACATCTATTTGACACCAGTCTCTAGCACTATCCAAGCAATCATCATCAGACTCACTTTCAGAGGATGAAAATTCTTCATCCGAACTTCTCTCTTCAATCAAACATTCATTTTCAGAATCACTATTCATTTTTAAGATAAACCAAAAAGCCCTTCTTAAAAGGATTCGAAAAGCAAATGGTAGCTATATATATATTTATTTAAGCTTTTATAAGAGGAGCTTTCCAATGAAATTTGGGAGAGATTTTGGTAAGAAGCAGTAAGACCAATAGAAATGGAGATTATTGTTTGGAATAGACTATTCACGAAAAATAGTGGTGATTCAGGCAGGAACGGGCATCACCGCTTCAAAAGAGAAAGATAAACTAATTGGAAAACGGCTTTTCCTTTCTTGGAAATTCCGTTGAAAGGAGCTCTGGACGACCACCCACTTCCTCAAGAGTTGCCGAATTGTTTTCCAAATGGAAGATATTATCGGTGTAAATGACGTGTTTCGGATACTGACAGATACAAATGTCTGTGTTTGTGCCGTGTACATTTTTCAGTTAAAATTTACACATCAGATAAAACGTCAATAAATCTTTTATGTTCAAAGCTTATCTATCTCGACGTTCAAATCTTTGAATACGCAATGATACTGGATAATATTTGTTTCATAGTAATAATTTTATGTAAATTTTCTAGTAATTTACTTCTAAAATCTAAGTATTTCTTTTCCTTAATTTCTTATACAAATATTTTATCCAAGTTTTTGATGTTTAACGACTAAATCGTAAATATAAGAAACAACAGTCAAATATCACGAGTGCAGACGGCGCTCGCTGATATTTGAGTGAGAAAATTACAGCAGCATAAAATGCGACCTCGTTTGAATTATATCTAATGTGCATATTTGGAACTGTTTAGCGTACTCGGATTAACTCAAGTGCACACGTCAAGGGTTTATATTGCATTCTAAGTCAACACGGTGGCTACTGACGAGCGACTACGTAATTTTGAACCGCGGTTAAGTGACGAGGACGATACCTGAGCTGATAACTCCCCTTCCAAACTTCCACATCACACCAACGTGAGGACTTTTGACCTCGACGTGTTTAACGTGCATCAGCTCCTCTTCAACGCTAAACTTTTGTGGTACCAGGGCTCGAACACTGGACACGAGTTCATAACCATGACCATCAGGATACCGTGGCCGCAAAAGAAAATAGCAAGTTTGAAAGAAATGTAATGGAGAAGTATATTTGAAGAAATAACTTCAAAACTTAACGAAAAACCAAAATATCAAAATTTATTTTAGGAATAATAGTGAATATAACTTCGTACACCTAAAACCACTTTACGCAGTGTATTTTGAAAGTGAACGTTTCCCCTTTTAGAGAAACTTACTACAATTATGTCAAATTCCTTTCGTTTTGTGCTCTAAGGGGATCCCCGAAACAACGTAATTTTTTTGATACACAAAATTACTTATGGTTGAATCTAATACAATTCCCTACAAAATGAATGAAAACCCTTTTTTATCATATAAATTGTGTTTGAATAGGAGATGGTTAGTTAATAAGAACATTTAAAACGTGTCGGCAATCTATGGACCTGTGGCACGTGGTACAATTCTTAGTGGCACTCAGCACTACTCTACAAATTTGTCAATTCTTGAGTGGATGGAAGTTGATAATAGACCTTATTTGACAAACATCTTCTGAGTTATGGACATTTATGGAACTACAAAATAATCTGAAAGATAATTCTAAGGATAAATTTACAGCTATTTTGTAAATAATTGAGTGTTATTGCTAGGGATTTAATTGTTGAAAAAAGAAAATTGCATGTACTCTGCTTTCCACTTATGATTCGGCATATCAAAGTAAAAAATCTTTCCTAATATGAAAAATATTTCGACTCCGCAAAGAAATTGTTTAACAAAACTGAATGCTCAGAATCGTGTCATGCATTATACCCCTGGTTTTGCGATATGAAAGAAGAGTCGTGAAAGAGTTAATTCGCATTACAATTTTTATTTAACTGTAATGAAGGGAATCATTTATATTTCACTTTGTCTATTTCTTATTTAAGTAAATATGTTGGAAACATACATTTTTAATTTTTTTTATCTTTGTTGAAGAAATAGTAACATTTTATATTGTTTATTTTTATGTTAATAAATGTATTTTATTGATCCCCCCATAATTAATATAAAATATAAAACTGTAAATTTAAATTATTTACATCTATTCTTTAAATCTGCAAATATTACCGTAAGAATCGAAGGATTTCAAAAATTTCCTACTATGTGGCACGCTGAATGATACTGACAGATTGGTTTGGCACGTCTCAGCTACACAGTTGCCGCTCCTGATTTAAAATGTTGGGTAAGATAACCATTATATTTTTAAAATTTTATAAATATACAAAAGGAGAGTATCTTGTCAATACATGTTTTAAATGGAGTAAAGTTTACGAGAACGAAATATAAAATTACGTTAAAATTATTGGTACTCTATCAACCGTACTTCTTTATATATATATATATATATATATATATATATATATATATATATAGAAGTACGTCGATAGAGTACCGTAGTTACTGCCAACTCGTGACAATGAATTGGAAACTAAGTTCACAATTCATTGTTATTAAAATATATAAAATTTTACATGACTTATTTTTGTATTTGTTATTTTTATATTCCTTACTGAGAGAGAGAGAAAGACACAAATGGGAGTTCATTACCTGCCAAAACTGCAGAGGCCTGGTTGTTTACTCCACAAGCTCCTACCTTATGCTTACTCTGCCCTACTAAGTAAAAATGCCGTCTTCTGCTCGTCAAGATCATGGAATTGCAGATATTGTTTTCCATATATTTTAAACATTAGTTTTCTAACTTCTACGTCAGCCTTTTAATAGTCTACACTCCTGCAAAGAAGTCTGAATTCAAAAAACTATAAAAACATATTATTCCCAACAATATCTCATTTATAGCTTTATTTTTTATAATCTATGAATGCGTTAAACTATTAATTTGTTATCGCGACTATATTTAATATTAAATGCGAAAAAAAAAAACGAATAAGTTTCAGACTGAAACTTAAATTGAATTTTTCAAAAATTTTCATCGATATTCTCATAACTTTCACATATTGTCATTTTAGCATATCACACATCTATCTTCTATGCAAAAATCTATTATAAGTTCATCAAATGTTTCAGCATATTTTTACTCATAACATGCAGTTTTCAACCACATTGTGAGGCCGCGGTAGCCTAATGGTCAAAGTAACGGACTCGTAGCTGACGTGTCATGAGTTCAACCCCAGCACCACTGAAGATCCGCCGTGCAAGGGAGCGATGCTCAAGCGTCATCCTCGTCACTTGACCATGGTTTAAAATTACGAGATCCGTCGCCAAGTGAGTGAATATTAACGTCGCACTGTTCAGCTACACGAGGGCTTTTAGTGATGGACCTCGTAATTTTGAAAAATGGTCAAATGACGAGAGCGACACCTGAGCTGGCACCCCCTCTCCTAACTACCACACCACACCAACGAGAGGACATTTCAGCTCTCGATACATTTAACGTGCATCGCTGCCCTACACGGCGGGTCTTTTGTGGCACTGGGCTCGAACTCGAGACATGCCAACCATGATTCGATACCTTGACCACCTGATACCCCGGCCACAGGACCGTCGCCAAAAGCCCTCAAGAAGTTGAGTAGAGAAGAGAGAGAGTGCGACTTTAATATCCCCTCACTTAATTAAATTATATGAAATTTAAGGAATACTTGAAAAAATATTAGAAGTCGAATATATATATACATATATATATATATATATTAAAAAATTAATCATATGATAATTTTAAATATCCAAAGAATTATTAGTATTTATGGTAAATATATGTTTTTCAACTGAGTATGTGAGACACGCATAAATATCTTTTTCGAAATTCCAATGCAGAATTTTAGTGGAGCTAATACAAAATTCCTAGTTTTGCATGGTTAAGATTATAAAAATGTCCAAATTTTAATAACCTTTTCTTCAGTCAACCACTAATGGAACATGAATGATGAGGGATTATGCATAAATATATA
Source organism: Trichonephila clavipes (assembly GCA_019973935.1). Taxonomy (NCBI): domain Eukaryota; kingdom Metazoa; phylum Arthropoda; class Arachnida; order Araneae; family Nephilidae; genus Trichonephila; species Trichonephila clavipes. The sequence continues at coordinate 346,248 of BMAU01020087.1, forward strand.
TTTTTAACTTCAATTTAAAAGGATCTTTATATTTATTTATATGCGCAAATGTGTTAACTCTAAATTTGTCCAGATGCTTTTAAATACTCTTTATTTGAAGATTCAAGTTAAAAAATATAAACTTGAAATTAAAATTCTCTTTGAATGAAATTAATGTTCAGACATTCAAAATTCAAATATAATTTGTTATCTGAACAATACAAAACAGGGGATTCTATGTAAGATGCCCTGAATATCTGGCTTTAAAATTATGAAAAACTAAAAGATTTAAATAGGGTTTTTTTTTAACAATACATATAAATTTTTTGCAAATAATGTAATACACAAGCTTAAAAATTATTCATGTTTAGAAGTGTCCGAAATTTTAAAAAATTGTAAATTTTGAACCTTTTTTTTTTTTATTTTTTTGACACATAACAAAATAATCATTTTTAAAAAAAAATCCCTGAAAGTATTGATTAAAGTAAGAAAAAATGAAACAGTAAACTATCCTCAATGTTTTAATATATAATTTGAATTTAAATACTACAGATATTTTTTTAAAACTTAGACATACATTATAAAAACTTAATTCCATTTGAGAATTTTAAGGTAAAGAAAAAAATGAGAATTTTCAAATCGTTGACTCCCTCTACTCTATTTGTGTATACTTTAGGTTGAAGATTTTACGATTGCCACAGGAACCGGTCTCCTCGTCGTGACCATAAAAGTTTCCCCTCAATGCCTATTGTGTCTCCCCGACCGTCTCTAATTATCTTTCAAGATCGTAAACCTTTAAAGGGGGAAAATAATTCGGAAAAATACCACCTTACCGGTTTTGAACACATTACTTGAAGGGGAAAAAATCTGTTTGGTTCATTTTTGGTGAGTCCCCGGCCTTAGGAAAAATTCAGTGTGGTCCGTTTTCGAAGCCTCTCTAGTAAGGTGGAAAAAGCCGTGCTGTCTAGTTAGAGGGTTAATAGTTCCGGAGATATCGTGATTAGTCAGTCAGTGAGTGAGTCGCTTTTCTCCTTTATATATATAGATTTGAAAAAATGCAACATACTTAAGATTGCACTAGCAACAATTTTTGTACAAAAATTTGGAAGCAAATTTCAACATCGATTTCTGAAAATCATTCGTTTGTTTAACGAAGTAATAAACTATCAAAAAATAATTATATAGAAAATTACAGAATTTAAAAAATATCTATTGTGAAAATTTTACTCTTTTTCTAGATTTTTTTTTAGTTTTTTTAAACCAATTAAATGATGCATTAAAAAAAATTTTAGTACAAATTTTTGAAATGAAAGTACTAGTCAATGGTCAAATTTATACAAAACGTAGTATACATTAGCAAAAGCCCTCAGATGTTAATTTAATTGAATTTACGTCGCACACTCTGATCGAGGACCTTTGGCCACGGATCTCGTAATTTTGAACAATGTTCAAACGACGAGAACGACACCTGAGCTGACAACCCCCTCTTTTAACTTCCACACCACACCAACGAGACAACGTTTGAGCCTTAACATATTTAAAGTGAATCGTCTACCGTTTCACGGCGGGTTTTCAGTGGTCCTAAACTAGAACCCATGACTCTCGAGCCACAAGTCCGTTTCCTTGATCTCGTTGGTGTGGTGTGAAAGTTAGGAGAGGGGTATTCCAGCTCAAGTGTCGTTCTCCTCACTTGACCGAGGTTCAAAATTTCGTGGTTCGTCCCCAAAATCCCTCTGTGGCTGAATAGGGGGACGTTAATATTCCCTCACTTACTCCGTTACCTTGGCCATTTTGCTACCACGACTGTACTTTCTGAAGCAACAAAAAGGCTTTTAGTGAAAGACATCGTAACTTTGAAGTGACGAGGATGACATCTGTGTTTGTACCCCCTCTCCAAAATTCTGCACCATGCCAGCGGGAGGACTTTGAACTTCGACAGATTTAACGAGAATCATCCCCTCTATATGACGCATCCCAAATGTTAATGTCAAAATGATTATATTTTATGTAAAACTTATTTTATATATTATTTAAGAAACTTTGACCCAATTTTCAAAAACTTCCAATTTCATACTTCCTTTCATTATTTCAGGGAACAGATATTAAAAGAGAACCGAAGAAAAATATTTCGAATAAGAATATTGAAAATACTTTTTTGCGCATTCAGTTAATTAATAATGAAATTTACGTTCAGTGTCCAAGCATTAGACTGGTAATATGTTTCATGATATGCAGTCATCTTTTTAACACAACTGTTGACAACTTCAAAACAAAGGCAGTTTCATTTGCAACGTATACCTAAAATCTGTCTCTCCATATCTGATTTTCCCCCCATTATTATTGAATCTTATTAATAAAAAATATCAAACACGCAGCTTAACTTTTCGATTTTTATTTAACTTACCCTATCTGTTTCTTATTTTTTATTTTCTCATTAAAAATAATTTTCAGTCGATCCCCTTTTATTCGAGTTTGTATCATAAAAAAATAATTAGAAAACATAAATAAATAATAGTAAGCTACAAAAATAAATTCATGCACCAAATTGTGTGTTTGAAAAAAACAAGAATCCTCACATTAGCTGCTATGTATAAGGGTTGCCCAAATGAAAAATGGACTTGTGTGATTGTGCGTCAGAATGAGTGCAGCTATAGCAGAGCCACCAAATAAGGACACGAAAGACAGTAGGAAGTGTACACTGCATACTATGTTTAACAGTGAAACATGTTAGTGGTGGAGGAAATTAATTGAAAGTAAAGTCAGCAAGAGATTATATTGATGCGGATATCTATCCAAGAATACTGGTGGGCTAGGGCGAATACTGTGTGACGAATCTATACGGAACTTTATCACTAACCTTCTGAACCGACCCTTTTAGGGAAATTTAATTCCCTACCTATTTCCAATCAACTCCAAAAAAGCGAACAGGATTCCTTATTATGCAGATTGGATTCAGTATTTAAGTCAAACGAAATAGTAAAGTTAGAGCAGTAGGAGATAGACATTGAAACATAGAGTTATAGTGATTTTGAATTGAAATATTGTTGTTGAAGATAAATTAAACTCATGAAGAATTGAGATTCCGAGAGGTAAATATCATTTTGAAGTTAAAGTCTCTCTCAAGCTTTAAGAGTCGGATTAAAGTTAAATGTTCAATAAGAACATTATTAAATATAATTCTGGGATCTCTTATCGTGGTAATTTCTGCGTGATCATTATTTAATAAATTAATTAATTGAATTATTAATTAAGCTAATTTAAAAGATATTATCTTTAAAACCTCATAATATTAGGAGTCGAATTTGTTAATAAGTCTTTGATTTTAATTGGGAAAGTTATTCAAATAAAGAAAGTTATTTATAAAAATGGCTACTAGTTCTTTTATGTCTCATAATTATACTAGTTCTCAAAGTGAGGTCCCCAGGGACCATTACAATGGCGCCCAACGTATAAATCCCGAGAATAGAGTCGGATCCAGTTTTAGAATCATTCCGGAACAATATTTTTCGGGGATTGAGAACATAGATGATTTTTTGGAGAATATTGATCATAATCTCGCGTATTATGAGATACCTGCACAACTGGCATGTGCTTACTTGAAAGGTCATCTCAAAGGTCGAGCACTCGACTGGTTCGAAGTTCTTGGTTATAGAGTCATTGAAGATAAGACAACAGACTACGCGCACTTAAAACAGGCATTGTCGGAACAATTTCCCGTGGTCAGAAACAAGTCAGAACTAGAAACACGATTTTATTCCTCATCACAAAGACGAGATCAACAGCCTTCGGACTTTATTTATGAATTGTTGAAAATTCATAAAGTCCTTAAACTTGAAATGTCGGAGGAAAAATTAATAGATCACGTCGTTAGTCGATTAGAACCTCAAATTTTGGATTATGTCGAAGTTAGACATCCACGAAATACTGCCAATCTCCTACAAATCGTTGATAAATACGAAGAACGTTTTATGCATAGACAAATCAGAGGTTCGAGTGAGGGATTTAGAAGTTCAGGCCCTCATGAAAACAATCGTTTTAATACCCGGCATAGACAGGAAAATTGGAGGGAAAACAGAAATAATGAGAGATACGCCAATAATAGCCGACCACAAAGGGAATTTAATCGGTTCGAAAACCAAGGTTTCACAAATAATCGCAGATTCGAGGGTAGACGCCAAGGTGGACAATCGGATCAACCATTCCACAGTCAAGGCGGTCGACAAAGTGGGTCGAGAAATAGTTCATTTCGAGGTCAAAATGAACGAAGTAGAAATTTAAACTTTTAAGCGATCGATGTGAATATGGGGGTAATCGATCGCGAGGTACGGAAAATCCTCCAGTTTGGGATCATCGGCCTATCAGAGTATCCTCTATAAGAATGACCCCAGTCGAATTACCGTATGTCCCTATTCTATTAAATGAAACCTTTATTACAGCACTATGGGACACGGGAGCAGAGAAATCTTTTATTTCGGAGGAGGTATACCGCAATTATTTTTCATACCGACCTCGTCAAAAGACGAAAGACAGAGTCGTGACAGCACAAGGAGCCCCGTGCAGTCATTTGGGTAGAGTCGAATTACAAATTAGAATCAGGGAATTTCAGAAACCCTGGGAATTCCATATACTTGATAACATGCAGTATCAGTGCATTTTGGGGATTGATTTTATGAAGGCGTCGCGATTAACATTAGATTTTGATCAGAAATCCTTAATCATTCCCGATCATCTGATCAAACAAACGCCTAAAGAAGAGAAACTCGTTGATATTGATCTCACAGAATCGAAACTTGATGACGAGCAACAGAGGCAATTAAAAACCTTATTTAATAATTTTAAAGGGTTATTTTCCGATCAACCGGGATTAACGCATGTTGTATATCATGAGATAGATACTGGAGATAAAGGACCGGTAGTGTCGAGACCATACAAGTACGACCGGGTCAAACAAGGCATTATTGATTATCACATAGATAAGATGTTACGGGATGGTACAATTTGTCCTATTAATTCGCCCTATGCATCTCCAGTCGTATTAACTCGAAAGAACAATGACCTTCCTCCAGATTCTCCCGAGGCGTATCGTTTCGCGATCGATTATCGGAAACTAAATGCAATTACCAAATATCCTCGATACCCATTACCGGTTATTGATGACTTACTCACCAATATCCCTCACACCAACGTTATGTCCACTCTAGATCTCAGAAGTGGCTATTTTCAGTTGGCGATTAGTCCAAAGGACATAAAAAAAACAGCGTTTATCACTCGCAATGGCACTTTTGCATTCCTACGCATACCTTTTGGTCTTTCTGGGGTGGCGCCTAATTTCCAAAGGGCTATCGATATAATCCTCCAACCTGTTATTGGGCGTTTCGTGTCCGTTTACATGGATGATGTTATTATAACATCTCCATCGTTCAAAGACCATCTTGATCATTTAACTCAGGTTTTTACCTTATTACGAGACGCAGGGCTAACATTAAATAAAGAAAAATGTCACTTCGCTCGTGACAAACTCAAATATTTAGGCCTGATTATTAGTAAAGAAGGAATCGAAACTGACAATAAGAAAATTCGGGCAATTACGGAAATGAAACCTCCCAAAAATAATAGAGAAGTGTCAAAATTTTTAGGGATGATGGGTTGGTACCAAAATTTATTCCGCGATACGCAGATATATGCGAACCATTGTACCAATTAAAGAAAAAGGGGGCGAAGTTTAACTGGTCGGGAGAAGCACAGGATTCTTTTGATCAGATCAAACGCACACTAACGGAGGCACCGATTTTGCAATTACCAAATTTTTCTGAACAGTTCAATTTATTCACTGATGCAAGTGGGGTCGGAATTGGTGCTGTGCTTCAGCAAAATCAAAAACCTATTGCTTTCGCGTCTCGAACCCTTAATAAAGCAGAACGTAATTATACGGTTACCGAAAGAGAATGTTTAGCGGTAATTTGGGCTCTAAATAAGTTTAAAACTTATTTTGGACCCCTACCTGTGAAAGTGATTACAGATCACGCAGCGTTAACGAAGTTAACCAATGGTAAGAATTTATCAAGTAGGATGATCCGATGGGCATTGAAATTGTCAGAGTTTAACATAGAATGGGAGCACAGACCTGGTGTTCAAAACGTGGTCGCAGATCTTTTATCAAGAAATCCAGTAGACAGTGTCGAGGGGTCGCAAATTTCGTGCGCAGCTCTTAGAGCCCTCGCAATAAATTCCCGTGAACAATTCATTAAGGAACAGAGGGAAGATCCTGAATTAGGACATATTTATCGATACTTAGAAAACCCTGATGACGGTTCTGTTAATGCGACGGTATGCGAGAGTTGGTCCCAGGACTTCAAGTTAATAAATGGTCTCCTCTTTTACGCGAAGTATTTTTCTAATCTGGGAGAACTAAGAGTTTATATTCCTGGTTCTCTTCGAAAAGATATAATGAAAGAATTTCATGATCTGCCATTGGCAGGACATCTCGGAAAGAGGAAGACATATCTTAAACTTCGTGACACGTGCTATTTTCCATTTATGAGAAAAATATATATTTGAATATGTTTCAACCTGTGACCGATGTCAAAAGTTTAATTATAAAAACGCGCTACCAGCTGGTCGTTTAATGCCTATAGTTTCGAAATATCCAAATGAAATTGTAACGCTAGACTTAGTAGGCCCCTACCCCGCATCCCGACCCGAGAGATATAAATTCATATTAGTTATAACTGACCACTTCACTAAGTGGTGTGAGCTGATTCCTCTTCGTAAAGCTTCAGCCCAGACAATAGCTAATGCCTTTTTTAATACCTATATAGCGCGTTACGGAGCTCCGATTTCTTTGATAAGTGATAACGGCCCCCAATTTATTTCTGACGTGTTTGAACATCTCAGTCACAGGTTGGACATCAAACATATGAAAACGGTAACGTAACGACCACAGTCTAATCTCACGGAGAGAGTGAATAGAAATTTAGTTCAAATGATAGCTTCTTTTGTTGAAGAAAATCATGAAAACTGGGACCAATTTCTACACGAATTCGCTTTCGCATTGCGCACGGCGGTAAATGAGACGACAAATAAAACTCCGGCTGAGTTGTTTTTGGGAAGGAAAATCATAACTCCGTTTAGCAAGCTCATAAATGTTACGGAGGATGCGAAATATGTTGGTAGTAACATCGAAAGATTATTCGATGAGGCAAGACGAAATATGCAAAAAAGCATAAGTCTTGGGAAAAACATTACAATCTCAGAAGGAGGGATGTTCACATCAAAGTGAACGATTTGGTTTTACTTCAAACACATTTCTTAAGTGCTGCGGGTAGGAAACAGGTGAGAAAATTTATGCCTAAATTTGAAGGTCCCTATAAGGTTTTGAAATAAAAGGAAATAATTTAGTTATTTGGAAAAACGGAAGAAATATAACTGTTAATATTGATCAGGTTCGAGTGTACCGACCTCGTCAGTCAGACACGATTAGTTCGGATAGTCCGGTAGAAACTCTATATGACGAACAAGAAGTTAGTCATGGGTCGAATAGATCACATCAAGGACAGTTTAAAGAGCATAGGAAAACCTCTAGTCAGGAAAGTGAGGGGTGTAGATCACGGCAGAGTAACACCACACGGGAGATCCCCAGAAATAAACGTAAAATTAATAGTACTGCGTCGAAGGACCAAGCTTTAAAACGGTCCAAGATATGTAAGAAGAGATCCCGACAAGGATCTGATCATCAGGACCGGAAAAGACACGCTCCTGAGCAAAGGCAGGGAGTCAAGAGGTCGATCCCTTCCTCGATCTCGTCCAGGAATTATAAAATTCAAAAACATAATACCTCTTCACCAGGAGTAGAGTCCATTACAGGTCCATCAAAGTTGCCTAATCGCAGAACTGTTACGACTACAAGTGGATCCCAAATGGAAGTTAGTGGACGTGATAACCAGACCCGTCAGACCAGAGCGACAACGAGAAGACGCAACGAACAAGCGGAGAAACCAGTCCGGTCGAATCAAACCAATACAAGGAGACCTTGCCCATACTATCTACGGAGCCGTATACAAGAAAAAGACAGAATCCATGAGGACCTCAACAACATCGAAATCAACGGCATATACCTGGCAGCACATTCCGCAGAAGAAGCCTCAGTATGGAAGCGTTGAATGGAGATCCAGTGCATAGGATTTAACAGTCAAAATCCAGGTTGTATTGTTTCTTTATCTTCGCGGTACGAACAAATGAAGAATTTTTGCAATTAAAGCAAGTCACGGGCGGACTCTAAAATTAAGAAGACTGACAAAAGTGGACACTGCATTGTGTGTGTTTTTTTTCTATAACAGAAAAAAACGACTTTTGTGTTTTTGTATTTTGGAGAAAACATCTGTAAATTTTGCATTTGTTTACTTCGATGTATGACTTCGCTAAGATGCGACAATTCATTTGGTTGTTTGTGTTATTTGTTTATTACAAAATGATTATTATTATAAGCTATGTATGTTTCTCTGTATGTTTTGTTTCACATCTGGTGCCTTAGAGCGCGGCGAAGTTAGATAGGATTAACCATTAACACTAACTAGCGCATCAAGTTTTTCGAATGAGAAGGCAAAGGAACCAGATATTTATTATATTTGACATTCATGTAACAAATGTATAACTTCATGTCTGCTTTTCCTTACTTCTCAAATGGATATCAATCTTTCAGGGTAGCTGACCCTGAAGTCTTCAATGTTCCAGTGCCACAGAAGATTGTATTGTATTTTTTTGTATAATGTATAAGTCATACTCTATGGGGCTGGTTTTTTGCCACCACTAGGGTGGTTTTTCCCACGCCCCCTTGCCGAATGGATAGAGTGCAGGGATTAATTTAAACTTGTAAAATATTATGAGGTTTGTCAATTAATTCTAAATCGTAATTTTATCCTTTTTCATTACGGAAGATGTTTCAATAATATACAGTTAGAAATTAATATCGTCGATACTGTAAGACAAAGATAGGATTTACGTAATTTATTTTCAGGACATTTGAATCCTTCGAATAAATCCCGTTTTCTTTTTGGAGGGGAATGTGACGAATCTATACGGAACTTTATCACTAACCTTCTGAACCGACCTTTTTAGGGAAATTTAATTCCCTACCTATTTCCAATCAACTCCAAAAAAGTGAACAGGATTCCTTATTATGCAGATTAGATTCAGTATTTAAGTCAAACGAAATAGTAAAGTTAGAGCAGTAGGAGATAGACATTGAAACATAGAGTTATAGTGATTTTGAATTGAAATATTGTTGTTGAAGATAAATTAAACTCATGAAGAATTGAGATTCCGAGAGGTAAATATCATTTTGAAGTTAAAGTCTCTCTCAAGCTTTAAGAGTCGGATTAAAGTTAAATGTTCAATAAGAACATTATTAAATATAATTCTGGGATCTCTTATCGTGGTAATTTCTGCGTGATCATTATTTAATAAATTAATTAATTGAATTATTAATTAATTAAGCTAATTTAAAAGATATTATCTTTAAAACCTCATAATATTAGGAGTCGAATTTGTTAATATGTCTTTGATTTTAATTGGGAAAGTTATTCAAATAAAGAAAGTTATTTATAAAAATGGCTACTAGTTCTTTTATGTCTCATAATTATACTAGTTCTCAAAGTGAGGTCCCCAGGGACCATTACAACTGTTTCGGTCGAACGTCTTGGAACAGTTGGAATAAAAGCTTTCGAGAAGGGCACAAACGTTATTGGATCTCTATGACAATGTTTTTTTTTTTTTTTTTGGCCTTCGCTTCTTCCATGAAACCAAGGTAACATTAAAAAATTCCTTTGTGAAATGTTAGAACCAGAAGCGAATTAAGTTAGTTGGAGGCAGGCCCCTGGTGGTAAAAGGTTTGAGGCCCATGGGCTCAAGAGTCGAAAATAAAATAGTTAAGAGTTTCGCTGGACTACAAAAAAAAATCTCGATAAAAAATGTATGCTAATCATAAAACTCAACAGCTAAAGAAAAAAATCTCTGAACTCATTTTTTCAAAAATTAAAAACCTTACTAAAGATCTTACAATTTTACTATACAACTTTGTATCTTTCTTTATATTAAACAAATTCATCAATTATTTTTGCTGTACCTGTTTTGTTCAAAGGTTGCAAAGTTATTCAAGATCAGCCACATGAGGCTCCCGAGTTAGCCAACCCTGCTCTATATAGTGTGAACGTGTTACCTTGGTCTGCTAGGACTGCTATTTAAACCCTGGCATTGTGTGTGTTGGAGTTAGTCGTTAGTTCTTACGCTATCATTTAAGAAAGAATTGCCGTTCGGAAAAGTGGAAATAAAACAGAAGCAGTTTTGAAAAGGACTGTAGAAGCTTAATTAAGAGCCGACAAATGATCTACAGTAGGATCAAGAGATGAGTGTCTATTTGATAATCTTATAAGCTTAAAGTAGAATACTATATAGGATTGCTCACACCTTTATTAAACTCAAATTATAGATAAGTTAATCAGTCATAAATAAAAAGTAATTATTTTTATTACAAGGTCTGTTTCTTTGATGCCCCAAACTACACCTGCAATTTCCGGGTTGCGACATGTTTTTAATATTTTTTTCAGAATCGTCCATCAAAAGACATTACAGGTTTCATACCAGAATTCCAGGCTATATACTATTCTGCATACCATCTTCTATGTGTTAAGAGGATTGTGAACTTTCACAATGTCAAATTTTGTTCAAAATTGCGATTTGGATTTTTTATACTAACAATGTTCCATATATTTCATAGAATAATTCTGTCAAGAAAATTTGTCATTTTGATTAATAATTACTGAACTATTTTTTTCATTTTACTCAAATAAATGTTTAAAATGCGCTTTCCTTAGTTTGTAAATATTTCCTTTTCATTGTTATTTTAAATGCTCCTTGCGTTTCAAATTACGTCATACATCTTTGAAATTTTTACAACTTATGAAAGATGATATAATGCATAAATTTGTCCATTAGTTCCTTAAAAAATTTAACTTGTATTTTGTGTTGCTTTGAATAGCTTAAATGTGTGATAATTGGTGAAATATTCCATATTTTATAGAAAAATTTTCATTTTTTCATCAAATTTTATTTTGAATTTAAAATCCATTCACAGTTATATCTTGCTGTAGTTCATCTACATATAAATAAAAAATATGTACATATCTTAAAAACTAATGTGCGAAAAGCTTTTTTATAAATACAGATTAAAAAATTTAATTTGGAAAAAACTCAGTTCATAATATTTTTTAAAAAGTTTATATTTAATTTTTTTTGAGAAGTATTCATAATAATCATTTTCTTTATTGATTCCATTTTCAACTAAATAAGCTAACAATTTAAGAAATTAGTTTAAATGGTCCCCACTGTCCCCTTAATAACTGTTTTCTGTTATTGTATGCTTTTACTTTATTTTTCCTTCTGTGAATCGTTAATAAAATTTGTACACTTTAGATCAAAGTACATCCTGCTATTTATAATGTATTTTTCTAGTGAAAATATTTCTAAGAACTCATTTGGGTGGTAATTTTATCAGATAGAAATCTATGAAATCCGCATTTCTTCTTTGTTCTCGAGCGGGGGAACAAAGGCGTAAAATCTCTGATGGAAATACATTACATTTCTCATCACTTCTCTCATATTCTTTTTTTTTTCTTTTGGTGCAAAAATCCAAATAAAAATGTCTCATTTGGGGAAAAGTCATGCCTAAATATTTTATTTCATGAATGAATGAATTTCTAAGGATCAGTTGAAAGAACTGGAGATAATAAATTCAAGCACTTTAATAAGCGCATCTCTTGAAAACCTTAATACAGCTTTATTCTAAATAAATAATGAATATCAGTAAACAAAACTTCATTTCAAATTTAATTTAGTCGTATTTTTACTGAATACTGTTCTGAAAGATGTGAAAAATTGCTTCATAAATTCCTGAAAGTATATTTCATAGAAAGATCTTCTACCATCTTTTCGATGTAACTTTTTTTTGGACATATGAGACGGAGTTTTGGAGAGAGTGTTTTTCGAAAAATATGTTGTTTATCTTCGCTTGTAAGAGTTTTTTCTTACAAACGTACGAAAGAAGAACTTCGAACGTTCTATCAAAAATATAAAAATTATGAATATTTTAATTTGTTATTTTTATGTCTTAAGAAAATTTTAAAACACAAAAAAAAATTTGTAATTTAAACAATACATCGTAGTAATAGTAATTTAAACAATATTTCATATTATTGTATGCATCATAAACTTATATTACAAGTAATATTTATAGGGACAGATGTAGTAACTTAAACAACATTTCATACTATTGTACTTATTATGAATACACCAATAATTTTAAATAGCTAGAAAAGAAATTGTTTTTAAATTATATTGTTATACAAAGATAATGTCGTAACGTATATTATTATAAGTGAATAATTGCTTATTATAAGATTGTTCTAAAGAAAAACATAGACATTAAGAAAAAGTCATATCTATATCGATCTATTACTATATATATATATATATATATATATATATATATATATATATATATATATATATATATATATATATATATATAGGAGAAAAGTGTCTCATTCATTTATCATGAAATCATCGGAACTATTAGTTTTACAGGCTTGCAATTTGCAATACATGTTCCTTTTGTTTAGTGAAGATCCGCTTAGAACGGTGTTTAAGGAAATGCGGTTTCAGGTGGATGTTAAAGATATAATTTCACGTTTTTGGACTATTAAACCTGTAAATTTTGCAAGCACGTTTCTTTTGATATACGTAATTACGAGTTTTTGAAGTGAAAAGTTTTTGCGCTCAAGAGTGAATGAGAAATTTGCCCAGTTTTGCGTAACAGTGAAAAAGCGAACGGAAGTAGTCTCCCCCCCCATCCCCCCGAATCGTCACCATGATGACAGGATAGCGAGTTGGGAGGAAAAGGGGGAGCGGGGACATCCGTGAAAAAGTTGGATGATTGCTCACTTCTCCAATTGGTCAACTTGTCTATCTTCCTATTGGGGGTCCTTTGCCCCCAGACCCGGGAAAATCTATCAACGGTTGTATGAGATGCAGTGACGTTATGGTTAGACATAATAGCTCTCTCAGCAAAAGCGTGCTTATTTTAAATATTTTCTTAGATTGTTTGCTACATGGAGATGTTTTCGGTGGCAAATTTGCTTTTTTGACTTTCATTTGCGCTGAATTATTATATTAATTCTAGTCAGAATGCCTAAATCAAATGCACAGAGAGAAAAAGTTTCGTGAAAGAAAGGAAAAAGAAAAACTAGCAGCAACTCCATTAAAAAAGTGACAAAGAAAAATATTGCAAATTTATTAAGCGCTACTGCCGAATCTTGATCAGAGTAGATGAGAGAATATCGAGCACGAAAAAAAAACTGCTGCAAAATACTCTCTTAACGCTCAGTTTAAGGTATCCGACTACGTACGGAACAGTGATTTTGCAAAAGCGCATAAATGGATAATATCCATGATATTTAGTGTCACTCAGATTATAATACATGCATAAAATTGTTTTAAGGACATTTTGACAAAAAAATTTATTTAAATATAATACTTTGGCAAAAAGTATCAGAATAATCTTTTTTCCAAATGTTCTCCTTTTGTGAAAAATGGTTCTATTATAATAATATTTTGCCTTTATATAGTTGAGACCTTTGCCTTTATATAGTATAGACAGAGGCTCAACTAGAATTTTTGAAATATATAACTTAGAAGTGGGTTTATCCATATTTTACGACAACAGAGGGGAGCAATTTTAAGAAAAAACGCCAATAATTATTTCAATTGAATATTCTGAAAATAATGTGAATAATTTAAAAAATAGAGAGGTCTGAGCTATATACAGGCAAAATATTATTATAATAGAACCATTTTTCGCAAAAGGAAAACATTTGGAAAAAAGATTATTCTAAGTTAATTTTTTGCAAAAATATTAGATTTAAATAAATTTTTTTGTCAAAATGTCCTTAAAACAATGTTATGCATGTATTCTAATCTGAGTGACACAAAATATCATGAAAATTATCCATTTATGCCCTTTTTTTAAAATCACGGTTCCGAACGTAGTCGTATACCTTAAGGGATGGGAATGCAATTGAGACTCTTCTAATGACAGCACAGATTAATACGGACTTAGTGAACCACCCTGTGCCATTAACTACAGTCCCCTCAACAAATCTAGTGCGTGTTGGAACTGACGCATCTAAATGAATATATTCTATATTACGTTACAAAGACTATGATTCCCATAAAAATGTCCCCAAAGATTTTCAAAAGCGATTTGTTGATAATCGTTCAATTGACATGGGCGTTCAATTTATGATAGATTATGGTTTAGAGATGATTTGAGAGCGTCTGTTAGTGAGCACAAAAATATTTTACCGGGAATTAATTTAGAAGACACATTAAAGCATGCTACAATTGGCGACAAAGTTTAAATAAGAAAAGTGTACCAAATTTATCAAAATATAATGGTTTTTATACAAAGAAATTCAAGGTTATCTTTCTACTTTGGATTTGGTATCAGAAAGACTCATTTTTGGGCCACGAATATCTTTCATGTAAATTAGGCAATTGAGACATGTACTCGGTCAATTTGGACTATTAGTGTAAATAATCAATGTTCCAACGTCGCCAAAGAAGTTTCACTTCTATCGCGGGGCGTTCAACGCACCATTTTTTTAAAATCAACCCTCAGAGAGTTTTCGGGATCTTAGGGGTGTTATAGATAAAAAAAGAAAATCTCATTTTCGAATCATTGATCCCTTAAGTAGTTTATCGTTACGACGCCCGGACTACTGAAAGTTGTCCGCAACTGATTTACATATACGCTGTACGGGCACAGATATTTTCTTTTTTTTCTTTGATTTACGCTTATTTTTAATTCTTATGGCGTATTATTTAGTGCTAGTATTTTGGAAAGGTGATGAAGTTTGTCTATGGGGCTAAAAAGCTTTTCGTCCAGCATATTTTTTAAGGTGGTAGTTAATATGGTGTTTAAAAATATAAACAATAAAAAATATACATGTTTTTTAAGCATTTTGGGTAAAAGAAAATGACCGTTTAAGTGGTTAAGCCTGTAGACCTGAAATTTTGCAAGCATGTTCTTTTTGTTGAGTAGATGTCCACTAAGAACGAGTTTTCTGAAAATCTACACAGTGGGGAAGGTTATGGGAGCGTAAAAGATATATAAATATACTTCTATTTTAGAAATTTAAGACTAATTCCTTTTTAAATCAAGAAAAAAGAATTAAATAAATGTTTTTGAATACAATCTAAAGCTTAATGCTAGGACAGTTATCTCAATAGTTTAAAAATATCAAATAATAATACAGCACCATGAAATAATCAGCGAAATAAGTAGATAACGGCTAGTGGTGTGTATAAAGAGTTACCTACAGTAGAGATAAATGTAGCAACTCCAATAGGAACTGTCAGAAGTCTTCCAAAAATGTGGTATATCACTTCCTTAACAGTCTCATATAATTTCCATTTTGTTGTAAGTGCTGATCGAGCGCACAAATGGACTTTTCAGTCATAACCATTTCTAGAAACTCTTATGATTAAGTTAATCATCAGGAATAATTAGTGTTTTTCAAATTACTTTTGAATCAAATTACTTTAATTGTATGACGTATTGTTATATTAGAAAATTTCATAAATTTTGTAAAATTAGCAATTGATTTGCAAAATTTTCTGAAAAAAAAATTTTTTTTATGTCTCAAAAGAATTCCGCCGAAATTCCAAAAGTATCAAAACAGACAAATATCTGGACAGAAATAGACAAAATGCTATTGATACATTCTATTCTTGTCCAGCTCAAAATGCATTCCAGAAAAGCCGATGGAGGAGCAACATTCGTTGATAAACTTTTAGAAGCGCTGCATAATATTTCCGTTGCAATATACAATATACGATAAATTAGTCAGCATTGATCTCAGAGATAAATTTCTGGTATCTCTAGCATTGAATATAATTGCTATTTCACGCAGTGTCACTTATCTCTGAGGGTGGATAGTTCTTATCAGAAGCAACTTATTATTGACCGACTACTCCATTGTCCATGATGGGTGATAATGTCTTTCGTGTAATATTCCCTGCGCATTTGATAGAAGAATGGAGAATATCATAACACCTTCAGGTGTTGAGAGCTATGATTATAAAAATATTTCAAAACTTTTTTCAACTCTGCTAGTTTATGTAGGTATTCTAAAGTCTTGTAAAAACTAACTTAGTAGATCTTGTGAAAACTACAACTAACATTCATATTTTTAAAAACGGTCTAAGCATTTAACACCTTAAATGCCTTAATCCCTCTTGCTTAATCCGTTATGTGCCCGGACGTGTATATCCGTCTCGCTCAACCAGTGTGTAATGTGCCCTGGACGTATATATCCGTCCTTCCGTAATACAATTCTTTTATTTGAGCTGCTATCAGTAAAACTATTCCGAAGGCTTTGGAATGCGATAAAATTAGCTTAACGGTGTTTGTAAGAGATTTGCTTATTTCAGAGAAAAGTTTGCTTATTGGAGCATTTCTTTTCTCCCCAATACACCGCATGTACGCTTCTATGTGAAAAACGGTGCCACTGAGGAGCGAATCGCATAACTCTTAATCGGCAACTAAGGGGTTAAGCAATGTACAGCACACAATGTTGGATTTCTTTAGCTTTATAAAAAGTCGCTCAATATACCCAGCCCAAGTAGATTATAATTTTGGGGAAAGTCTTTAATATTCCAAAGTATTGTACAAGCTTTTAAGCAATGCCAATATTACAGGAATATTTTCATAATATTCTAATTCTTGTAGAAATCTTTTTCATAAGATGTTTCTATTATTCTTCAATTTTCCTTGAGTTACTTTTATATTACTGAGTAAAGATAAAAAAAACTGAGCCCTATAATTAAAACCATTTATTATTGATATAATTGTAATGAATATCTTCAAAGAAAATGTTGTTTAAAAAGTCTAAAAAGGGTATCTTTTGTTGGTTCTTCAATGAGTTTTTTGAATTTATGTTAAAAGAGAATTATCTTGTGTATAAAAGCATGATTTCATTTAAAACTTTTAATACTGTTTAAAGAGAAAATTAAAAAGTTCATGACTATGATTATTTAGGAAAAGTACAACCAAACTTTTTTTTTATTCCACAGAAAATCACTATTATTGATACTATTATTATTGTTATTATAATACTTTGAAACAGTGGCGCACACAAGGGGGTCATGGGGGTACGGATCCCCCCCCCTAATGCCCTTGATTTTTTTCTGATTGATTATAATTCTAAGTATATAGTACGTAAAATTTAATTAATTACTTGTTAATAATGATTAATTTTTTTTAATTAAGGCTAATTATTTATTCAAAAATTATTTTTTTACTGTGTTTTGTTCCCGAAAATCGACAAAATCAAAAGGAGCATGATACAAGAAGGGTGAACTTTTGACCCTGGACCCCCCCCCCTTGAAAAATTCCTGTGTGCTCTACTGCTTCGAAATATTATATAACGCTTTCAACGACTCAATAGATTAGGTAGATTTGATGCAAAAGATAAGAATTGAATACGTCATTTAAAATGTAATTGAAAAGAATTTGATTTTTTGCATATCATTATAAATAAATGCAATTCAATAGAAATGTTTTCCTTTTAATAAATTTCATTATATATATAGTTACATATTACTTTTAATAAAGAGGTTGATGCAATTATTTTTTAAACATACGTCTTTTAAATTTAATAGACTACTTTCCATCCTCACAAATTCTTCTTACAAAATAATTGTATTTTTGAAGTGCTGAATTTAATAAAAAATACAACATTATTATTTTTAAAATCAATAAAAAGATCCAAAACATCATTATTTGTTATCTCAATAAGAAAAATTATAAATATTAATCGGTTGGTGCATACAAATGCACTATGTAACACTAGTCAGCTCGGCAGCTTAGAGCTAGCGTGCTCTCTTCGTAAGCCTAAGGTTTCGGGTTCGATCCCGGATGGAGTCAATAGATTTTTTGGATGCGAAATTCGTAGGCATGCATGTCATATATTTATGTGGCATGTAAAACATTCCTGGAGTATCAATTCAATTTTGGTACTCTCGGCAAAATTAAGCCCCGGCAACATTTAGCATCCGACGAGAGCTTGAATTAAAATTAATTCTGCTTCAAAACCTTGTAGCACGCTTTGAGCCGCCCCTAAATGGTGCCACCTTTAAATGGCTTTCTCATTTGGAGACTTGACTTGTCTGCAAAGAATTAGTAGCCAATATGAAGCCCTATGTGTGTGTAGTACTTGTTAAACAAAAACTGCAAAATAAACGTCTATGATGTAATTCAAAGGAGGTGGGTAAAGATAGGCTTTTTTCGCCCATCATAGTCATGAAAATTCAAAATATTTATTGGAACTATATTATTATATTTATGCTAACTTTAGATATTGATCTTTGCTTATATTCTAAAATAGTAAGAAAAAATAACAAGCTACATAAAAAGTCATCAAACGTGGCAAATTCGTTGAGTTCTGTTAGTTTGAGCTCTTTTTCTAACTTTCATTTGAAAAAGAAACTGTTAAGCGCTTTAAGCACCACTATACTTTTTGGTCTCTCAAATACTACAATAATAAGACTTTTAAACTGACGTTCATTTATTTTGGTTCATCAAGTGCGTTGATGTGATACGAAACAAAAAAACTTGTCCGCGAATCGGTCACTCTCATACATCTCATGCATGTTCAAACGTGTCTTCACCTCACGCATGCCATATTGTAATACAAATACTTCTTTTGTATTGTGGCCATTATTTTACGTATTATTGTATGCGTTTTGTGTATGTTATTAAAAAATAATGCACTCTCGAACACCTTAATGAATCGGGCCTATACTCTCTTTTTTTTTAAATCAAGAAGATTCTTTAGTTGCTCTACTCCAGTTGACATCACCGCACACAAATTCAAAAGTATACAACATATAGATTAGAACAAGTATAGGTCATAATCCAAACATTGAATGGTATTGTTAGTGCAAAGTTGGGCTAGAGTTGTTGGCTGCTGTGCACATGTTGCATCTGTACTTTGGTACTTGGGATACTGGCACCACAATCATACTCAGACAAAAGCACCAAGTCGTGGATATGCTGATGCATTTCAAGACGCTGCTACTGGATGGTCTACTGAGGATTCAGCCAGTGAAAGATAGCAGGAAATATAATCGAAGACATTTGTTACAAATAGTATAACATTGTTAATTTTTTTTCTTGTTTTCTCTATTTAATATAAAAGATTTTTTTGGAAAAAACCTAACATTTTCATTTCGACTGAGTATCAGTGTTAAAAAAATACATAATATAAATTGGCTGATGGGTGAAAAAAGGCCGATCCTTACCCACCTTCTTCACACGCATCCTTAATCATATATGATTTAAAAACAAAATAATTAATACTTTTAACGAAGAAAACTATCTTCTTAAACAGACAATGATATAAAAAATAACTGTATATAATATCATACGGTTATTCAAATACAAGGCAGGGTGTAGAAAAAATAAACAAAAACTAAATAATATTGCTGTCAAAATTTCTAATGGCTCTTCTGTATTAATAGTTTCACTTAAAGTAGAAAAAGATTTTACAAAGAAAGCATTTTTTTAAAAGTCTGCATATGTGTGTACCCATTTTCTAAAAAAAAAAATAGTTCACACAACTGTTTTCAATTTTTCATTTCTAGAAAAAGCTTTCTTTTTTTCCATAGGAAAATTACTTATTAAAAATAATAGAAGTCAGATTTTCCTCAATGGGAACAAAGAGTCAAAAATGAGTTGTAAATACGTCCCTCCTCTCTCCCTCCTCCCGTTTCACAAATTCGATACTCATATTTTCATCAGTAGAAAGTAGTAAAATTTTGTGATTCTGAGATTTGACTCCAAAACTAAATATTCGGTATCGCGAATAAAGAAAATATAATTTACTTCCTTTTTAATATAATGAAATGCTTCAAGGATAATAAATACGGACTCTTTTCCTCTTATTTCCGTTTTTAATTAAGGAATTTCATTTAAAATAATTTGAGATTGATGCTGCCTCCTTTCTCTTACTTATGCAGTGACGTACGATTACATTGTTGTATAATTGAAGAATATCTACGAAATAATGTAAAACCTGTCGTAAGAAATGGGCTTACAAGAAAGAGAATGAACGACGAATATTAATCACGAAAATGAGAAATAAAAGGAAAGATGACGTTGCATTTGTCAGATAAGGTATCGGAGAAAGGACTTTGACAATTTTTCTTCCAGGCTTGTCTTATTTTGGGGACTGTATATAAAAAGATGAAAAGATGTGTTTGGAGTCGGATCAGTATACTTTAAAAATAGAAGTATTAATTATGTACCCATCACTGTCCTGTCCTTCAAAGTTTTTATAAAATATAATTAGCAATGACCTTTAAATGAAAAAATACATTTACCATACTGTGTTAAAACAAGTATATGAATATTTTTAAGTGATTATTCGGGGGGAAATTGTGTTTTTAGCATCCTTTTTAAACAATACTTATGGCAATTGATGTTACATTTTATAATTTTTTAAAGTTCCAATTCAGAGAGATAGATAGATAGTTTGACTTAACAATTTTTTTGTTTATGAATAAAAATTCTGATGTGTCTTTATATTAACAGATATTTTAATTTAGAAACATATTTTCTTATGATATAAATTTGCTTCAAGTATCATTAGGCAACATTAAGATACGTATTGTTGCGTCTATAGGGAGATTCGTGGAGTTTATGCTATTTATCTCAAAGAAGAACAAAGTTCTTTAAGAGCGATGAAAATTTATTGTGGAAAAACAATCCTCAAACTGCAGGATACAAACTTAAAATTCGCATAATAAATCCCAGAAGGTTTTCACATCTTCTACAGCACTCAAAAACAGCTATCAGTGTCTAAAAATACAAGTACGTATTGTTAAGGATTATTCTCAAGCAACCTCTCATCCTCTTCAACAGTCGAATCGAAACTAATTCAGTTTCAGCGAGTAACTTCTATTCCTAGTCTACGCGGCTACATTCGGTGATTTCTTGAAAAGTCCGCTTATATCTTAGATCAGGGGTGCACAACCCAAATGACCTTGCGGGGCACTACGGAAAAACATTAAAATCTCGTGGGCCGCACATAAAAATATGTACCTTTATATCAGATTTGGAAACAAAAAAAATTTAAAACAGATTGAATTATTATTATTGTTTTTATTATTTTTCATGTATACAGACATAGATAATATAATAAAGTTTATATAATATAATTATGCAATGATAAAATAATGTTTAAAATATTGTATGTGCCATTTTCTTGAAAATTACGATGTTCCTTTTGAATCGATCTTTCATTGCTCATTGTTGAAATTTGATAGTGCTGTCATTCGCAAACGATTAAGTATGCATTGCTTTTTATCTTAACCATCCTGAATATTTTTTAAACTTTAAAAACATCTCTGACTACCTTTTGCTTTGTGGGCACTCCAAACAGAAACGGAGAAGGGGAAATGAAAGTCGCACTCACAGAGACTAATGTACCATCCACAGTAAAGGATATGCATAATGCAATTCGGAATTTATTAAAAAAGTAATTTATTATAGAAAATTCAAATGTAACTGTTTGATAAAATGTAAGTCCATTTTAATCTAAAGGACATTTCTATTATCTAAAAGGACTTATTTTAAAAAAGAACAGGTAACAGACAAATAATACATTGTAGATTTATATATATATATATATATATATATATATATATATATGTATGTATACATATATATGTGTGTGATGTGAATCCCCAACCCTTCAAATGTCAGTTGGGATAAAACCTATCAGAGAAACTCAACCCGTCTCCCGCATAAGGACTTTGACTTCGACTTCGGTGAACTTACGAACCCCGTGAACGAACTACGCACTGGCTCCTGATCGACGCTGAAAATAGAACTCGTTTTGTCATGGCTTGGAGTGAAGACTGCTTTGCTGAATATTGAAATAAAATATAATAAGATAAAGGGCTACACGTTGCATTTCTCCTGTCAGTGTAAGAATTACTCCAATACATGATATATAAATATATATATATATATATATATATATATATATATATATATATATATATATATATATATATATATATATATTTCCCTTTAAATATATTTCAAAATGAAAAAAACTTTAAAAACCTGATATTTAAAAACAATTTTTAAAAAGAGTCGGTGGCAGCAACTTACGTACTGGCGACCGCGTGTTGGACACACCTGTCTTAGATTATGATAGTATAAATTTTCTCCAGTAATTTCCAGAAGCATCCAAAAGATAGTCAAGTCACCCAAAATGGTTCACAACTCGCCAAAATGGTCGCTAACTCACCAAATTTAGATTGAAATCCCTTTATAATGTAAGAGACGATGTAGCTTACGAATATAACAAATTTCATCATAAAATAAATGCAACAGAAATTAAGTATTAAACAAACAGATTTAAATTACTCACACTAATTTAAAAATTAATTACGCAAAATTCACTATAGTATAAATTATGATAAATTAACTACTATAATTGAACAATTTTTAAACATGGCAATTTACAGATGGATTCATTTTCTTCAGCAGTAGAAATGATTTTGAATCTTAGTAAGTTATTATATACGAAAACTGTAATGAAATGTTTTTACTTGAATAAGAGCTGTAATATGCTTAATTCTTTGTACTAAGGAGCACACAATATTTTATCATTGTATGCGTTAATTAACTATTCGAGAAAATTTTAAGTATAAATAGTTTTAATAGATAAATAAAATTTTCTTAGAGAAAGAATTTGTTCTTTACAAAACTAATGTTGATCTGCATCTTACATCCAAGCCTTACAATATTAATTGCTTAAAAGTATAAAAAAGAAGGCCATAAAGTAAATACATACACAAATCATTCTTTCACTAGTCTAAAAAATAATGAGAAAGAAAATAATTTCCATCTTTAATTTTCTTTTGCAACAAGATTTAAAATTTAAAATAGATGGAATAATGATGCGTGATTTATGTATATATATACACTCAGGAACATTGAAAATAGCGACCCAAGAAGAAATCAACGGACTGAAATAAAATTTAATACACATAATGACACAAATGAGAGATTCACTTGATCTCAAAAACAAGACATTTAAACGAATACAGGGTTGCAATGACACAAATACTGGTCAACTTCAATAGCGCGTTGGACCACCTCCAGCTGCAATACATGCCGTCACACGGTCCGGCATTGAGTTGATTAGACACATGTTGTCCTGAGGCAAATGGGCCCACAAATCTTGAACAGCCTACTCTAAATCATGTACAGAGTGACACGATGGCATCTGCCGTTTTAGCTGATCCCACACGTGCGCTACAGGGGACAAATCGGGGGAGCGGGCCAGTCATGGAAGAGTCTGAAAATGATGTAAGAAATCTTGAGCAACTCTTGCTGTATGCGGACGAGCATTATCTTTCTGGAAAATTGCCCCTGGGAGACCATTTTGGAAAGGTCCTACATGGGGTCGAAGAATATCATCAACGTAACGTTGGCCCGTTAAGGTTCCACGCATCACAATTAAAGTGAACCGGCTATCATAGGCTATGCCCCCCAGACCATTACACCAGCTTTGCGGGCAGTGTGACTTAGAACAGTGTGGGGGGAATTGTAGTGCTCACCAAGGCGCCTCCACACCCGTACACGGTTATCATCTGTCCGCAAAACAAACCGGTATTCATCTCTAAACACAACATTTTGCCAATCTGTGATATTCCACATTGATCTGGCTTGGCACCACTGTAGACGCAGTTGCCGGTGTTCCGGTGTCAAAGGGAGTGCATGGAAAGGGTGCTTGGATTTAAGATTTGCTTCTGCAAGGTGTCTGGAAATTGTTTGTGGAACAATTGCTACGCCTACGTCTGCTCGTATCGTTGAATGAGTCACTGTGGGGTCCACAAGTGCTTGCCGCATGATCCTTCGATCCTCTCTCCTCGTGGTCTTCCTGGTCGCTTCAGACCCGGGTTTCCGCTGGGTACCTTCTCTTGCCCACTGCTAACGGCACACTGCGAACGATCCACCTGGCCAGAAACACGGCGCGTCGACCAGCCTGCAGTTTTCGTCCCGATGATCAGGCCTCTCTTAAACTCGCTTAACTGTGATAAATGTCTTCTAGCACGTTAACCTGGCATGTTTCGCTTACCAAAACCTTCCTACAATCGGTGAGTAATCGTCACGTTTATGAATCTTCTAATTTGCGCTGGCTTATATAGCACCCTCTTCCTGATTGTAGCGCCACCTCGGCGTATATGAGCATGCGTATTGGCACAAAACTTGGATCATTTGCATATCACATTACGCTGTACTTATTTGCAAAGTTTCACGATTGTACTTAGCTTCCTTCTTGGGTCGCTATTTTCAATGTTCCTGAGTGTATATATATGTTCATACGAATTTTATCATGATACATCAGTAAAATGCTTCCCGAACTTAGGTTGACTTAAATCTTTTCCATAAAATCATTGAGCTCTTCTTAGCTCACATCTTTTACAAATGTTTGTTAAAAATTCATAAAATATATCCCAGAAACTTCTTGAAAAAAAAAAACTTAATATATTTAATTTCTAGGGGTTACTATTATCATAAAAGTATTTATAATACATATATGTTTATATGAGTGTAACTTAACTTGATAATTTGTTTTTATAAATATATATATATATATATATATATATATATATATATATATATATATATATATATATCTGTATATATGTATATGTATATATATAGATGTATATATTTCAAACAAATAGATATAAATTAGACAAATATGTCGTTCTTAAAAAAAATTTTAATCAAAATTTATTTACTAATATGCATTGTTTTTTATAACTTTATTGTAATTAATCTCTTCGTGAACTTCGAAGCGTTAGAACCTGAGTTAGAGGATGTTGGAAAACAAAAATGAAATTATTCAATGTAGAATGAAGAAATGTAAATTTTAAATAAGGTTGTCGATAGAGTCTTTATCAGTAAAAATGCATTTGACATTTATGGTTGATAATTTTCAAAATATCACTGACCAGTTGCGTTATCCTAATAAAAATGACACGTAATATGCATCAATGATAAACGGAAAATTTTTATTCAATATGAAGGCACACAAGTAGATATTGTATTTCCATGCTTCTATCGCAACGATACATAGATCATTTCATAGAAATGCAGGGGAACAGTCGAGGAAATTGTTCTCGTTTTCTGAATACTTTCCATTCCAGACAGGATTCTTTACTACCTTGCAGAATAGACAAAACAAAATAGCTTCTCTTCTAATAACGCATGGGATTCCCTTGGGGTCAGTTGATATGCATGGACTGTTCAAAATAGAATCTTTCGACGGAAAGCTAGAAGCGTTTTGAAAGTTTGCGTATCAGTGAAATGTATTGTCTCCAAACTTTATATGCATTCGATATATTGCATTCTTAGTTTCATAAAGAAATACATAATGTATTCTTAAGCATGGTATTTAAAGTATGTGTTGTAAATATTTAGAAGTTCCAAGATCTACTTAAAATGTATTCCTCTAGCTTACAATTTCTTGTTGCAATATAATTTTAAGAACAGCATTGTAACAATTCATGATTTTAGTATTAGTTTATAGAGTGAAATTTTTATATGTAATATTATACTCTAAATATTTTATTATTACCAAGCATAGAAAGAAAAATATTATTGTACTTTGACACAGTAAGGTAAATTTTACAATGCTTATTACGAATATATTGTAATTAAGTAAAATTATAGTTAAATTAACATTTAAAAAAAAGTTTGAATTATTTTTCTTCATAAACTTACTTATGAATTTTTCTTTTCATTTTTTCTCCTTTTTATTTATTTATTTTTCTTTTATTATTTTACATTAACATAAAAGGTTTTATATTAATGTAAAATAATGTAAAATATTATATTTATAACCAATGAAATAGTCTCCACAATTCATAATAGTGTATTTTTAATACAAACTCTAAAATAAATAAAAACTACCATATTCTGTTGTAAATGAGGCTTTGTATCTTAAACAAAAAAGAAAGCTTTTAAAAGTTATAAGCCCAAAGTATTTGCATGTTACGGACATTTATTATAAAACTTATCTTACTCTTTTCCTGCACTATATAATAGTTTGTCATAAAAGTATTTGCAATTTATAACATCCTATTAAACGGAATATTCTTAAAATAACACAAAATTATTTAGAAAAAATCGATCATTTGTATACGAGATAACATAAAAATAAATTTCCGATACTTTTAAATTTTTATTTAAAAAAAAAATCTTTCATATAGGAAAGGTTTTTTTTTCAGAACAGTAAAAGGATATAAAAAAATATATATAACTGTTCAAATTTCATAGCAATTATTTTTGATAAGAAGTTGTTATCGTTTCTAATGCCACCTGTCTGACGTAGTCAGATCGAGGCCCACAAAATTCATTGTGGCAAGGGGCTGAATGTACGCCTGACGTTGGCCCTAGCCTTGAGCACCAAACAGGTGAAAGTACGCTTTAGCTCGGAGAGATTCCCGAAGGGGCGACAGATGGCGACACCACCGATCTCCTCCTCCAGAATTCAGGCATAGAACAGAAGGGGATGGAATATTCTCCTGTCCCCTGCACTCGTGATTAATCCCACAAGACTTTCGGACCCACTGATTTAATGAGAACGCACTCCGTGTGTACTCGGAGGATATTTGGTGGCATCGGGTATGGAACCCAGGTCTTTCTGTCTGGAGTCCGATGCTCTAACCCATAGGCTAACCACGGCCCTGACTAATAAATTAAATGTAAAACTAATAAATTTTACAAATATATCTAAATAAAATTTGTCAGAAAACATCACATGCGACAAATATAAATTATCATACATTTTGTTAGTTAGTATAGGTGCAGAATTTTTTTTATTTAATCTTAATTTATGTTAAAAAAATTCTTTTTACTTAAACTTTACCTGAAAGAATTTTCTACACCTATCTTGCTTGAGAATATTCTCTTTAAATCACATTCTATATTTTTGAAGGAAAAATTAGAAATGTCATAACAATGAGATGTATACACTGAAAACTATTATAGCTCTGGAAATAATGTCATATTTCTCTATTTGAAGGATAAGAAGTCATTCTTGTGTGCGTGATTGTAATTACTCAGATAGTAGATGAGAGCTCTGTAACACATACACACACAATTGACTGAAAAGGCTATAACCCCAAGAATAAAGAGTGAATGTGCAGACACAGTAGTCTTGATAATAAGAGTATCGTTCAACCGAAGGCAACATAATCTGTAATCATTCACAGAATTTCTTTTTTTTCTTTTTTTTGCGTGTACTTTCTTCTTTTTCTTCTATCGAAACAATGTTTAGGACGCCTCATGTATCAACTAGAAATGAAAGAATAATGATTGAATCAAATACGTTTCTACAAATTCTAATATATATATATATATATATATATATATATATATATATATATATATATATATATATATATAATTCCCTTTAGCATCCTTTTTGTTAACTCTTTTTACTAATATTTAAACAAGATTTAATTCTTTGGTTCAAATTAACACTTAATACTTACTTCTATAAGCCCCATGTGATACTTTGTGGTGCACGGGGATTTTATAATTGTTTCAATAAAAAAAATTAACACTTTAATCTTAATCGTAATCAACTAGTACAAAATCCCTGTCCCACCCATTATATCCAATCAGAACTACTATTACATAATAGTCCTGCGCTTGTCACTGCCGGTATAAAAGCGAAAACCTTGTGTGATCGCTCTCTTTGTCTGCTTGCCTTCATCATGTAATCGCAGCCGTTTGCTTTTTTGTCTCAGCCTCGTCCACGAAAAATGTAAATAGCTGCAGCTCTCTTTGTCCTTGTGTTTTAGTATGTCTTGTATTGTCGTAGCGCCTTTGATGTGTCATGTAAAAAAAAGATGAACGTCCATTCCGAAGGTGTTTTAATGAAAACCTACTAACATTTCCAAAATTATACCACTTGGTCAATACGTTACATATGTATATATATATATGTGTGTGTGTGTGTGTTACCGTTAAAGTGTAAAATCCATTATATAATCAAATAATTAAGTATTTCACATAATAACTGGACAAGTCAGTTAAAATATATAAAATTATTGAATTCTACGATTTGACTAGGTATTGTGTAGAACAACGGTTATACTTGATCATTAAAGTATGAAATACAGCACTCGAAAGTTCTTTGAACCAATTCTAGATACTTTTAATCAGTTTTGAACCACTTATAGCTGCTTTACAATGACGTGTGTGTGCGCGCGCGCTTCATTCCGTTTCTGTTAAACGTAGAATTTAGACGGTGCATTTATGTTAGCTTTTTACATTTTGGATATCAACAAATATTTTTGTAGCATGTTTTCAATCAATGCCTTCTGTAAAAAAGGGAGACGAACCTGTAAATAAGAAAGATTTAATTCAAAAGCGATTTGAATCTTTATTAAATAAGCGTGGGACAAAGGAAAACAGTGCTGCACTTATCGTGTAAAATTATTAACTTTGACATCAGAAGTCAAAAGTGCTAAAACAGCACAGAAAAAAGTATCACGTGACTTTTTGGCTACTCCAGCATTATAATGTTTTATTAGCATTTTATTTCAAATTTTTTAGCTGTAAAATTTTACCATTATTTACTAATTTCTTGATATTTGAGTTGAGAAATATTTCTTTCACTCTTGACAGTCACATAATCTGCCAGCTACTTGCTGTGTGTTACTTTTATCCTACTGTTTGTAACATAATAAACAGTGTTAATTGTAACATTACAAATTATAATTTTAAGGTACTTCATTAATGTGTCAAATTCCCTACAAATTACTAGCATCTTCTGTCGAATAATTTTTTTTACCTCAAATTTCATTATAATCGATCCGGTAGTTCTAGAGATAATCGATCTAGTCTGCAAATTCTCTTAATTTCTTACACCAGTATATTTAACAATTAATCATCCACAATAGGGATGAAATATATTTTTCGAGAGGTTTATGATTAATTAATTTATAAAAATAACTTTGTGTGTGTGTGTGAGAGAGAGAGAGTGTGTTTATTTTTCCCTTTAATGGTTTATCATTTGTGTTATTTTATAGAATAACTATTTGTTTCATAGAATAACTAGGTAAAGTAGGAACTTTTTCATTTATTATACACTTTAACTGACATGTCTATTAATTTCATGAAATACATAGTTATTCTAGGAAATAACTGAATTATAAGCTTTAATGGTAACACATATATAATTAATACTCTCTATATTGATGTGCAAATAAGACTAAATTGTACATAAGTTTCCCATCATTTCAGTTAAAAATAAAATGACATTTAAGAGAATTTGAATTTCATTTAGAGATATATAATCGTCTTTGTAGAAAGGTTTACGTTATGAAGTTCTGATTTATTCCAATTTTAGTAAAACAGGTTTTCGTTCCGATTACAAAGGATTATTTTGGCATTACCACAAACTCATGTCATTCATAATGTAGCAGTATAAATATATATTAAAAAGGTTTCGGCCTTTCAAACTCAGAATCATCTATAATTTACTGGAATGAATCATTTGTAAATTCTAAAGGACTTTACAAAGAGAATTTAACAGCCCATTTGTTTTGTCCAATTCTCTCTAGTTAATGAACATGTTAGGCAATAAATCTCATTTATAATAATAGTTTTTGCGCGTTAGTGGCTTACACCAAAAGGAAACATTTATTAGCCTTAACTATCTTTAATGAAAAGTGCTTACCATTATTTCTTACCAAGTTAAGGAAAACAGACATAAATATAATTTAGAGTGACCGCTTAATTTTGTCAGTTTTATTGAGTTTGTACGTTTATTCTTACTAATAGACTTAGAGACTAAAACAGTTAAAAAATTAGATAGACTAAAATTAGTTGTTGCATACTTAATGTGTAGATATGTATATGCGTGTGAGTAAATATGTGTTTGCTTAAGAATGCCTGAAGTAAAGTTTATGATTACTGATCTTGATTCAAATAACTCATGGTTTCAAAAGTTTCTAGAATAGGTATAAGGTATTCAAGCGGCTACTGAATAATGCTATGTATTATTCTTGTCTATATCGTTGAATTTCAGATTGAGTTCGAGTTAAGTATAATAATGATTGGTGCTTATTCCTATTTAGGAAGTAGTGTAAATCTCTCTCATCAATGATTCTCTCCTCTGGAATGCGTCTAAAAAAATATCACTATATGAAGAGGATATGTCTGAAGAGGATACACGAAACTAGAAAATGCAATATTCTTCAGCTCTTTATGTAAGAAACTTTTGACAAGAAAGAGGGCTCACTTGAAGAGGGACAGTTACTAAAAGAGGATGAATTTACTATTAAATAAAATACTTAAAATTAATGATCCCACAAAATAGTTTTTCAACTGTTAAAGTTTCTTTATACTCTTGACACGAGATTTCTGAAAAATATGTCTGTTTTACTTACAATGATATATTTTTATGAAATACAAAGTTCAATTACTAGAGCAATACTAATTAAAAGTAGCAAAACATTAATTTAATTGGAAAATGTTAACTTTTATTTAACTAGGAGTATACTCTTTGAACAAATTATATAAACCCTTTCTCTTATCATACTTATTTGTTATTCGGAAAAATCATCAATTACATAGAATAAGACTTATCCAGAATCGTTTCTTTCTACATAAATAACTATTTGAATACCTAAAAAATGCTACAATATGATTTCATTTCAGCGCAGTAAAGTATCTTTATACTTATCACAAGCACTAAAAAAACAATTTTTATTTGCAAGATTAATTTTGTCATTTTAATAATACTTTTAGTATAGTAACATAATGGTATCAACAAGGGAAAAGGTTTCAAGTGCGTAGAATATTCAGCAGTATCTATTCGTATATGTACTTAAGGCAATCAAACCGTTAAGTTATATACGCATATTTGAGGCTTATCTCAATGCGCGTGAGATGAAGGTACAGTTATAATTTCCCTTTCAGATCAACGGTGCTATGAAGGGCATAATGTGAATAAATTAATTATCTCACAACAAATAAGACTTCAATGCAACACAATCATGAGCATGGCTTAAATTAGTCTATGCGTTTATATAACGGTTTTATATGATAGAAGGAGGAATATATATATTCAAGTTTACCATTCAGTTAAGCATGATTTTAGTGGAAATGTCACACAAATTGTAATAATTAAATGTTATAGTTAAACATATGGCACACAGATTTTTATCTATTATGTTATCTTTGGTACATAAAAGAATTTCAGTCATGTTTCTACTACTAATTCGATTTTAGATAGTCAAATTATATAAAATTAATTGTCTCCCCTTTTCGTTGTTTTTTATATAGTTACAATTCAAATTTTAAGTTAGCCTCCATGATCCACTAGTACAAAATAAAATATATCAGAAATAAAATGCAGCTTTCTCTATAATGTTAAATTCAAACTCAGTGGTCCAACAGCCCATGAGAACCAGGGCCTACTGGAACCATCCCAGTATACATGACCATTGGGCGCTGAGATGCATGAGCAGATGTCCCGATCAGGTGGTCAGTCTGTAGCGAGACCCCCAGTGTTTAAGTCCCCAAGCAAGCCAGGGCTGCGGTAGCTCAGTGGTCAAGGTATCGGATCCGGGCAGGCATGTCTTGAGTTCGAGTCCAGTACCACTAAGTGTAGGGGAGCGATGCA
Source organism: Trichonephila clavipes (assembly GCA_019973935.1). NCBI lineage: Eukaryota > Metazoa > Arthropoda > Arachnida > Araneae > Nephilidae > Trichonephila > Trichonephila clavipes. The sequence continues at coordinate 378,071 of BMAU01020087.1, forward strand.
CGTAAAATCTGTCGAGAGCTCAAACGTCCTCCCATTGGTGTGGTGTGGTAGTTAGGAGAGGGCGTGCCAGCTTAGGTGTCATCCTTGTCACTTGACCGTGGTTCATAATGATGAGGCTCGTCGCCATAAAGCCATCGTGTAGCTTAACAGCGTGACGTTAATATTCACTCACTCACCCCAAACAAGCTTGGTACTCATTTCCTCTATAAGATCAGATTCTACAAAAATCTTAATTTGAATTAATTTAAATAACTTCACAGAATATCTTGTCTAGAGGTTTGTAACATATGATGTTTGAAAACAAGTGTAACAGACTCATATAAAATTTTAAAAAACTGTAAATAATATCCTTTTTGGATTAACAGATTTTGCCAACTATGCCTAGATAAAAAAGTCTTACTCTAAAACTTTAACAGTCTAAATCTAAAATGCACGTCTATTTAGACCTACGTTAAAATAAGTAGTATTAAGAACTCTCTCTCTTCCTATTGAAAAGAAAATTGAAGGTAAAATGCTCAAAGGCTGTTACATTTTTTTAAAAAAAGTACATATCAATGAAGCAAAAAATTTTAACTACCAATGCACAACAAATTTAAGATATATTAAAGTAATGAAAATATTTCATTAAGAAAAGCGAATGTTCTGGATAAAATTATAAGCCATAGAAGAAGAATCAGATCAAAATTTTAGAAGTATAAAAATTGTTAAAAAACGTTGTTAGAATAAAAAAGTATGTATTATGTATTCAGTGAAAATGCTATTCATTTTGGTTAAATAATATGAAAATAATCCCTTAAAGTAAGAGAAATTGTAAAGTTGTTGCACATTAAGACTTGTTTTGAAATGAATACGAATTATATTTATCTTAATCAAATGAAATCAACTTAGACAGCTTCAAACTATCACAGGAGAAAGTTAATCACCATAAGAAATGAGGAAGTTATAAAGTTCTGAGTGGTTCAGTCATGCAAATATTTTTAATTATAAAGCATATACACATTATAAAGTAAAATAGAGTATTGTACGTAAAATATATGCTACCTAATCCTGAGATGATGAGATTGCTAGAAATCAGTGTAATCCTGGAATGTTCTTAAATTTATAAGAGGTATTAAGTATTACAGTATAGATTATTCATACGTATATATTTATTCAGTTGTTAAAACTAACGATGATGATAATTTCTGAATAAGTAATAATGCAATAAATATTGCATATGAAATTTATGATAATGAAGTACTTGTGTGCACAGTTCAAAACAAATATATCAGTATTTAAAAAATATATATATATATCTATATTCAACTAAATATGTACGTTGAAAAAACAATCACAAAAACTCATTCTTTTAAAATAAATAATGAAAAATATTCTTTAGAGTTAACCTAATGCATTGTAACATATACTGCTGTTATATGCAGAAGGTCATTCACACATTATGGAAACGATTTCGTAATTCATTTTCTAGTTTGCATTTTGAGATAAGACTTTGGCAACTTCAGAATAATCATCTGCTAAGGTTTTCTTTTTATTGGAACATAAAATAAAAGATTTATTTTTAAAATCGTTCCTAAAAGTGATATATGCGTCAAATGTTGCGTACTTATGTTTTCTAAGGAGAAATATTCATATCAACGAACTAAAAATCGGTTATTGAATTTCAATCAAAGGTATTAATAATATACTGCTCCAAATAATTAAAGGATACTGTGGTTTTAGGTGGATCTTGTGGCTGGGAAACTTTTTAGCTGATTGATACATGGTCGACAGACGGATTAGGTTATATGAGAATAAATAACACATGTTTGGCAGAAAAAAATGCATTTTATTGCGCATTTGTGTACAAAAGGAAAAAAACACAATTTGTGCATATGAGAAAAAAAAGAATAAGAAAAGGTGTTTTCTTCAAAGGAAATCATTTTCAATAGGGGGTATGGTTTCCACGGACGGCCAGCAATGTTGAGCACCTTTGAGGCATGGAGTCAATGAGGCTATTAATCACGAGTTCGGGTATTCTGTCCCACTCTTCCAGAAGAGCTCTTTCCAGTTCTTGGACAGTTTGTGGGGGTGGTTGGCGGCCAGCAACTCGTCTTCCTACAGCGTCCCAAACGTGTTCTATTGGATTCGTATCTGGAGAACACGCTGGCCATTCCATTCGTACGATTCCTTCCTCGAAAAGGAAATCCTTCACCAGGTTAGCACGATGTGGTCTGCAGTTATCGTCCATTAAAATGAAGTCATCTCCGATTGCTGCTGCGTAAGGGACTACAATAGGTCTGAGGATCTCATCCCTATATCGGCGAGCAGTCAGAGGTCCATCTCGAATGATGTAGAGGTCTGTGCGCCCGTCAATGGAGATGCCACCATACACCAACACTTCCTCATCACCAAATCTGACACTTTCGTGCACGAACGCAGGATTATTCCTACTGTCACGGTCCCTCCAGATGAAAATACGCCTATTATCCGGATGAACAGAAAAACAGGACTCATCAGGAAAAAAAACATTGCTCCATTCATTTCTCCTCCAGTTCACATGCTCTGTTGCCCACTCCCTGCGGTCGCGACGATGCCTTGATGTTAGTTTAACACATACCATCGGTCGGCGAGCATACAGACCTACACCATGGAGCCGGTTTTGGACAGTCTGAGTTGAAACCGTGGTGCCAGTAGCCGAGCGAAGGTGTTGTTGGATAAGAGTAGCGTTCATATTTAGGTGTCTCCGAGCCGTTAACACTAAATAACGATCTTCATTGGACGTTGTTGCCCGTCTACGACCTTGTCCTAGTCTTCGGCCTGCACTTCCAGTCTCTAAAAAACGGTTCCAGATCCTGGAAATCACACTTTGTGACACTCCAATGGCTTGCGCTACTTCGGCTTGAGTTTGGCCCCCTTCTAAGCTACCAACAACTCTCCAAGCTTCTGAATCGGTTAAATGACTTCGATGAGACATCGTACTAATCGAAACAAAGCAGTCACTGAATGTCAATCATCCTTGTCTTCATTTCAGTTGAAAGTCAAATTTCATTCGCCGCCGCTGAAGCGACGTTTTTAACGTCGAACTCAAAATTAGAATACTCCACAGTTTGAAAATCATAAAAATTTGCATTTGTGTGATTCTCTTCTTCCATTTTCAGCAAAAAAAATTTCGCTTATATCTTTATTTTATATAAAACTTACAATATCCTTTAATTGTTTTGAGCAGTGTATATTAAATTTGAAAGGGAAAAAGCGTGTACCAAGAAAGTAAAAATGAAAGCATAACCACGAAAATCCATGTTAAGACTGTTCAACTATCAAGAAACAGGCAACTATCAAGAAAGTGAGATCTTTGATCCTAAATGAAAATCCGCCGGCTAAAAGATTCATTGCATTCAAACTAGAAATGTCTTCCGGAGCTGTGAGTGAAATAATTCATGGAGATTTAAAGCTAAAAGAGATGTTTAAACCTAAATTTCTTCTCCTTGTTTAAAACATATTGCTGAAAAAAAAGCCTACTATAGAAAATTTTGTAAAAAAATATCTAGTTGCTGAAAAATGAGTATTTGTGGTAACACTTGATGAGGTATGGGTAAATTTAAGTGTCTGTAGTAGAAGATCAATTTTCTATTGCTCAACTGACAGGAATGACTGTACGAAAGGCCTCGTCAGTGTACAGAAAGTTCCTAAAAAGATCCGTAATAGTTGCAAGATTTTCTAACAACGGCAAAATAAAAATTTAAAAAGTCTCATTAAAGTCAAAATTAATTCACTCTATACCAATTTTTCAAGAAAACATTCCAACTTTATATGGGAAGGACATTGATAAAGTTGAGCTTCATATGGACGAAGGCTATAGACACGCGTCTAAGTCAACTGATGCTGCTTAATTAACAAAAAAAGAGTCAGAAACATGAATAAAGTCTATCCCAATTGATGAAATAAGAGTAAAATCCCCCTACAGTCCTCCAATTGAATTTTTGTCTTTTCGATTTATTCATACGAGCGTAAGGAAATTGGCATCCAAGCACGCTGAACGGAATTTGGAAAAAGGTTCAAGAGGAATGGAGTAAAATTTGTATGGCAATATTAAGGCTGTCTTCGGTTAATGTTAAGGAATAGGACCCGAATTAGATACAATTTTTCAAATAAAAAAGAAATAAAAAATTTTATATTCTATCCTGACTTCACTATCCCTTAGAGGGAAAACATATTTTATCATACTTCACATTTTTGACCGAGTTGAGTCATTTTTTGTGGCATAAAATATGTTTCGCGTTCTTCTCCTATACCGTAATGTTAAGTCAGCTGCCCTTTCTCGTGTTAAAATGAAAGAAATAATATTCACGGAATATTTTGAAATTTTAGAAAAGCTATATTGTTAGCATATGTATGAGCTATAAGGTTGCAAATTTTCATGAAAATTGAGGCATTTTTCTGTCTGAAAATGTGCTTAGTGTTTACTTCAAGCTCTCGTACTTTTGCCGAAAACAGCCTAAAGAAAAATATTTTCATGAAAAAATAAAGTTAGAGTTAGTTATTCGTTGATAAAAGTTAACTACCAAGATCGTTTCCATGAAGTGTGAACGACCTTCTGTGTGTGTGTGTGTGTGTGTGTGCGTGCGTGTATGTGTGCGTGCGTGTATGTGTGCGTGCGTGTATGTGTGCGTGCGTGTATGTGTGCGTGCGTGTATGTGTGCGTGCGTGTATGTGTGTTTGTGTTTGTGTGTGTTATTAACCTAATATTGATTTAAAATTCTACTCTATCACATTTTTATTTAAATCATAATTACGAATATCCTATTTCGAAACGCGTCTCATTTCATTTATTATGACTCATTTTCTGTATTTTGACAAATTTATTAGTGATTCCTCATTCAAAGGATTAGACCTTGAATTTTGGAATGCTTCATTCCTAGTAAAAGTATATCCTAATAACTTGCACGTGCCTTATTAAGTAATTGGAAATTTCCCTAAAACAATAATGTAATTTCTAAGAATATCTAAATTTCCCTTCACTTGAACAAGTGATTCTATTTTTCATATTACATTTTCCCCTTTTTTTCCTTCAGTATTTAAATCTATAAATGAATAAACCCTTCACTTGTATTTTTGCATTTGAGGGAAGGTCACATTTAAAAAATCTCTTAATGTTAAAATTAAATAAACGATGATGTGATGAATATCAAGAAGCTTTTTTCATTTTTTACTGCAATGAATACAATTCACAAAAAGGGAATACCATCTTATCTCATAACCGTATATATATATATATTTAAAAAATAAATTATTCAATTTCATGATTATTTTTCTACAATTAAATCTTTTTTAATATCCTTAAGTTTCTACTTACATTAATTAGAAACAATCTCCATTGTATTAGAAAATAATTTAATTCATTATTTTCTCTTACAAAAGCTGTGATTTGTTGAAGTTTCATCCTACTTCAATGATTAATGATTTCAAACATTTGTAAAGACTATTAAATCTTCGGGTACCATTTAAAATGCACCGAAATAAACATACGTTACAGCTGAAATGTTTTAATCATCTTTATTATTAATCTACTTTTATTATGTACTGTCTCGTAACAAAAACAAAAAATTTTCGTTCCAGTTCAAGCGCAATACAGCGTTTGCATACATATATGCATACATAGTGATATCTTTACAAGACTTTGTGAAATAACATGAGCAAAAATTGTTTTTCTTTTCTGTGTAGCGTAAATAATACATATTTATAAAATTTAATGTAGTACAATAATTAGATTGCAGAAAACCTACGAGAAAAGAAAAATAAAATTTAATCCACATTTGTAAAAAAAAATATTCTTTAAATAAAAGAACATTTCAAAATTCAGATGGAATATCTGAAAAAAATAAATATTTTGATTCTGTTACCATACTGCTTAAAACCTACTGAAAATGAATAAAAATCCGATTGTTATTACTAAAAAAACCGAATGAGTAACATTTTTTCTTAGAGTTCAGTTAAAATTATGGTAAATAAAATGTATGGTAGGCCTTTCAAAAGGTATGTGAACCTTTTCAATCTGTGAACAGAATTACTTAATTTTACTTGAATAATACTCTTATGTGAAACTTTGGGTAACTTTCTTTTAATCTGGACCGAAAATTCAATGGAAATAACTTTAACTTTAAAAATTTAATTTCCAAAAATTTATTTTAACCATATAAAATTAATTAAATTAATTTAAAATTAATTAATACTTAAGAAGTGATAAAGTTGTCATAAAAATTTCTTTTATAGCGTTTCTTTTGTTATATATAAATGAAAATATAGTTATTTAGCTATGAACTTTTTTTTAAATTTAGGTTCCTTGGGTAAATATTTTAATCATTATAATAAACCTGATGATTTATTACATTTTGAAGGTTTACTGAATCACAGTATATGTTAATCACTCAAAGTTTTATTAACAAACTACTCTATCAAACTACATTTCAAGAAAATATTTAATTGATTGCAAGTATAATATAAACACATAATATTATTTACACTATATGTGATCCACATATTCAAAAGCCCATTGAGATTTCTCTTGAAAATTGGTCAGAGACCATTTTGTTACACCCCCTATTTCTGACGCATCAGAACAACTACAAAAATAAAAAGAACAAAAAATGGGCAACAATAAAGCAATTTTAATGAAATATGAAATATAAGCAAAAACGAGAGAAATAAGTGCTATTCTGTCTCGCAAGTAAATATAGGTCCATTGAAATTATTAATTAACACGATAGTCATTTTTATGAAGCACACTAAAAATTCTATTTTCCCAATTCTGAAAAAGAATCGTTGGTACCAATTTATATAAATTTTCTCATGCGTGTACAAATGTAACCTTCAGCTAAACATAACAGATGCTACCGTTTATTTTCATTTGTTTGAGAAGCTAGAACTTTCCCAACGTACTTCCTGGAGTTGAGGTCTGAGGAATTGGTACTGGTGAGGAGTAGTACCGTCTAATCCAGTACATGAACTTTGTTGAACATTGATTACCGCTTCAATAAATAACAGCATTTTCTTTTTGAAATGTGTGGCAATTCCGATGAGGATTACATAAATAAGGTAAAAGCTTCAATTCAGCACATTCTTAGTGCGCTAAACTAGAAATAACATGTTACAAATGCCAGAAGGAAAATTCTACTGACAGTTAATTCTTCCCAGACCAAAAAAACTCCGCCCTTAAAGGTTTCTCGTTGAAAAATAATTTTAATCCTTTCTCAAATCAAACCAGTATGAATTAAATGCTTCTTAACCATCCAGAATAATTTGTTTTCCTTCAATGAATAGAATCTGCAATTAAAAATAAACAATGACTTGAACGGTTAAAGAAGTGCGTGAAAAAAATACTAAGTTATGCGGCAAATAAATTATTTCATTTCAGTTGGTTCACATGTTTTTCGGCCTACCTAGACTTGAATTCCTCGGATTGGTTTCAAATGCACTGCGCTGTTTTTAATCATCTTTTTAAAAATGTAAGATGTGAGCTTAAAAAGACATTTGACAGTTTCTGAGGACACTGCCTTAGATCACACTTTTTCCTTATCTGTTTCGAGTATAATTTGATACTGCGTGAACAATTCAGCGTTTACCCTTTGGAATAAAGTACAGACTGACTTCCCGGATGTTAAATTTTACCATAAGTTTTCTTTTCCCGAAGAAAATTTCTAACTATGTAATGAGATTTAACTATTTTACACGCGATTTATCTCTCTCTAACACCTTTTTCAACTATCATTATAAGCTTCAATTCAACATTGTAAACACAATACGACTTACTAAAAAAAAATTTCCAAAATAAATTAAAATTACCTACGTGCAATTTTGACGAGAATATTACTAGACCTATATTTGTGTGCCGCATCACAAGTGCTCACTTCTCAATTACCACAACGCATGACCATTTTTTCTTCTAAACATATCCTCCCCTCTATAATGTAGTAGACTTTCCAGATATTCATATCACTTTCATAAACTATTTTTCAATTCCTACTATTATATATATAACTCACACTTTCTATATATTTGTTTATTTATTTATTTGTCTAAGTGGAATTTTCAATCGTTAATAAAACACATTTTAAAGCGCTCAATTGAGCTGAAATTTTATATACATGACTCTATTTTGGATGACAATACAATAATTTAATTATAATTAATAAAAAAGTTAATTGATTAAAACTAAATATTTAAAGAATTACAAAAACAGCCACGTTGGCATCCTTTTGGTGACTTAGCGACCGTTTTGGCGACTTGTGTTAAAACTTGAAAAGGTTTTTTTTTCTCACGTTTTAAAGCATTCAGTTAAACTGAAATTTTATATACACTATATTGTTTTGGATGACAATACAATACTTTAATGATAATTAATAAAATTTAATTACCACTTAATGTTGTGATTCTGTCATATGTATATACATATTTATATTAGTTGTAACTATTTGATAAAAAGTAGCTAAAATAAAATGTTTCTTTGTTGATCTAAGTAGGAATTGACTTTAAATTTTTTTATATTACTTGTTTAACTTAAATATAATAAAGTATTCTTGGTGGTTCTATAAATATCTTCAGCAGTGTAGAGAGAGAGAAGGCTTAAATTTTTCTTCACACTTCCCTCCTTGTTTTTATTCTTTTTAGCAAAATTTGTGTGTGTGTGGAGATATCCTAGTTATAAATAGTCATAATATATATAGGTTTATGTAAATATATACAGGGTGTCCCAAAAATAGTGCCCAAACTCTTTACAACCAGATTTCTCCATGAAAGTACATAAAAAATGCCCAAAGAACTGAACCTGCACGATCTATAGTTTACGAGAAAAATACGAAGAACAAAATATGACGTCCCAGCTGTATTGGACACATAAATAGCAGTATTTGCAAATATTTGTAAAGGAAAATGTTTAAAACAGCCGTCGTGCACATTGAGGCAAGCTTGAGCGTGCCGTAGAATAGATGAGTCAACTCGTCACAGCACCGCGGTGTCTACCGAAATACAAGCAGCATGCAGATGAGAAGCGAAGTCCGTTTGTGTTGTCACTACATCTCCTTGACAGTGCCCAATGGGAAATAATCCAATGGTAAGAGATCTGGAGATCATGGCTGACAGATAACCGGACCCTCACGTCCGATCCAGTGATCGGAGTTTTTGGTACCATCATGGACCCTCATGCTTCATTTTTATTCATCATGATGCATCAACACTTACAGTATTTTTATCGTAAATTATGGATGATGAAGGTATAGCTCTTTGGGAATTTTTTATGTACTCACAACAAGGAATCTGGCTGTGCAGAGTTTGTGAGCTATTTATGGGATACCCTGTATAAGCTTCTTGTCCCTAAAATTAATATTCATTTTTAAAGTTAATAACTTTGATAAATGACTTAACAATAATTATTTTCACACACAAGAGGTTTTTGTTCTATGAATTATTTCAGTATTAAAACTTACTTTATGTTATAAAAATATATTATTGAAATAGTTGTTCTCATAGTTGCCTTCCACATGACAATATATTTCAGAGATTTCAAGTGGCTTAAAAATTTTGAGTAAGAAGTTGTATTTTTTGAAAATCCTTTATTTATATGCAAGGAAAGAGTTTTAGAGGCTTAACTAAGCTTTAAAAAATAAGCGTAAATAAGAAAGATTTTACTATAAATAACATTTTAAAAGAGAAAACTGTTTTCCTTTTCAATATTTTCATTCTAAAATTCCTATCCGAGCTAAAATTTTGATATACAAAAAGTTTTAACATCTCAAGTAAATGTATAAGAACATTCCAAACAGCAAGGCAATTTGACGTGCTTATGTCAGAACTGAGTAACAAAAAAGTTTAAAATAGCTGCAGCATTTCGCAGATTTCTAAATAACAGTACTATTTCTCGCTTTTAGAGGATTTATGTTTAGGGACTATGTTCTTAGATTTAATTAGTGTGGAACACTTTTTTACTATATCAATGTAGTTACTAATTTGAGATAATATTGTTTTTATGTAATTGTTTTAAAGAAACAATTGCAAAGTGTTCGGTGGATTAGCAATAATTTTAGGTAATTTCTAACCACCACTTAAGGGGAATTTCTCTCTTTATTAAAACAAATATTCTAATACAAAATATATACAATGGTTTCTTGTATCTAAGTGTACGTTTATAATGTACCTAGTCTTATAAATGTCTTATTAAAAATATAATCTCTGTCTAGGGAATTTTAGCTTCTAAACCACATTGTCGCATATTTGTATGTCTCTATTGTCTTCTATAATAATTCTAAATAGTCTTTGTATATAGGTATCTCTCAGCGTGAACATTACAATAATCATTCCCTACTTTGAATCTCATTTAACATAAAATTTGGAAACTTTGTATATAACAAAATTTTATTTCAAAACTAATTACGCTGAATAATATACTCTTATTTCTTACAAGATGTTACATAATCGAGAAATGTGAAAGTTTCCAAATACTTCCTTTTAGTTCCACTAATTACCCAAGAAGGTAAAGGGCTGCAGAGAAGTACTTCCCGCAATATTTCTGGTCTTAAATGTACAAAGATAAAAGCATCGATAATGATTATAAGTACGGAAGGGGATGAGACATGAAACTATGGAAATATTACGAAGATAAATAAAAGTAGCTGTTAATTATAAAGATTTCAGATATAAAAGTTTTTGTTAGAAAAGAATGAAGAAAATTTTAACATCAGGGAAATAGAAAATAATAAAAGCCTAAGGAATGGTAAAATATTCTCATTAAGATATGTTTGTGTTATATATATATATATATATATATATATATATATATATATATATATATATATATATATATATATATATATATACAGGGGTGGTTTTATCAAAATAATGGAAACACCTTAGATTTATAATGAATCCTTTACTAGTATGGTGTAGAACCGCCTTTGGCATGCAATACAGCTTGAATTCATACAAGTGCTGAATAGAGTTTAAAGGAATAGTATATCGTTCTTTATGGAGATATTAAGAAAGTTCTAGTTGGAGGATATTGATTCTACATTGAACACTCTAAAATAGACCATAACTGTTCAGCCATATTCAGGTCGGGTGACTGTGCACGCAAAGGTAGATGCTTAACTTCATTTTTGGGTTCATAAAACCATGATTGAGCATTCCGAGGTATGGATAGGAACATTATCCTGCAAAATTTCATCTCCTGCAGGAAACAAAGTTTGCATTACACAAGTAGGATAGGCCTGGTAGCTAAAATTTCTCTGTACTTTTCCCCAGGGATCCTTCCTTTCAGGGTTACAATTGGTCCAGTAGAAAACCACGACATGGCTACCCATGTTATGACAGATCCTCTTCCATGTTTGACAGTTGGGAGAAGATAATCATGATCATACGTCTGTACAGGAATCCTTCAAACGGGCACCTGTCCTGTTATAGGGAAAATTGTGAAAGACGATTCGTCAGACCATGTTACTTTCTTCCACTTATCAATCGGTCAGGTTTTGTGAGTGTGACATCACTGTAGATAACGTTTGACATATTAGCAACTGGGACAAGCTGCTTGGGAATTGATGATCTGTTTCAAATGCACAGTTTATGGAGATATTTTCATACTGAAATCATTGATATTGGAGAATCCAGATGCTGATTGAGCTCTGTGGTCACTTTTGCTGCAGTTTTTCTACAGCTTTAGACATTAATATCCGCCTCAATAACAATCGGTCTGTTTCACTGAGTTTCTCTAACCATCCCCTATTTTGCTTTGCAGAGCTTGTCTTGCCGCACTGTATGCATGCAGTCATGACTTTAGACACCGTACCTCTATAAGCATCTAAAAGTTGGGATGTTTTGATCACACTTGTTCCAGCTAGACGGGATCTTACAATTTGGCTTCTTTGAAGATCTTAGATGTCCGACGTTTTAGCCTTTGAAAAAAAATCCAAGACTTACAGAACTTCAATAAAGCTACCACATACTTCCAGAATATGTTCATTTCCATCTATAAAAAAATGGTAGCTATTATTATATTTTATTGCTAACGAAACTCATTCAAAAATGTCACTTTTATTCACAGATGTTTCCCCTATTTTGATAACTACCTGTGTATATAAATATATTAAGTCGTTGTGAATGGCATGATTTCCTGTAATTGACTATTGATCATTTGGCCAGAATGGAAGTGGGAGTTAAAGATGTTGAATTCATGAGAAATCATTTTGTAGAAGGATAATCTGTTTCTATTTACGTGTAAGAAACGACACAACAAAGAACCCAAAAGCAAAAGCCAGATGCGTATGGTTACATGGTTTTTACAATAAGTGGCTTAAATATTCCAGAGAAATTCTAGTATTCGTACAAAATGCGAACCGGAAGTTCCCAAACTCCCATGACTTCCGCGTAAGGCTCCTCTGATTGGTTGACAGTTATTGTATGAGGTGACTCACATAATCCCTAATCTAAAAACCCTGACTACATACTTTGAAATGTTAAAGTTAAATCCCGTTAGGTGTGCAAACAAACAGTTATTTACGCGAAATCTTGGATGGCTAAGGACCATTATAAATTAATAAGCCCTCAAGAGAAAATCAATGGGAATTATTACTTTACTTAATTTATGTATATATATCAAATATATATATATATATATATATCAAATATATATATATACATATATATATCAAATATATACATATATATCAAATATATATATATACATATATATATCAAATATATACATATATATCAAAAATATATATATATATATATATATATATATATATATATACATATATATATGTCAAAATATAAAAATCTTCTGCGTGTGTATGTCACTAAACTCCTCCTAAACGGCTGAACCAATTTCGATGAAATTTTTTGTGTGGATCCAAGTAAATTCGAGAAAGGTTTAGATTCACATTTCGGTCCGATATCGCACAATAAGTTAAAAAGATATTAATTAAAAACATTCAAAAAAATACAACTCAACATTCACCTGCATTGTTGTAACAACTCTATTGTTATAACACACACACACACACAAGTAATATAAAAAAAATTTAAATCAATTCCTACTTAGATCAACCAAGAAAAAATTTATTTTAGCTACTTTTTATTAAATAGCTGCAATTAATATAAATATGTATATACATATGACAGAATCACAACATTAAGTGGTAATTATTTTTTATTAATTATCATTAAAGTATCGTTTTGTCATCCAAAGCAATCGTGTATATAAAATTTCCTTTCAACTGAATGCTACAACACGTGAGAAAAAAACCTTTTCAAATTTTGACATAAGTCGCCAACGTGGCTGTATTTGTAATTTTTTTAAATAATTAGTTTAAATCAATTATTTTTTATTAATTATAATTAAATTATTGTATTGCCATCCAAAATAATGATGTACATTACATTTCAGTTCATTTGAGCACTTTAAAATGTATTTTATTACCGATTGAAAATTCCACCAAGATAAATAAATAAATAAACAAACAAACAAATAAAATATGTATCGAGATCGTGAGCTAATAGTAGGAATCGAAAAAGACGTAAGTTGGTGTCGAAAATTGATTTTCAGCCAAACTGGCCGAACCCTGTCTTTATTGTTACGAAAATACAGACGATTCACGCTTTTAGCGTTTTTAATTAATATCTTTTCAAATAATCTTTATAAATGTAATTCTTTTCTGAGTGTGCATGTAACTGAACTCCTTCTAAACGGCTGGACCTATTTTGATGAAAGTTTTTGTCTGTTCCAGTCGACTCTAGAATGGTTTAGATTTATAATTCGGTTTAGAAATGTTTATTCAATTAATTTTTTATTTATAAATTGTTGATCTTGAAATGTTTTGCATTAGATCCGGCAGGCTGCGCTACGATTGCAGTATCGAATATTCAAAAATCTTTTATTTTGAATTTAAGATGTGTGTACAGGACGATATCTGTCGGGTCCTCTAGTATATATATATATATATATATATATATATATATATATACACTGGTGTGCAAAAATTAAGGACGAAGTCGAAAAATTAGCATATCAGCTGAACGAAGAGGCAGAGCGGACAGAAAGACCAATCAGGAGATTAAGTAAGGTGATTTACGGTAGCACATGCGCAGATATGCAGGAAGACGTAATGGGGGAGTGTCTGAGTAGTATAAAGCATGTTGTCGGTGTAAAATCAGTATTTCTGGCAAAGAGATTGCACGCCGTATAGCAGTTAAAATCACACCGAGTTGCTGCCTCAGCGAAAAATGGCGAATAATCAATCTGTTAGACGACATCTGGATGCTTTTACCCGAGGTCGAATCATTGGGAAGTTGGAGGAAGGCCGCAGTGTGACAAGTGTGGCTGAAGAGTTCGGAATTGCTCACAGCATCGTTTCACGACTTTGGAGACAATTTCAAACTACAGGAACAGCTATCCGAGAGTTCAGTAGTGGTCGTCCACGAGGAACCACACCCTCAGATGACCGGTACATTGTCTTACAGGCCAGAAGAAACAGGCGGCAGACAGCGGGAGAAATCGCTAGACACACGACACAGGCGACTAGACGACCGTGGCCAGAAGACTGCACGGTGGTGGTCTGTTTGCACGACGCCCGGTACGGTGTGTACCTTTAACGCCTGCCCATCCGAGAAGGCGTTCTCTGTGGTGCCGGGAACACCGGAATTGGAGAGACAATAAATGGGGACGAGTACTCTTTACAGATGAGAGCAGATTCAGTTGGAGTAGCGATTCTCATCGCATACTCATCCGGAGAGAGCGGGGAAGCCGCAATCATCCCTCGAATATCATTGAAAGGGACAGGTATGGAGGTCGCGGTGTTCTCGTTTGGGGAGGCATAATGCTTGGTAGTCGTACAGACCTTCACATCTTCGACGCAGGTTCAGTCAACGGGACCCGTTATTGTAACGAGATTCTTCTTCCATATGTGCGTCTTTTTAGAGGCGCTATGGGTCTGCAGTTCCTTTTCATGGACGACAATGCACCATGTCATCGCACAATAGCTGCCGAACAGCTCTTAGAGAGTGAGGATATTGAACTTATGGATTGGCCGGCACGATCTCCGGATCTCAATCCCATCGAGCATGTATGGGATTTTCTAGACAGACGCTTGGCAACTCGTACCTTACCACCAGTAACGATTCGGGAGCTGCAAGACGAATGGGCAGCAATGCCTCAACAACTCATTGACACCCTCATTCTCAGCATGGGCAGACGCTGTGAAACCTGCCTAGCAGTCAGGGGAGATCATATCCCCTACTAAAGCCCGGATGTTTCTTGTTGGACACCCATCACAGGGATGTTTCGGCCTTCAGTCGCATTGCGCTCCATGCTACTTTTTCAATAAAGCTTCTTTTTATCCCTCTGATTTCTCTTTTAGTAAGTGTTGCTTACATTACACATGTCCTTACGTTTTGGGGATCTTACGATATTAAATGTGTTGACTTGGAAAGCTTTTGTACAAAGTTATATTGAAAAAACCGTCTCGTCCTTAATTTTTGCACACCAGTATATATATATATATATACATATATCAAATATATATATCATATATATATATATATATATCAAATATATATATTAGCATAGTTTATATAGTTACTTGAAATTTTAAAGAAATGTGATCAAATAAAAGAAATTAATACATAGTGAGAGAGAGAGAGAGAGAGTCGTAAATATCACACACATACATTTCAATTAAGGCATACTGAGAAATTTACAAAGGAAAAGTGATGCATAAATTTACAGAAAAAAACGCAAACTTCCAGAGAAGATATACAAAGATAAGCATATAGACATTGGAAATGAATAAGTTTGTAATACAATTAGATTTCATTTAGAGAAATGTTGGGATTATAAATTCAATTCTGAAATAATATGTCATTTTTTGAATTATTGATGATACATGCTAATATTTCCAGTTTAAAAGCATTATCTTCTGAATAGTTATCATTTCAACTTCATTCCATTATGTTATGTAATGGAAAATTTGAAATTCATAAATTAAAATTTATTATATTTAGCTCTGTAAAGTGTTTCTAAAACAGAGCAGCCGAAGAAACATATTATATTACAAAAATTGTTGAAGCTTTCTTCGGAATGGAAATTGGTTTAAAAATTATGTAGATCATTGTTCTTTGATTTTTTGAACTAATAATGCATTTATAAACTCTTAATCGAATATTCCTTTATCTTTTTAGAAGCATAACTACATAACATAATAGACATATTTTTACATGAGACTTATTACATAACATAAAACACGGGAAAAACTATCCAAACACTTTCCCTGCAACACAATTTCTACAGATAAATTATTTTAATGTGATTCCATAAATAATACTCTATGGTCAATACATTCTGTGTAGCAAAGTATTTAAAATTCAGTAGAATTTTAAAATACTTTTATATCCAAATAATGAATGCGTACAAATAAAACAGTTTCATGAATTTTAAAAAAGGAATGATTTTTAAAAATTCAATGAAGTGTTCCATCAACAAAAACATTCGTTCAAAATAGGCAAAGAATTGCTTTCCATAAAACCTTTTTTTGTATTGAAAATGAAGAAAGATGATATTATCATCAGAAAGAAATGAAAAAGGTTATTTGATATGAAACTTTCAATGAAATACTCAAAAGAAAAATTCTGTAAAGAGGTTTTACTACTATCAGAGAAACATTTCTCATAAATTTTAATAGATGTTAGAATGAATAAAACAAATTCTAGAACTCTTACATTATACAGAAATAAACTAGACAAATATATGATAACGTACTCGAAGAAAGAGCCATTTTTTGAATCGTAAAAAAATTAACTATATTTTGTATAATATTATTGGGTTAAAATAATCAAAGGATGCATCACAATATTTTGTAAGCAATTTATGCATGATTAGAAACCAGTTTTAAAAAATAAACAGCTACATAACGATAGTTTAGTAAGTTAGCATGAGGAAATAGAGCTCAAGAATTTTCTAATCTGATTCAAGAAAATCATAAGATATCGACTTAGAAACGAGGTAATTTCCATTATAGTTATATTTAGAAACGTGTGTTTTAATAGCACTTGTTATGTCCAAGTCTTAATTTGGAATCTTCTCGTTGTGTTTATTTTGTTTTGATTGTATCTTAATCATCCTATCACAGTTAAGACGAAGAAAAACTGCAAATATGTTGCATAATTTTTTAACTATATATTAAAAATTTTATAGAACTAGCCAAGGGTAAATATCCGCTCATATGTTTCTGATAAATCTATTTTAAGAAAGATGTATTAAACACATATGTACATTGATAGAAGCTATTGTATAAATAGCTTATACTAATCGCGTGATAGTAAAATGGAATAGCCCTTAGAAAAAAAAACACATAGAAATAATGGGTATCAAATACATATAAATTTAGGCATCTTGTGAATTATCGGTTGAAAACTCAAGTATATGTTGTAAGAGCATTTAATAAAACCAAGAGTACATAAAAAAGGTACTAACTCAAAGATGCGCTCAGTTTTCAGATCATAAATGGGTATACTAATGAATCATATCTGATACAAAAATTTAGTGTAATTAATTATAAGAAAAGTCTTAGAAAAGTCTCAAAGAGGTATCGAATTATATTTCATAAAAATTTTCCTTCAAATTGGAAAAATTGCATGATTTATAACTTTTTTTTTAATTCTTTGATCTTTAAAAGAAAAAAATGAAATAATTACTTTTCACAAAAGATACATTCAGCTACAAGTAATTGTTTTGAAACAAACATTTAAGTAAGATGATTCTTTTTGAAGAAAATGAAAGTCAAAGTGCATGGTTCTAAAAATGGGACTTTTTTTCAAGATTTGTTTAAAATGATATTAAGAAATCTCTCATTATGTTTCATCAGAAAGAGTTGAAGAAAATTTACGAGTTATAAATATATCACTAATATATTTTCCTTTCTTCAAAAAAATCAAACTTCTTTATTTAAGATACTAAAAGTATTTCGTTAATATTTTTATGCAGCTTAAAAAAATAAATATAGCGATAAACTAAGTAATAAGTATCTTAATAACTTACTACAACATTTTAGAATCAATGAAACGTAATTTATGTACTTGTGTCTGCATAAAGAGTACCAAAGAGAATTAAATATACTTTCTGTTTTTATACAAGTAACCAATTTCGGTTACGTAAGACAGAACCAAATATATAATTAAAATCCGAGTTTCTTAGATAAAAGACTCGGATACAAAAATTTTTAACTAACAACAACAACAAAATTTTTGCTAAACAATTTACAACAAGTTTAATCTATTATGAGACAAAAAATACTAAAAGTGTTTCTTCAACATTTACTTTCAGATTTAAAAAAATAAATATAGTGATAAACAAAGTAATAAGCATCTTAATAACTTATTACAACCTTTTAGAATCAAAATGAAACGTAATTCATGTACTTGTATCTGCATAAAGTGTACAAAAGATTAAATATATACTTCATTTTATATACAAGTAAACAATTTCGATTACATAAAACAGAACAAAATATATAATTAAAATACAAGTTCATTAGATAAAGGACTTGAATACAAATATTTTTGAACTAACAACAAAAAAGTCTTTACTTAACAATTTACGAGAAATTTAATCTATCATGAGACGAGAGAACAATCTCTTAGAAAATCCCATTCATTAATAAATTTAAATCTTTAAAACTGAAACAGAATATTAAACATAATTATTAATTTACAGTTTGCTTTATTACAACCCAAATCGTAGCTCATTTGAGTTTAAACTTCATAGAAGCTCTAGAATGATAAGAAACTTTCTTACTCTATAATTTAAGAGATCATTTTATTTATCTCACATTACATTAATAAAACATTAATTATGCTTATCTTAAGTTAGCTCATTCTGCATGGTATTCTAAAGATTGGCGTAGAGTGATAAATACGATTTTGAAAATTCGAAATACGCAAAGAATGTGAAATTTAATAAGTGAAAGAGTTAGAAAAATAGCTTACAGCAATTTATGGATGTAGGTCTACTGAACATAAGTTCGTAATAAATCATAAAAACACAGCTGTGGCTACATAATTTCTCAAGCAAGAGTACGTGTATTGTGGGTAAAAGTTTATGAAAGAGTTATAGCTGCATCATTTTAATTTAATAATCTCGTATTCAGTATATCTTGTTGTGTAAGCATTATAAATCATTAATAAGTTTTCTAATAATCTTTCTAAAATAGCATTCTTATAAATTTTAAGCAATTTTTGAAAACAACGTATCAAAGTCAATGAATTTTAAATGCCATAATATATATGCATACATCATGAGGTCTCTCCATCTTTAAATAGTTTAAAAATGCATCACAAGATGAGAAATCTGAGACATTCGAATTTCTGTTATCATAATTTCTTAGAAAATCATTATTTTCTTGTACTGAATTCAAGGAAAACTGTTGTTTTATAACCTTTCACCTCTCTGTTTACGACTTCCTCATGAAGGCAGACAACACGAGAGGTAGTTTAGGTAATTTTATAGTATTGAGAGCATAGACCTTTATCTTCCAATCACGGTTCCATCAATAAAACAGCAACAAAATTTTCATTTATCTTTTTATGATAGTTTTTGATGTTTTGTGTGTAAAAGTTAACTTTTCAAATTATATAACTTAGACAACTTAAATGAAAAGTTTTACTATATAAAATAGTTTAGTTCAAACTAAAATCAAAATAGTTTTAAGGTTTTATTGTTGAACAAAATATGTAAATAAGACATTTACGAAAATTTCCTACTGCAATATATTTCTTCTTAAATAGAAAATAATTATGTTAATAATTGGTAGAAATTCAATAGGTAAAGTACCAATACATATATTTTCCTAGACAGACCAGAGACTATTTGATTGATAGATATATTGATTGACTGATTGATTATTAATGTCACTTCATAAAACTGAATGAAGGTTATTGATATCGGACCATGGTCAAGGGACGCGGATGACATTTAATGTATAGCCCCTCACACGTCTAACTTCTTCACTATGCCAACGTAAGGACTTAAAGCCTCTATGGATTTAACGTTCGGCATCTCCTTTACATGGTGAGACCGTAGAGACAGAAAAACTGTAATCCACCTGACTTGCAGAATTCAAGGGCAGAAATGAGTTCACGACCATGACCACTCAGCAAATCGGATGCATAACAAACTTATAAATTCACAAAGTGAGATGTGCTTACATATAGTTCAGAATATCTGGAAGTATGCATATATAATTTCTTGTAGAGAGAGAGTAAAACCTTCAACAAAATCGACAGAATAATTAATCGAAAACACACACACACATTCATGGCACCAAATTAAAAAAAAATATACCTTAGGGGATAAAAGAAGAAATATATATATATATATATATATATAATCTTGCATTATGTACCCTTCAGTATTTTCAAGATTCTTATGTATAATATTAAAATCACTTCAGTGGTAATAATAAATATATGTACATAAATACATATACTTTTTATTATTACATTTAAATATACATCCCTTCTCATTCCTTGATGGCATTGCTACAGATAATAAAAATAATATGTACCAAAAACATGTTTACTAGGATATTGTTATACCATGCTCAAAGCAATTTGAGGAGCAAGAAGTAAAGTGGAGAAACCGTAGCACAATAGCCATGCATGGGCATAAAATAGAGAATATGCAGGTGTAAAAATCTCAATACAGAAAAAAGAAGCAATATCAATTGTATATGAACTTATGGAATATTCTTCGTGGAATGGTATAAAAACATTAAATAATGCTTCAAGCTAAGAATTTGATTTGACGTAAATGACAAAAAAAACCTGATTGTTTAGAATTGATCAGGATGCTTAATATGGTATGTAATCCACACAAATTGCACACCTGTTTAGCATGAATGCGATGAGGTTATCCGTGAATACTTTAGGGAACTCTGTTCCACTCATCAAGGAGTACAATTTTCCTGTCCCGGATAGTAAGCAGACAGTGATTTCAATGAATGCGTTGTTCGAATGAGTCCCGAGCATGCTGGATAAGATTTAGGTCAGGATAATATGCCTGCCACTCCATACGCTGTATTGTTTAAGCTTCTAGAAAATTCTCCACAAGATGAGCTGTATGATTTCTGGCATTATTCTGGATTTAAAGAAAGGAATCGACAAAATGGGGCTGTAGCGTAAAGTACGACATGGTGTCTTAGGGTCTTATTTGTATACTTTTAAACCGACAAATTGCCATTCCGAATGACATACATGTCAGTACGTCCACCTATGGCAGGGGGCGAATCTTTTTTAATCAACGTGTCATTTTTGTCTTTAAGAAATGTTTAAAGAGGTATAGACATGCCGCCAAATAATTTTGACTTGTGGTTACTGAGAAAATAATAAAACTAAATACTAGAAAACTCAATACTCTTTAATTACAATGGAAAAATACATTTTGTATAGTATAGCAGTAAATATACATGTAATTCAAAATAAAGTAACATTAGTGTGAATTCTGTTGTAGTAGATTAGATGACAAATAACTCGTATTAGGTTTGTAAGATGTTACTTTTACCAGTTAAATTAGATGTTACTAAGTTGAATTGGAGTCATCTTCCAAACGGTTTCTAAGTGAGTCTTTAATGTTATTAATCTCTGAAAATAATGCCTTGCAGGCATAGGTAGATTAAAATATGGTTTAAATAGCATAAGCCATTTCAAACAGCTAAATGTATCTGAAATCAAATTCCATGTTTCCAAAATTTCATTACTAGCATTTTTACTTATATTGATTATTAATCTTTCTGTTTAAATCAATTCCAACTTTCTCCTCTTTTCAACAGATATTTGAATCCATATTGTACTAAACTGGAAATCAATCAGTTGCATTTCAAATTCTTAAATTTTCAACCAATAGAATTAAAACAAATTCAATTTATTAAATGAAGTCACACACACATCAAGGTACATAAGAAACTTGAGCCGATAATTCTTTGATCCGATAATTCTTTGATCTGAGAAAATCTCGCTGAAAACTGCGACTGGTCACTCACGTTTCTCGTAATACTTCATATTGAACTTCGTTATTTTGAATTAAAATACAAACCGTTTTGATCGTGGCGTGCCCAAAATATTGTGTCGCGTGCCATCAATGGCACGCGTGCCACTGGTTCGCCATCCCTGACCTATGGTAATACCAGTTCATACCATCCAACCACTTGTTCTTCAATGTTATTTTTCCTGAATGAATAGTGGGTTATTTCAATTGCCCCTTTCTCGCTATACCAAACCATGTATGGTGCTCCATTCTAAACTGAATTGGCACTTGACTTCTAAATAACACTCGACTTCAATCACTTTGCATCCAATCACAATGCTGAGCAGCTTACTTTCTTTGGGCGGCATGGTGATTTTTTGTCAGCAAATACAGACCACCCGCATGGAGCCTCTTTCAGATTGTTTGGCTTGAGACCCTTCATCCTGTTGCTAAAAAAAATTGTTTTTGAATCTTCGTCGCATTGGCTGTTCACTTAAAACTAGCTATTAACAGGATAAAACGATCAATATTTGCTATGGTAGCACATTGACGACCTTGTCCTGACTTAGAATGCCCTGTTTCTTAGAATAGATTCCACTCTTACTTATTTACTTACTCCAGAGAATCGAGCTCACCCAAAGTCTTTAGAGACATTTCTTGCTACTCTAACAGCATCCGCTGCAGCTCTTTGTGTTTTCTCGGATTCTAGTCTCCCGATAATAAGCCAAGCTATAGATTTTGGTAGATCATGTTGTCGTGATGTTTTCATGCCCTTTTTTCTCAAAAGAACAGCCGAAAGAATAAATTTTACCAGTGAGGCAACGAAAAACAGTTTCTACGAAATCATGATTTCTACATTTGTTTCATTTTTCTGGTTTTTGACACCATATACGTTAATTTGCATATGAAGTTTTCTGCTTCTATTTTTTGCTATACTTTAGACTATTGATGTTTTGTTTTGCATTAGTTATCAGAAGAAATATTCACGTAATTTCGATAAATCCATGTGCTCCCCTAATTTTTTTATCGGTGTATATTATAGAAAAGGATATTACAGGAATATTCCTGATATTATTCGTATAATTTTAAATTTAACTTCGTAGTTTTCAATTATAATTATTTTAGTAAAAATAATCTTTGTACTTATTAATACTTCTACTAATCGGCTTTTATGTTTCGAGCTTTGAAATATACAATAAATACACAAGTTAAAATTTAAACTTTTATTTACTTTAAATATTTTTGGACTCCTCGGGACATTACGTTCGTAGTTTTCAAAAACCTACACCTTTTTCGATAGCTATAATAGTAGCTGACATGTGCTTGAACTTTTCTCGAAGTGATGCCAAATGCCATCATACCGACTTTCAACCAACCAAGCAAAATGGGAAATAGTTGAATCTTGTTTTGCTACCCTGGAATCACAAAAATGAAAAAGGAAATGGATGGGCTTCCCAAAGTATTTCTAAAGAGCACGCAGGCATTTGTTACTCTTCTTTTGTCATGTTTTTGTTTCTGGAGTGTCTTGCCATATTGCTGTTAGCTTTCTGTGTCATCTGCAGTAAGAGGTTTCCGTAAAAATGCACCGTAATTTGTTCAAATCATTGTGTATATGTGTGTATTTTAAATATCTATAAGATAAGTTGATACTAAATAAAGATGAGTCCGTACCAAGTTTGGTTTCACACACACATACAAAGGAATCATTTTATATACATATATACCCTAAAGGGACCAACCAGCAATTATCTAGCTAACAAATGTATGTACTATAAAAATAGAAAGATAGAAATAATTCATATCATATTTTAGGTAAATATATGTGACGTAATTATTTTTAGTAAATCCAGATTATTTGAAATTGATCAAACTAATTATGACATAAATAATACAGACTTTTTGGGTTTACAACTAAAATTTGTAAATATTTTTTAAGAGTAGTATATATGTGATGAAACAGAAGACTTTAATTTTAAAATTTTTGAAATGATTGTTTCGACAAGCAATTTCCACACTTTGATTTATAGAAATATTATTCTCAATTACCTACAAAGGAATAAGGATCTAGTTCTTGAGCACAAAGAAAAAAAGTAAATTACAAAACGTGTTATAAATATTTGATTAGAAAATCGACAAAAGGAAACTCATCTTTTTAATTTCTAGATCATATTGATAATTCTAGCACTCATTTATGGTTACCAAGTGACCAAAAAAGCTCACTTCGGCTTGCACCAAAAGATTCAACAACTCTTTTGACAAGTAGTGCCATGTTTTCTTCTGAGAAGGATTCAGTAAACAGGGATCCCAGTGAGTTGATATCTTTGATATGAGCAGCTTTTGACGAATGAATTTCAACACACTATCACAATTAACGTCAACCTCATGATCATTTGGATGTTTGATCTTCGGCACAAGAGAATAAAGACTTCTACTTTTTTTCTCTGTTGCAACACCCATGTTATTGTCACTCGTGAATGATGGTGTTTTATTTCTTGGATCGTTTGTAAAGGACATGTGACCATACTGAAAAATTTATTTTCCACCTTAAAACAGTGTGAAATGACGAGCCTTCATTTCCCAAGGTTTCCGAACACGTTGAAAATGACCAAATTCGGTCAAGATAGATAATTTTATTTTTCCCTTTATTGAATAGAGATATCTTTCGGCTTTACAAAACATACTTTGTTTTGTTTCTACGCTACCAGAGGCCAAATTACAATCAATTTTATACAGTTAGAGAAACCGGAAGTGGGTATTTGATCTACCAGAAGTTGGCATTTAAATTGCTCAAAATCTATCCTGGTGAGTGTGATAACTCAAAATGTTACGAATGTATTTCTATAAAACCTTTTGAACATGATATTTCTGTCATTTTCTAGAGAATGTACTAAAATACTTCTTATTACATGAATACGTTTTGAGTTATGGCTTGTTATTTAAAAAACGGTTTCATAAAGAATGTCACATTTCTTATAATGTTTACTCGATCAGATCTAAAATTTTCAAATTTTAACAAAAGTTTACAATTTTAGTACATTTTTTTGATAAATGCATCTAATTTGTTTTAGTAATATTTTTACTAATATAAGTTTATTACTTTTTTTTCTCTAATTGCTTTGAAGTTTTTCAAAAATATTGTTGAAATTTCACTTATAATTGTTATTTTTGTAAAGTGTAGGTAATTTATTTAAAACATTGGAAGTCAAATATTAGTATTTATTGGTATTCAGTCCTAAAAAAGCATTTATAATATTTAAGGGGACACAGTACGATTCAATTGACAAAAATCGTTCGAAAAATTAAATTTAATTTTTTAGCCTAAATTATTCTTTATATAATTTTCTATAACCTCAAAAACTTTGAAAGCTTTAAACTTAAAAAACGCAGAGTTATGATAGCTTTTATGTTCGTTTTTATTCACATCCCTAGGGCAAATCAAAATTTTAAACTTACTTATTTCAGAAAGATAAAATAACTAGTTTGTCTTCATTTAAAATACTAAGGCTTTTTTTCTATGGTGTCTAATGCTTTGATTTTTTTCATGTATTGCTAAAAGTACATGTAACAAAAGTTGGTATGCATTTTTGAATCAAAGCAATACTTATTTTTTTAAAAAATAATTAAACTCAGAATTTATACTTTTTTAAGGAATTTTCATTAAGCATTCAGAAAAAGAAGTATTGTACAAATATCAATCATGTTATCGCAAAACCCATACCAACTTTTGTTATACATAGTTTGACGTACTTACATAGTGTGACGTATAATATTGGCGCATCTTGGCCAAAATTGGCCCTTGCGCCATTAAAACTCACAATCATAATCATAATATTGACGTACTTATCAAATTTCATGCGTGTACGTAAATTTTTGTAGAGAGAGAAGAAGTAGCATTTTAAAATCACTTCAAAATTTTAAGTTTTTTCCTTAAAAATTTAAATGGCTAGCGCTTTATGAAATTTTGAGCAAACAATCTGTTTTACATAGTATACAGACATAGGACACCAAAAAAATTTTAAAAATCCTTAGATTAAAAATTTTTGCCTAAATCATACCATGCCCCTTTAAATATGCTATTTTGTTAAAAAGTACTCCGAACGTGTTCGGATACCTTAATATCCTTTGTTTCATCGGGGTTATACTAGAAACTGTGTGTGTAACATTTCATGCAAAGGAAATCACACTACAAGCCTTAATTCTCTTCATACGGCGAGTTTCTTCCCTATCTAAGACCCTGAAACCAAAGAAGATTCCTGAACCATTAGCTGTGATATAAAATATTATGCACATAAGAATTACTTAATATTCAAATTAAATTTTATCCAGTCATATATATATCTCAGTTATTTCTCTGAAAAAAATTTAATAAAAGTACACCTACACGAAACAGTGATATTTTCCACCTCCATTTTCAGTAAAAGGCAAGTCGTAAGGTTAGCATAGTGAGGATAATTGGAGATTGGGCTCCCAGCTCAGGTGTCACCCCCTTCACTTACTGTGGTTCAAAAGGACAAAGTCCGTTTCAAATAGTCTTCGTTTCTGAGCATGATATCGTTAAAACACTATTCATCCTTTTCAATAATAAGCATCATTAGCACATTTGTTCTAATAGCTAACCCGTTCATACGCATTTTATGATCTTGACTGAATACATTTCGATTTAGAATTGTGTATTTAATTGTCTTTTCATTGATGTCAATGTTTCTTTGAAATCATTTTTTCTCACCAGTTACAGTTTTTGTTCATCACAAATCATAATGAGCTTTTTGAATTTGCTGACTCATCAGAAAAGAAGCATTGGGATTCTTCAGAAATATGGTACTTTGTGCAACTCACGCGAAACACATTGTAAACCTTTATCATTAATACCAATGTAAACCTTTAAAAGTATGTAAAAGTAAGAATATAATTCATTCTATCAATTGGATTATAATTCATTCTATCAATTGGATTATAATTCATTCTATCAATTGGATTATAATTCATTCTATCAATTGGAACATAATTAATTCTGTCAATTGAGGCTCTCGGAAACTGGTTGAGAAAATAATTTTTTAAACCTGATTAAAATTGAGTACAGGAATATATTTTTCTTATAACTGTTCATTTTGTAATACATTTACCTATATTCCTACGCACCATGTGGTTAAATTCAAGTCCATTTCTATGCTTGCATTTATTTGCTTTCTAATAATACGAAATTCTGTTAAAATTTTCGCTTCCCTAATTTTAAGCATCTTTATTGAAGTAGATAGTTTCCAAACTATTCTATTGAAAGCAACTACTAATTTTACTCCACGCAGTAAACTCCGCTTAGAAACTTTATCGACTGCTAAAAGGATGGTCTTTTAAAAAGGAAACTGCGTTGTACTTTCAGCGTAGATCATTTCGACTCTCATAGATTATTAAGATATATTTATATATGGCTTTAGGTAAAGGACAATTTGCCTTAAAGTTTGAAGTCTATAATGCGTGAAAGAGTTATGTGGTAATTTACCTTGCATTATAGGATCAGATAATGTTATAACTGGCTTGTGGGTATTTTATTTTTTTCTATGAATTATAAAATACATAAAAAATTTTATATGTTTTCAGGCAAAAAAAAAAACATTTTTCTCTATTTACCTGGTAGTTAAAAGTATCTTGAAACTGGTTCAGGTATAAATAGTTTTTTCAAATAAAATAAGCAAAATCCAATGCTACTATCTCAAAAAGCGTAAAAAATAATAATAAATTTCACGTGCGTATAAAAAGATATTTCTTTGAATTTTTTCAAACTGCCTGGTGGCTAGTTTTGCGAATTTCACAGATGATAATATTGAAGTCATAATTTCGTTAAAGTTGCGAATGGTGTAATGAAAGTTTCTGCATGTTAAATCAAATTAACTGTCAAAGGCTTCAAGTGTTGTTGCGTAGAAGTTGGGTGAAATATAAGCTATGATGCTGGCCTAATCACCTGATTGTAGCTCAAATTCAGGAGAATTGTCACCAATATCTGTTTGTATATCTCTTGTGAAAAATAAAAGATGAGATTATAAACGGTAAAAAATTCAGAATTATTGTCAGAAATTTCAGGATATAGAAAAATGCTGATCACTTAAGAATTTGTTTGCATTTGTAATTTGTTTTTTCAAAAGTATAACCATGTTATATTATGTTAAATATAACGCTGGTTTAAGTTGAAAACCGTAAAATCCGGCGTGTAACACGCCCTTTTAGCACACAAAATAAGATCGAATTTTACGGGTGAGCGTTGTTCGCTGGGTATAAAAATGATAGCTTCAAAAAAAAGATTGAGATGGCATAAAAAAATATTATACTTTTGCATAGATCAGAATACTGTTTATTTAAAAGAAATGACATACTTAATGAACTTACAGAACTGTAGTTCTAGAAGTACACTACTATTTCAAAAGCCTAAGATAATAATACATCGAGTAAATGACTTCAAAACATAAGAGTATTGCATCCATACATTCCAGGCTTCTTCGTAAAAAAGAAGGTATGTGTTATATGGTGAATATACTTGAAAATTAAAAAGTGCCACTTGAAAGTATAGGTGCGTGGTATATACGCCAGATTTTAAGGTAAGTTGAATATCAAAGGAAATCCTCAATCTCTCTAAAAATACAAATTCAACAGAAAAAAATACTTTTAAAAAGTGACTTTTAATTGTCAGAAATATTTTCGTACGGTTATTTAACGTATTTTTGAGTTTTTTAAATAGACTGATAGATCTCTTTCTCTCGTCTTTTTTTCTGTTTTATACAGTACTCTAACATCACTGAATGCATGAAAGACTTTTAAACACAAAGAAAATATTTTGATTGATCTCTTCATTTAAAGCACAGACTTATCGGATAAGTGAACAAAGGCAACCTCCCTCAAATCGAACAAAAGGATTGGTTCACAGATCCGGATGTGATTGCTGCTCTTTGAAAGGCACTGATGCTGTCCTCTTTCGCCGTTTGTGAGCCAGTATTTCTCAACTTTAAAAAACACATTACAAATGAAAAAGAATCAGTAATCTTTTTTTCTTATTCATTCAGAAAAGGAAAGAAATTAAAATGT
This sequence comes from Trichonephila clavipes, assembly GCA_019973935.1. Lineage (NCBI taxonomy): Eukaryota > Metazoa > Arthropoda > Arachnida > Araneae > Nephilidae > Trichonephila > Trichonephila clavipes. The sequence continues at coordinate 407,178 of BMAU01020087.1, forward strand.
GAAAAAATTTGGATGTACTGAACAAAGAATTTTTCTTTCACACTTTATATCCGTTCTAAAGTATTTGGTATGTCTAACACGCACACAATCTATGTTTAAAACTCCATTGCAATTTTATCCAGTTTTTATCATTGGTCGAATTTTATGTTCTGATTACAGACCCATAGAAAAGAAAAAATATGTCGTAAAAAGAAGATAGCGAAATAGGATTGAGATTCCTTCCTTCTGTTAGGAAAAAAATGTTATATTGTGTTTATGGACAAATTTTTTCTGAAATATTTTTTTTACATTTTTTTTTTTTTACTTTATGAAGAATATTTTTAAAAATTAAAATTCCCTTTCCAATATTTTTAACAAATATTTTACACCATGTAAAAAATATTTAGTAGCCTGAAAGTCAAAAATTTATAACAAAATATATAAAATGACGATGAAGTGTTCAAAAACATATCTCTCCTTTGATATTATTAAACACCACTAGTTTCCTCTCCTAAAGGGGAAACGGAACTAAAGTGAGCAGAGTAAAACTTCCTCAAGAAGGAAGATAATTTCCCTCTAAACATTACGAAACTATCAATATCGCGTAGGAGCCTTCAATGAATAAATAAACGAAAGCTCTTAAGTTTGAGGACATTATTATCCACTGAAAAGCTTTGACAATTATTTAAAATATTTCAGGAAGATATTTCCTTGTTATCCAAATGAATAAGGAATAAGATAAGGTACTTGTGATGTACTCGTGAATAGCGTCTTTAACAGATATGGGCATTAAAGCTTATTTTGAGCTGAGATTTGCTTCTAGAAATTTTAATCATCTCCATCCACTTCAATAATGTATGGATAACAGTATGACTTTATGATTTTTTTTATTTAACATCTTTCAGTTGGCATGAATTCTACGCAGAATTTTACCAATTAGTACAATTTGTGTCATCTGTTAAGCCAACTTTATTCTTTCTTTTAAAAATATTACATTAATTCTGTTCTTCATTTAAAAAAGTAAACACACAAATTACTTTAAAATAATAATTATGTGAAATTAGAGAAGTTTTATACTTATTTCAAGGAAGGATATTTTAATAAATGAGAAGTAAAATAGTTTATAAAACTAGCGTCATTATCTATCTCGATGATTTATATATGTTACCGTTAAAGTGCGAAATCCGTTATTTCATAGAATAACTAGATATATTTCATGAAATAATTAGACAAGTCAGTTAAAGTACATAAAATTATTGAATTCTAACATTTAACTAGGCATTATATAGAATAACGAGATAACTTGATAGTTAAAGCATGAAATGCGGCACTTGAAAACTCTTTGAGCTAGTTCTAACTGCTTTTAGTTAATTTTGAACCCCAATTCAGTGGGATCACTAATAAATAATGAAAAGTAAAATAAAGGTAGTTACAATTTTGTTTGAAAAAGTCTATACACAATGCTTTTATGAAGTAACAGTTTTTTTTCTCAGCATGTATTTTTTAATAACATTTAAATATATATATATATATATTTCAACATATATTCTTTTTTTTTCCTTTCTGTTTAACTAATCTTAGCAATATGAGCAATAATATATAAATAGTATCATCTGCTTTTCCTTATTATTTATCAATTAATCATCCGACATTGGGATAAAATGTATTTTTCGAGAGATTTTAGCTACTTATGATCAATTAATTTATAAAATGACTTTGAACTTGTTTATTTTTTACTTTAACGGTCTGTCATTAGTTATTTCATAGAATAACTAGGTAAAGTATGAAATTTTTTATCTGTTATATGCTTTAACTGACTTGTCTAGTTATTTCATGAAATAACTCCCTTATGCACTTTAAAGGTAGCATATATGTGTATATATATATATATATATATATATATATATATATATATGTACAGAAACTACTCATAATATTTATCTCTATGTATACATACGACTTTCGTTATATGAATCTGTAAAAAGTTGTAGCATTTCTTAATTCAAGGAAATAAACAATTTGTAAATTACTATTGATTGAAAAATAATATTATTAAATGATGTGAGAAAAGTGATTTGTGTAGAATCTAATATACTGATTTGAATGGACGAATTCCTCAAAAAAACTACGATTCGCAAGAACAAAAATTTGGCCAATAAGTCTTATAAACGCTTAAAGCATTCATTCTTTTTCACTCATAAGAAAATTCAAAATACAAGATATATGCTAAATATCTTCTTAAAACTTCAGATAAATTCAAAAGAAAGCTTGGTCATTAATCAAATAGAATTGCAAATGATAATATCTAAGCTCATTGAAATCATTTGCTACATTTGATTTAAGTGATATGCACAAAGAAGTTATATAGATTTACTTAAATTGTATTAATATTTACGATAAAAGGAATTCGGTGACATACGTAAAAAAAAGACAAAGAAATATGTAAAAAACACTCTTAAGTTGCAATTATTAAGCCAAAGGAAAAATTAAAACTAATTGAATGTAGAATGATTCAAACCACTATGGTATATTTAAGCTGAATGTTCAGTAGCTCAATTTATGAGGTCTTTACAATAACTTAAAAAATAAAACAATTAGAAATGAAGTGCCAATAAAAGTTATAAATCAAGTTTTTCTACACATAGTCAGTTAATAATAACATGAGAATGAGTACATATACAAGGTGATTTGCTACCAGACCGATACACTTTCAAGGTGTGTAGCGAGTGCAAAAGCAATTCGAAATCACATAGGAATGCAAGGGCGAAAATGCCTTAGTTACGAGCAATGATGCAAAGAAGAAGAGGGAAAGAAAAGAAACAGCAAAACATTAATGGGACTGAAAACATTTTTAAGTGGTTGTTTTACTACAAGTGTTTGAAGTTGTGACCATAAGTCATCTGGCAAGTCGGACAGTGACGCTGCTTGGAATTCCTAATGTTCTGGAAGATTCCTCCAAGCAGTCTTGCAGTAGATGACATTGAACGGAAGGTTTCGTAAACGCCAATCCTGCTGGAATTCTTTATTTGTGATGAGTTTCTCGAGGTAGAATGAGGAACTCGTATTCGAATAAGAAACTGCCGACTTGTTAACAGTATATGGAGATACAGATTGTAACGAGCACGCCACACGCCGGTTGTACCAGGAGCGTTACCCAAATAGGCGTGTTCCACATCACACGACCTTCGTAAGTCTGAAAATAAAGCTACGTGAGACTGGTTCTTTTACGAGTTAACTGGTACTTTTTGGTGTACGAAGCACCCGTCCCTTTAGTTAAACACCTCATCGCTCGAATATCTGCAGCTGCCGGGAGGATACGTAACATGTCAGGAATATTCCAGAATGTAAGGAATTCCGTGAAACACGCCGTTGTAAGGCCAGCCAGAAGACTTCTGGTCATAATTTCGGACACCTGTTGTAATACAACCTGTCAATAAAATGTGTTTAAATTAATGTGTATTTTTTTTTGCTGTTCCTTGCTTCTTTGTGCCATATCTCGCAACTAAGGAATTTGTGACCCTGCATTCCTATGTCGTTGTCGCTGTCTGTTGCTGGGCATATGGCCCGCAGAGCGAGCCTCAATCCCATATCATAGTTGTTAATGGTGCCTGATGGAGTAGCAGTCCTTGGTGAAGAAGGAACAACCTGATTGGTCGATGGTACGTGGAGAGAGGTCGTGGCTAAGAGGCACTTCGAAACGAAGTCAAAGTGGTGAAAAAGTCCATACTGAAATGGCTGAAAGGCTGCCTTGTGATTAGACGAGGGAGATGAGTGTACTGGCTCAAGATTGGCTGCCCTGAAGTGCATTCCTATGCAATCCCGAGTTGTCTTTATATACCCTACACACCCTGCAAGTTTGTCGGTCTTGTAGAGAATCATCCTGTATATAATTTTTAAAGGAAACTACTTAGATTTTATTTTTTAAAATTTAACAGATAATTTGTCTATCTATCAAAATTAAATACTGAATTAAGTAAAAGAAAATTTTCATAGACAATATATAAATAATTTTATGAAAGCACTCTCACTTTTCTTTTACAGCAAAAATTGTAAAATTTAGGATATATAAACAATTTTCAGGTTTTTTTAAAAAATCTCTTTATATAAAGAATGATCATGTAACAAAGAAACATCATTAGAAATATAAAAAGTAAAATAAAATTCAAAATTTGTGACAAAGTAACGAAAATACTAGTGAAAGCAAAAAGTTATTTGAATTAAAAAAAACTGATTCATTTGAAAAATTAAATGTATAATATCATTTTATAGAAGTATTCCATATAGTTTGAGAAAAAAACTTAAATGAAACGGAATAGAATATCTTTCATCAAAGAGAAACGTCTTTAATATTTACCTTACATATTCAAATTATTTGAGAAGTTTTCTCTCAGACGAGAGATCTTTATTATACTCGGATATTATTTTTAAGACTGTCATATCCATAAAGTAAAAAAAAGTTATCCAAATTATAACATTGTTCCGAAATTTTTAATAATGAGCAGCAAATGAGCCTTGAAGCTGCTTTTCTGAGTACACGTCAATTTTCTCAACAGCTAAAATTGGGGTGTCTTGAGTCTTAACTTTATGTTGAATCTTTTAATTTATCTATCGTTTTTCCTTGCGCATCTAAAAATATATTAGAGTTTGTTTGAAGTTTGTGAAAAATGAGTACAAATTTATATGCTATACATTTTACCTATTTAGACACAATTTTTTTTAAAAAAAAAAAAAAAGATTAACTACACAGACTTGCAAACAACTACTTTTTCTGCATAAGGTATTTTTCTGAATTATATGCTTTAATATGCACTGCATCAAAAAACGATTCCCATACCACCCCTATCTGTTACATGCTTTTTGCAAAACAACAAAAGTTAGCTAAAAATGCATTAAAAAAAGCACTGTTTTATTTCAATGAGCTTAATGCATCACCTTTCGTAATTAATCAAACAATTTCTTGTGATACATATTCACAATTTTGTGTTCGCTCTTTTTCTAGTAAAACCTCTTCTTTGATACTTTTTCGAACTTACTTTCATTTTTTAACTTCGATTTTCTTCACTTGAGAATCCAACAATAGTCAGCCTAGCATAGAGGCGTCCCATTTTCCCTGGTAGTGTCTCTCGATATCCCAAATATCCTTGTGAAGCCTTTCATTCACTGAGAGTTCCCAAGTTTTCAGGGGGAAAGTCAATATGGAAATGAATGAAATGAATTTTTAAGCTTATCCTGTATTCTTGTGGGCTTCACACGCAGCCATCATGCATTGTACAACAAATTTGTAATACTGGTGCTCCCCAAAACCATGAGCATTACATTATTAAAAGAGTTCTAAGATTTTTCCCCCTTTCCCCAAATGATTCTAAAAAGAGGGGATGAGATAAAATTTACCGTATGTCAGGGCCAGCAGAAAAGCTCACACTTTCAGCTTGGTTTCAGACAGTTTCTGGAACTTGGGGAATAGATATCTGAAACATTCACTATTTTTTTCAATTATTCAACAAGCTGCTTCATAAGTTCCAATTTAACATGAAGAATTCGTAATTCGTTCTCTTCTGGTGAAACCAAGTTCATATTGAGGATGGGTTTTTTTCGTCGAGGACAGTTTTTTTTTCAATGGATCTCTTTAGATCTACTATCCCACTAACTTAGAAATCAGATATATTTTGTATAAAACGCCATTTGACCCAATAATGTGATAAACATTTTGAATTTTTCGCAAGCCACACTTACCTATATTTGATTTTCTCAAGAGTTATAGTCATATCATTATAATTTTCTTCCATATCCACCGAATGTCCCGTAGGAAGATATTAAAATACATTTTCATCATGCGAACAAACTGCATTGAGACTAGTTTCCGAATGAAGTGGCACTCAGAGGAATCAAATTATATTTAAATCATTAGCCATTGAAAATCCCACAAAAAACTAGATTTACCTTCTTAGAGAAAATCTAAGTAAATTATTTTTCTCGATGCCTGTAATACGAAAACGAATTTCAGGAGATCGCATGTTTTTGTTTTTTAGCCTCGGTCCTAGCAGTTCTGCTGCACCTTTGGGAAGACCTAAATCTCTAAATAGCTCATTAAGCTCATTCTGAGGAAAAAAAATCGTCAGCAATCAACAGAAAAATCTAAGCTAGATTTGTACTGGGAAGATAATATGTTTCTCTTTCTTTTCACTCACTTAGGATATTATCCAAATAGGAAGGTATCCCGCTTTGTCTAAATATGAAAGTTTGACTTTGAAGTAAGCAAAAAAAATTTCGACACAAAATCACTTATATTTCTTTATTGATAAATAAAACAAAAATTGATCGAAGAAACAACACGACCTCTTGGAGTCATTATTCAGAAATAAAACACGAGCACAGTAACTTTTTGAATTATGTTTGTTATAGTGTGAGATACTGAATTTAATCTTGTTGAAACAATATAATCCGACTGAGGGTTTTGCTTATAATTAATCATGCTTACAATTATTCTAAGTACCGCAGATAACACATTGAAACATGCTCTAGACATCCAGTAATATTCCTCAAAAATGTCTGTTAATTAAGTATACATGTTTGAGCATGACTGTGTCTTTGATTCCTCCATCCTAACGTCATTCCTCCTTCCACTTTTCCATTTCTTTCGAGCCATCATTTTTCTAATGTGAGGAAACATGTTTTTATGGAGATTTTTAAAATTAAAAATAGAATAAACCCTTATATAGATTTTAAGAGAAATAGAAACTTCACACTAAATGAAAATATAAGTTTGACGCTATGGAATTGTTTTAAATATTTTTTTTTCGTTTTTAGAATGTCAAATCTAATAGAAAAAGCAAAAATAAAATCTTATGTAGGTATTTAATAGTAATCCTGAGTTACTTCATTGTAAATAATAGCACACAGTTTTCGTTATTTTAATATTTATAATAAAGGTAATGTGTTAACAGGCAGGCAGACTAAATATTATAAAATAATTGTTTATAGTGGTTTAATTCTACAAATACATGTACAATATATAACTAAACAAGAACATCACAATTCTCAGAAATTATTCATTAACTAAATTGCTTTGTAATTATAAATACATATTGCAGTTGTTGTTTGTTATCCCACTTGATTGACAGAAACATCTAGATCAAGTCCATGAACCCGTGCGTTTTTAAACATTGAAGAACTATAGCAGGACCTGAGAGTAGCTGGCTCTTATGGCAAACATATACATATAAATGTGGTTGCAGAAATAGAGAGAATTTGAAATTTTATACCTAATTCTGCAAAATCTCACTGCATACATGAATAGAGTTATGAACAAATAAAATCTTTATACAAAGATTTGTCACCCAATAAGCGTCACAGGTAGTCATAGTACTTAATTGATAATCTATGGCAATTTTTTCTACTTAAACAAGCCATAAAAATAGCTTTATAGGAAAGCAGTAATTTTCAGACCAAACTACAAACATTACTTTTATATATTTTATTTACTTTTTTACTTTTATTACTTTTAAATAGATTAAAAATGCATTGTAATACCAATTTTTAATTTAATAAATTATTCAGTAAAAATTTAAGTTTAGCTAATGTTCTTGTGTGCTTCATACATTCCTTCTGTCTTCATTATTACTACCACCTTCAGCAAATCTTTATCTAATATTTTAATAACAAGGAATAATATACGTGTTGTGAAGAAAAGAAAAACTATGCCACATGAATTATTCACCTTCATTTTCTCACTTTCAAACACAAAATAAGTTTTTTTTAGATACGTAGAGTCATTCATAAGTTAGCTTATAAAAAAGGAGTACGAAAATTCCCATATTCAATATGAAATTTGAATATCCTAATATATTAGCATGTACACAATTATATTTACCTAAAATAATATTTTGAATATTTATAAGTTACTGTTAGCTTCGAACTGCTGATTAAAACTACTAGGGATTTTTTTTCAACGAGGGTTTGAAAAAAAAAGTTGAAATTTATTATTGTTTAAATCAACGTAGAGAGTTTGCAATCTCTACGCAAGCTACTATATTATAAGCTTAACTTTCTTAAATTTCTGTTAAAGATCTTTTAAGGTACCGTCATTACTTGTAAAACTTTATAAGTTATATGAAATAAAATAAAAGGACATTTTATTGCAAATAATAAACTAAATCGAAATTGCAAGAATGATGAGATCTGTCTTTATAGTAATGGTTGCGAAAATTATCTTGAAACGTCAAAACCTCTTACGTGTTTAACTAATTGTTTAGCTATCTCTAATACTTGAATAGCAGTGTGGATCCTTAATCTTCTCCAGAATAGATGAGAAATGGTATCATGTGAAAAGGACTACCTTAGATCATTTGCATTTATAATGATTTAATTATGTCTGATTGCGCAGTGTACACTGACGCTTTAGCAACATTAAGTTATGAATTATGTAGAATAAGGCAGGAACTGAGCATCCACTTGAATGTTGGCGTTTGATGAATTATTATAGTGAATTTTTAATGCATTTTATGGCTGCCACAGATTCTACAGGATTCAATGAATCTACAATGGTTGAAATTAATTAATTAATATTATTTTGTATATAATTAGTAAGTCCTATTACTTCTTGACTATGTTTTATTTGTTTATTTATATAAAGATTGGTGCCTGTATGAAGTTTTTGACAATTCTTTTTTAAATAGTTAATGGGCAATATATTCACACAATTTAAAAGGATCAGTAATTGCTACATAATTTTCCATTGATTGCTGATTCTGCAGAAAGGAAACATTTTATAATTACAGTCGGACCCCGATTTAACGAAGTCATCGGGACTGAACCTTTTGTTCGTTAAATCGGGGTTATTCGTTACATAGAGAACAAACAAAATACAATTTTTTTGCACTTACCTTTTGGAAATTCTTCAACAAGCAACTACACAAAAATATCCCTATTTAGAAATTGCACGTTTTTTATTCAACGACTAAAAATACTTTTAGTGACTTATCACGCACCAGTTAATTGGAAATTTTAAAATAGTGACTATTATATGTTTGAAAATCTTTTTGATTCCTGCCTAGAAAAAGAATTCTTTTTCAACTTTATGCAGACAAGAAAATACCGCGTCATTTACATTCTGCTGCATGATGTATTTTTTCACAGTTTTCATCCCATGTAAAACACTAAAAAATGCAACAGTTATTATAAGAGTTTCATTATTAATTTCTGCATCAAAATTGCTATTTATTGGCTTTGACAAATCAACAATCTCCTGAACTTCAGGTGCACCGATAAGCAGTCCGTCATCAAACGTGATAGAATCGTAAAAATCTGAAAATATCCCTTGCGCTGTGGACTGGGATGAGATGAGAAAAGAGTTTCCTGTCATATTCAAAACTCACACGCTAGGTTTCACTCATGACTCATCTGCACTTGTAAAGTCTAATAATGGCCGCTCCCTTTTCCGTCCAAATTTGCCTCTTACAAGAATAAACGTTTTTCTGTTCCGGACAAAAAGGAAATCATTTGAAAAAAAAAACCAATTTTTTCTAATACAAGCTAACAAAAATTTTTTTCGACTGTTGAGGTAATTCATTAAATCGGTGCTTATCATTTGTTAAGTAGGGGATTCTGCCTTCACTTTAACCTGGGAAAGAGAAAAATTCGCTAAATAGGAGTTCGTTAAATCGGGGTCGACTGTAATTTACTCTCTTCATGTTACTAAATTATTCGTGCGTGACAGCATATGTATATTATATGTTTATATATATATATATATATATATGTTATGTATTTTGCTAAAAATACATTGCAAATTTTGTTACAGAGTAATAATAAAGAATTTTTTTATAGTGTTAACAGTTTAAATAATAATTCTAAAAGAAATTCTAGAAGTAAAAGAACTAAAAGGAAAAATAGAGATAAAAAATCTTTAACTGATAATAATAAAATTATTATTGATGATTTTGAAAAAAAACTTTAATATCAAGAAGATCAAATACGTCATGTTTTTTCTTAATAAAAATGAATTTGTATTGTTAAATGAAACCTTAAATAATGATTCCTTAAAGGTTTGTCATGCAGTACACATTATTAAAGACATTCTTAACTATCTAGTTAATAAATTCAATATTAATGTTGAGAAAATTAATGAACCTATTACAGAGTACTGCACTTTATTATTCATGAATAAAACTTTTGACAAAATTAATTTTTCTAATGTGTTTAACAGACATTTGTCACTTTTTCCTGTTAGAAATGTGGTTGTTAGGAAAACATTTGAATGTAACACAAAACGATGGGCAGATTTATCTTAAATTAAAATAATAGTTCGCCTTCTATTAACAAAGAAGATTGTATATGTAAAAACTATAATGATTTTTTCATAGTCATCATAAACATGTAGTTACTGGCAACTTAGATTTAATCAATGACAAATTTTTAAAGGATATCATGAGTAAAGGCACTAGTTTCAGATTAACTGTTTCTAATAACAACAATACTGTTAAAACACACATTAATAAAGATATATAGATACTTTTATTACAAAATCTGCAATTAAATATGGACTACCTTTAGAGGCATTTGATGAATATAAGTACAATATTTTAAAAGACCTTATGAAATTTAGCTGCTATTATCATTATGAAATTACTTTTAAAGATATAAAACAGAAAATTTATGAATTACAAAAGAATTTTATAATAGTTCACATAGATAAAGTACCTGGTAACTATGCTGTGATTTGTAAGTATTTTTTATTATAATATGCTTAATGAACACTTTTTAAACAATGAATCTTTTAAAAAATTAGATTTGTCATATAATGAAATTTGTAATCGTACACTGCTGGACAATTGCTAAGGACGGATCACAAATTGCTATGTAGCATAACATTAAGCGAGACATGAGGCCTAGTAGGATAAAATAAGGTTGCCACACTGTTCAGACATTAGAATAAAGAATATTTATTGTTCTGGAAAGTACAAAAGCTGTGAAACATCTGAAAGAAAAAAAAATGTTCATTTGATCTGCGTACGGAGAAATGGAACAATGCATCTAAAAGTCAGCAGGCACATTAAAGAAAGGTATCAGTATGGGATATGTCCACCGTGCAGTGTGATGCAACATTCCACACGTCGTACCATACTTTGCACAACATTATCCAGCAGCTGTTGAGGCAATTTATCCCATTCCTCTGTGAGTGCACGGATGAGGGTATTCTTGTTTGTCGGAGGATAGTTTCGACCAGCAACTTGCCTCCCCAAAGCATCCCAAACATTTTCAATGGGGTTTAGATCTGGAGAACGCGCTGGCCATACGAGACGTTGAATACCCTCGCTGTCTAGACAATCCCGAACAGCGAGTGTTCGATGACATGTTGTGTTGTTGTCCATAAAAACAAATTTATCACCGACAGCACCACGGAAAAGACGAACATGAGGAAGTAGAACTTCATCAATGTATCGTTGGCCCGTCATAGTCCCATTCACAATCACATGTAGGCGCGTGCGGCCATTGATCATGATGCCGGCCCACACCATGATACTGCATGTCGGATATCGGTCCTTTTCCTGATATTTTCTGGACGATAAGCAGTACCACTCGCGCCAGATCAGGTGGCGTCTACAATCCGATGACAGACTGAACCTACTCTCATCTGAGAATAGTACGCATGCCCAGTCCTGTTCAGTCCAATTGTGATGCTCACGACACCATTGCAAAACGGGCAGTACGGTGCTGTCTGGTCAATGGGACACACACAACAGGTCTGCGTGCGTATAGTCCTCCTCCTCAAACGTCTGGCAACAGTTTTTCGGGAGATCTGCTTTCCGGAGGCAGCAAGAAACTGATTTGCCACCTGCTGAGCTGTGGTGTGCCTGTTCCTTTTTGCTGATAGGACGATATATCTGTCTTCTGCAGGCGTCGTACTTCTAACACGACCTCCCTCGTGCCGTCTACTACACATTTCAGTAGTTTTAAATGACTTCCACAGCCGTGAAACAACGCTGTGAGCGATGTCGAACTCCCTGGCAACATCTGTTATTTTTCGCCCTTCTCTTCGATCTTTCCAATAATTCGGCCACGCATAAAATCATCTATGTGATGTCGGGAAGACATGCCAAAAATTTTAAGTTCGTCTATTAAATCTTTCCTGTAAAACTTTGACTTGAAACAACAACTGTCCACACGCGTCAAAACCTTTAAAGCTCTTATGAACGCTATCACGTGATGAACAGACTTGGAAAAAAATTTGCATACTCATACTTCTTACTAATATCCCGCACTTATTCTAATTTTCCTCATTTTGCTTCCTTTCATTTTGTGGTTGCTATGGATGATAGTGTTATCCGTCCTTAGCAATTGTCCAGCAGTGTATTATAGCTATTTATAAAAAATTAGGTTTTTGCGATCCTCAAATTAAGTTTCCATATATATTTTTAACACCAAAATTCCATAAAAGTCCTGTTAAATTTAGAACTGTGACAAATGGTTTTAAAACATATATTAATACTGCAGGCAAATTACTTCATAATGTTATACAAAACTTTATTAATGAGCAATGTAATAAAGCTATAATTAAAAATAGTAAAGATATAGATTTCCTTAAAAATAAAAATATTTATTCAGTTCATAGTTATGACTTTGAAAATCTTTTCAATTCCATTGATATTAATGATATTAGAGTAATTTTTGAAAACCACAGTATTTATAATCTTAATATTAATTTTAACTAAATTAAAAATTTCATAGATTTAGTCTTAAAAGAAAATTACATTAGTTTTTAATGGTTAATTAAATAAACAAAATAAAGGCTTGCCACAAAGAGGCCCAGCAAGCAATAGTTTAGCTAATTTATATTTACACTTTTATGAATATAATTATATTATTAATAATGACTATTACATTTTTAGATATATTGACGATTTCATTATTTTTAGTAAACATGTTAATTTTTATCCTGATTACTTAAACTTAGTTAAAATCAATAATAATCCAATCAAAACTAATTACTTAGATGCAACATTGTATATTAAGGATTAGAAATTACATAGTAATATTTATGATGAAAGAGATGCATTTAAATTTAACATTCTTAAAGTGCCTTGCTGGAATTCAAATTTATCTATATTTATATATAGAAATATTATTTTTAACTATATTTATTGTAATTATGTATTAGTTAGCGATAAAGCTAATATTTATTTAAATCTTAATAACTTTATTAAACAATGTATTGAACATGGATATCCTGCTAACTTTCCTTACAATTATATTTCTAATAGTTCTCAGTGATTCAATGCAAACACTGCCCAGATCTTCAACTCAAGCCCAATCACATCTTGGAATGCCCAACCGTCGCAACAAACTTACTAAAAATGGGAATGGTCCCTCTGAGGGACTCTTTGCGGGAAATCCTGTACAGCCCTGATGCTCCTAGAATAGCAGAGCCAGTGATCAAGACTTTCGACGGAATTTAGTGATATCTACTACATTTATTCATGAACACGAGAACAACAATGACAACAACTATTATTGACATTATGTTTTCATACTGGTATTTTTAACTAACTATACAATTATTCAATCGATGGTGCCACATGTTTAATAAATTAATAAAATTATTATTTAAATATTTCTTGTAATGATTTATTTTCCACAAATATTTATATCAATATATATTTGGTTTTTTTATATATATATATATATATATATATATATATATATATATATATATATATATATATATATATATATATATATATATATATATATATACACTTTATATTATTCTATCATAATTTTTAACTTTATGTGGTACTGATATTCCTCTGTTGTATTTGGCGGGAAACATAACCAGTTGATACACTCACGAAGTAAGTCTTACTATTTTCCTCTTGCATCGACTTTTAATCTATATTGTGAATACCAGTAGGCTATAATTTTATCGTTATATTTTATTAGTATAGTGATTTTATTTGTAATATTTAAATTTCTCCTAATATTATTCTTTCCTTTCCCCTTGGCACTTACTATAGACAAATTACAGGTGAAGGTTGGCTAGCACTAAAACTTTTTTAAACCTGCAATCTTGGTTCCTAAGGCTAGGAGTTTGTTATTGTACTACTGTGCCTAATATTTCCTATGTTGAATAGTTATACTTAGGTTCTATAGATATCAGTGTATATTTATTTATATATATATATATATATATATATATATACCATTTGTTTGAGTGAGTGAATACAAACGTCGCACTGTTCGACAACTGAGCTGGCAGTCACCTCTCCTAACGACCACACCACACCAATGGGAGGACGTTTGAGTTCTCGACAGATTTCACATGCGCCGCTCCAATAAACGGCGGGTCTTTAGTGGTACTGGGCTCGAAGTCATGACATGTTTGCCATGATCCGATACCTTAATCACTGGGCTACCGCAGCCCTCACCATTTGTTTGAAGCATTTGATTCTACAAACATTCAATTTTACTTTCTCAGTCTGGCCCAGTGGTTCTCAAACTTTTTCACTACTGGCGACGCATTTTTCAATCATAATTTTTATTGCCTCCCCCTCCCCAAATAATAATGTATTGAATGCAATAATAATGCACTTTGGCGCTAAAGCTTCAATGCGATCATAATTATAAACCGTACAAATTAACAAGATAAGTATTAAATTTTGTATATGTTACTTTTAAGTAATATATATTTTTATTTAATTTTTTTACTTCTTAGTTCGATTCACTATAAAAGCGGGATTTTTAGTTTGTTTTCAAACTATAATTTATTTTATAACTATTTTTACTATACACGATAAAAATCACAATTCCAGTAAATAATTTAATTAAGAGAAAATATACTTACCTACTTTCAAGGACTTTTCAATTTTTCTTCGATAATTTGAGAAAAAATCCAATAAAACTAAAGAAAATGTTCCAAATGTGTGTGTCCTTAACACAGGGCATAAATCACTGACACTTTTCGCTAACAGGAACAGAAACTTTATTTTCCAGTAAAACTGACATATTTTGTTCACGTTATTGTAGTTTTGTTGTCGTTTGATGATCTACAAATATCATTTTGAACTTTATCCGCCTTGTGTCTTTTCGACAAGGCGAAGTGCTACATTTATGGATTCATAGAGTTCTTTAGGCAGCATTTGAAAATTTCAGCTCAACTCAAACGTTTCATGTCTATCGTTTTTCTCATATTTACTTTTGCTATCTTGATTAACAGGCATTATTTCAGCAGATTCTTCAATTTCTTGATCAGTTTCAACTTCCTTCAATAGAGATCACAGATGCCCATTTTTTGTATATTCTGCTCATCTACATTTATAAACCATTATAAGTCTTACAACACAGCAATCAAAACCACAAAACTATTCAATTCATGAGGGAAAGTGTAATATGTTCATATAAAATATTTTTGAACAAAACTTGTCACGCTGGGAACTCGATCAAAACTAGTAACTTGATTGTTAAAAAATGTATGCCACTCTAAAAAGAGAGCCCTATTTGTGAAATATTCATTTTTGTTCCCATTAAGACAGTCTAATAGGAGGATACTGGCAAGGTCTCGAAGGCAAGGTTAACGAATAAACAGTTTTCCCAGAATTAACGATTTCGTGAGACTGAGTTGACTTTGCGCCTCATGCAACTGCTCACATGTTAAAAGTATATTCAATAAAAAATATCAATTTCAATTCTAAAAAATAATTGTGTAAAACGTTTTTCATTATGTATTATATGTTTCAGAATACTCATAAAAATACATCTTGGCCAAATAATCCTTCAAAGTTCTCAATATGTTTATCCTTATATCATAAAACTCATTCACATGGGTAAGAAAGTAACAGAAAATATTGCCGCACGCATAATTTGCTACAAGTCCCGATAGCCGAGTTGGCAGAGCGTTGGACTGAACTTTCTCGGGTTCGAATCCCGGCCCCGGCAGATTTATCCAAAGACTGGAATTTTGTTCTCGTTTTTAATGTATTGTTTCTCTAGGTTCTAGATGAATCCAGATCATTCTTTAGAGTGCATACTGGGTATTTCTCGAATATTCCGAAGTGTATAAAAGCAGAGTTCATCGCCAGTTGGGGATGTTCTCAGTCCAGTGTTGTATCGAGCTCCCAGCGTTAGAATAAATCTAATTGTTTGTTTAATTGAAACTGTGTACTTCTTTCGAACTCCGTGACAAGTTTGGTGGAGGCGCGGGGTACAATTACGTCAAACGTGGATAATAGCGACAACCTTCGCAGGAGCCTCCGGTTAAGAGGATTATCCCCCGAATTCGGACTGTTAAAAGAAAATAGTAGGAAGAGGACAAAAATGCCGACCGAGCAAGAAGCCAAGCCCGCTGTAGTAACACCTTCGTTACAGCAATGGAGGAGCCCATCGACCTTCCGAGGAGCGCCTGGGGAAGACCCTCTCAAATGGCTTAAAGAGTACGATCGAGTAGCCAACTTTAACAAGTGGGATGACATGATGTGCCTGGCTAACGTTTTTTTCTTTCTTGACGGTACTGCGAGACAGTGGTATGTCAACAACGAAGACGCCTTAGATTCCTGGGAAGTGTTTAAAAATGGACTAAGTGGACTTTTCGGTGACCGTCAAAAATACACCAGAAGGGCAGAAGAACAACTAAAATGCCGAGCCCACACAGCGTTCAGGCGAGAGTACACAGTCCTACATACAAGGTGTATTAGGACTTTGCCAAGAGGTAAATCCTCTGATGAAAGAAGACGAAAAAGTGTCACACCTAATGAAAGGTGTTGCTGAGGATATTTATCAGGCCCTGTTGACGAGAGAAATCAACGACACAGCAAGTTTTATCAAATGGTGCAACTATATCGAAGATATGAAGCAGAAGAGAGTTGGTCGACCGAAATTTGAAAGGCTTCCAAACGTCGTACCGGTTGCATCCCTGACGGATGAGACTGATTTGGTCTCTCTTATTCGCACAATCGTACGAGAAGAAGTCCATCGACTAGTTAACCAGACGCAAGAATCTTTGGACTCCGATCCCCAATCCTTAGAAGAGATCGTTCAAGACGAAGTTGAAAGGGTTTTGGCCCCAGTGTCAACAAAACCTACAGAAACTAGACCACGACCAACATACGCCGCTGTAACCAGGAAATACAGAGCTCCTGTTCAGAAATTCCCACCTGAACCAAGAAAAACAGATGTGTGGAGAACGGCTGACAACAGACCTGTTTGTTTCCACTGCGGACGTCCTGGACATGTAATGCGCTACTGCCGAGAGAGAAAGGCTGTCTTTGACAACTCTCTCGAAACCGCCGACGGAACTTCGACGACGTTGGCACTGAAGAAGAAATACGCCGACTAAACTCTTCTCGCCGTTTTACGCCAAGTCCCACGAGAGGCCGATCCCCAATACGTCGTTACAGATCCCCGTCGCCATATCGCCGATCAAGTCAGTCGCCAGGCCGTAGGAGCGAGGAAAACTAAAGAGAGCGACCTTCCAAGGAGGTGAGGCCGCGTGTACTGGAAATCCTCCGTCGACCGCCAAGATGACTGGTAACCAACTAGACGTAATAATAGATAAGAAGCCGATACGTGCTCTAGTAGATTCTGGGGCATCGTTTTCTGTCATATCCGATAAGTATCGCCGATTTTTAAAGAAAGTTCTGTTTGCTGATGCCAAGAGCGTTATGCTGAAAGTTGCGGATGGAAATTTTGTTCGGCCGATAGGGAAATGTGTTTTACGTGTCCGTATAAACAATCGAGAACTGCCTTTTGAATTTATTGTTTTATCACATTGTAGCCATGACGTCATCCTAGGATGGGACTTTTTAGAGGCGTCTCAAGCCGTTATAGACTGTGGACAAAATGAACTTGTTCTAGAAGACATCTGTCGAGACTCCACAACGCCTGACGCCTGAAATTTGTATGCCACCAGAGACTATATACTTAAGCCGCATTCTTTAACTACAATAACAGTATCAGGATATCAAACCCGAGGAGACATAAATGTAGTTCTAGACGGCAGCAAACATTTGCTCTTCGAGAAAAATATTGCTACACCGTCCATGGTATCCACATATCGTAACGGAAAAAGTTATGTCTGGGTTACCAACCTGCAATTCCGAAACCAAATCATCCCTAGAGGAATGTGCATAGGCCAAGCTGAACCACTAAATGAAGGGCATCTATGTGTTATTTCCGACACATCGGGTTGCTTGGATGACCAGCAAGAAACTTCGGAGTCAAAGATGAATTGTTCGTTAATGATGTCACCCGAGTTAAGTGACGAACAGAGAAACAAGCTATCCGAACTACTCCGAAATTTTCTGGGCTTTTCACGAAGACCGACAAGTCGACAGCCGCGAAGACGAATGTGAAACACAGGATTTTTACTGGTGATCATGCTCCAATCAACCAACGAGCCTACAGAGTCTCGCCGACTGAAAGACGCATCATTCATGAAGAGGTTCAGAAAATGCTTGATGAAGGTATCGTCCAACCCTCTGAAAGTCCTTGGTCATCACCCGTTGTGCTCGTAAGAAAAAAAAGACGGTAGTTGGCGTTTTTGCGTCGATTATCGCAAGCTGAATAGCGTCACGAAAAAAGACGTTTATCCTCTGCCTCGTATTGACGATACGCTCGACTGTCTGTAAGGTGCCAAGTTCTTTTCTTCCATGGATCTCCGATCTGGCTATTGGCAAATAGAAATAGACGAAGCGGATCGTGAAAAGACGGCATTTATTACCCCGAAGGCTTATACGAGTTTAAAGTCATGCCGTTTGGTCTCTGTAATGCACCTGCGACCTTCGAGAGAATGATGGACAATTTGCTACGCCATTTTAAATGGACTATGTGTCTTTGTTACCTAGATGACATAATAGTGTTCTCAGAAACTTTTGAAGACCATCTTATACGATTAAGACTTGTTCTAAAATGTCTTCAGGAAGCTGGTATTAAATTAAATTCAAAGAAGTGTCTTTTTGCTGCCCAAGAAGTAAAGATTCTAGGCCATCTTGTATCTAGTAATGGCGTTCGTCCCGATCCCGACAAAATAAAAGCCGTAAGAAATTTTCCCACTCCAAAGAATATACATGACATACGAAGTTTTCTTGGCCTTTGTTCATACTTTAGAAGATTTATTAAAGGTTTCTGTTATCTCGCCGAACCTTTGCAGTCGTTGCTGAAAAGTGGCGTGGAGTTTCATTGGGGTCCTGAAGAGGTGGAAGCATTTCACAGTCTTAAGAAAGCACTTACTTCGGATCCACAGTATTGGGGATGTACGACGAAAGAGCTTCTACAGAAATCCATACTGATGCAAGCGGGTACGGTATTGGATCTGTCCTAGTACAAATTCAGAATAATGTCGAGAAAGTTATAGCATACGCTTCTAGAACTCTGACAAAAGCCGAAAAGAATTATTCCACCACAGAAAGGGAATGTCTTGCCATCGTATGGGCTACCAACAAATTCCGGCCGTACATATTCGGAAAACACTTTACTGTTGTAACTGACCATCATTCCTTGTGCTGGCTCATGAATTTAAAGGATCCTTCAGGAAGGCTTGCCAGATGGGCCCTCCGACTTCAAGAGCATGATTTTGACGTAAAATATAAAACCGGTAAGAAGCATAGTGACGCCGACGCTCTTTCGAGAAATCCAGTGGAAGAGGAAACGGAAACACCAGACAAATTTTTAGCAGTCACGACGGGTATGAACCTTGCGATGGAACAGAAAAAGATCAAGACCTTGCGAAATTAAAACTTTTGAGCAACTCATCCAAAAACGAAGAATTCAGATTCATCGACGGTATCCTTTGCAGGAAGAATTTTGATCCAGATGGAAAGTTGTGGTTACCAGTCATTCCTAAACATCTACGAGCAGACATACTAAGGCACTTTCATGACGCCCCCACCGCAGGACACCTTGGTTTCGCGAAAACTTATGACAGGATTCGCAAGAGATTTTACTGGCCGGGAATGTACCGAAATGTCGTTCGGTATGTCATGCATTGTCGGGAGTGCCAAAGGAGAAAATCCGTTCCTCAACGACCACCTGGACGTTTAGTTCCCATCCCTCCAGCTATAGCTCCTTTCCATCGCATTGGAATTGATCTCCTTGGGAGATTTCCAAAGTCTGCTCATGGAAACAAATGGATAATAGTCTGCACGGATTACTCAACGCGATATGCAATAACAAAAGCCTTGCCGACAGCCGAAGTCGCCGAAATAGCGAAGTTCTTACTTGAAGAAATTGTCCTCAGGCATGGAGCTCCTCGAGTAATTATCACAGATCGTGGAGCCGTCTTTCGATCCAGACTTGTTTCTCTCTCGTCGACTTGTGTAACATTGATCATCGTTTCACAACGGCGTATCATCCCCAAACAAATGGACTGACGGAGCGCTTCAATAAGACCTTGGCCGACATGTTGTCAATGTATGTGGATGTAGAGCAGAAAAAAAATTGGGATGAAATTCTACCATTTGTAACCTTCGCTTATAATACCGCTAAACAAGAGACCACAGGTTTTACGCCGTTCTATTTACTTCATGGTCGTGAAGCGGAAACGACACTAGATACAATGCTACCATTCTGTCCTAACGATTTTGATGACAATAACATCACCAAGATAGCAGCCAGAGCCGAAGAATCACGACAGCTAGCCCGAGTGCACACTCTGAGAGCTCAAGACAAAGATCGTCGACGTTACGATTCCAAACACCAAATGGTTTCCTACGCTCCCGGAGATCTCGTATGGGTTTATACTCAGTGAGAAAAGTCGGTCTCTCCGAAAAACTCTTAAGAAGGTATTTCGGACCGTATCAGGTGCTACGCCGTTTATCAGCCGTGACTTACGCAGTACAAGATTTTGATCCTGCTTCACGAAAAAGAAAACTAAGAGAAGTTGTCCATGTACTGCGTATGAAACCGTACCATGATCCCGCCGAGCAAATCGAAACCGAGGATATTCCTCCCAAAGAATCATACAAAGGACCCATCACTCGTTCCAGAATAAAGACCCTTGAACAAAATGACAGCGGGGCGCTGTCTTCTTTTTCGAGGGGAGCAATGCCGCTCGCATAATTTGCTACAAGTCCCGATAGCCGAGTTGGCAGAGCGTTGGACTGAACTTCCTCAGGTCTCGGGTTCGAATCCCGCCCCCGGCAGATTTATCCAAAGACTGGAATTTTGTTCTCGTTTTTAATGTATTGTTTCTCTAGGTTCTAGATGAATCCAGATCATTCTTTAGAGTGCATACTGGGTATTTCTCGAATATTCCGAAGTGTATAAAAGCAGAGTTCATCGCCAGTTGGGGATGTTCTCAGTCCAGTGTTGTATCGAGCTCCCAGCGTTAGAATAAATCTAATTGTTTGTTTAATTGAACTGTGTACTTCTTTCGAACTCCGTGACAAGTTTGGTGGAGGCGCGGGGTACAATTACGTCAAACGTGGATAATAGCGACAACCTTCGCAGGAGCCTCCGGTTAAGAGGATTATCCCCCGAATTCGGACTGTTAAAAGAAAATAGTAGGAAGAGGACAAAAATGCCGACCGAGCAAGAAGCCAAGCCCGCTGTAGTAACACCTTCGTTACAGCAATGGAGGAGCCCATCGACCTTCCGAGGAGCGCCTGGGGAAGACCCTCTCAAATGGCTTAAAGAGTACGATCGAGTAGCCAACTTTAACAAGTGGGATGACATGATGTGCCTGGCTAACGTTTATTTCTTTCTTGACGGTACTGCGAGACAGTGGTATGTCAACAACGAAGACGCCTTAGATTCCTGGGAAGCGTTTAAAAATGGACTAAGTGGACTTTTCGGTGACCGTCAAAAATATACCAGAAGGGCAGAAGAACAACTAAAATGCCGAGCCCAGCGTTCAGGCGAGTACACAGTCCTACATACAAGGTGTATTAGGACTTTGCCAAGAGGTAAATCCTCTGATGAAAGAAGACGAAAAAGTGTCACACCTAATGAAAGGTGTTGCTGAGGATATTTATCAGGCCCTGTTGACGAGAGAAATCAACGACACAGCAAGTTTTATCAAATGGTGCAACTATATCGAAGATATGAAGCAGAAGAGAGTTGGTCGACCGAAATTTGAAAGGCTTCCAAACGTCGTACCGGTTGCATCCCTGACGGATGAGACTGATTTGGTCTCTCTTATTCGCACAATCGTACGAGAAGAAGTCCATCGACTAGTTAACCAGACGCAAGAATCTTTGGACTCCGATCCCCAATCCTTAGAAGAGATCGTTCAAGACGAAGTTGAAAGGGTTTTGGCCCCAGTGTCAACAAAACCTACAGAAACTAGACCACGACCAACATACGCCGCTGTAACCAGGAAATACAGAGCTCCTGTTCAGAAATTTCCACCTGAACCAAGAAAAACAGATGTGTGGAGAACGGCTGACAACAGACCTGTTTGTTTCCACTGCGGACGTCCTGGACATGTAATGCGCTACTGCCGAGAGAGAAAGGCTGTCTTTGACAACTCTCGAAACCGCCGACGGAACTTCGACGACGTTGGCACTGAAGAAGAAATACGCCGACCAAACTCTTCTCGCCGTTTTACGCCAAGTCCCACGAGAGGCCGATCCCCAATACGTCGTTACAGATCCCCGTCGCCATATCGCCGATCCAGTCAGTCGCCAGGCCGTAGGAGCGAGGAAAACTAAAGAGAGCGACCTTCCAAGGAGGTGAGGCCGCGTGTACTGGAAATCCTCCGTCGACCGCCAAGATGACTGGTAACCAACTAGACGTAATAATAGATAGGAAGCCGATACGTGCTCTAGTAGATTCTGGGGCATCGTTTTCTGTCATATCCGATAAGTATCGCCGATTTTTAAAGTAAGTTCTGTTTGCTGATGCCAAGAGCGTTATGCTGAAAGTTGCGGATGGAAATTTTGTTCGGCCGATAGGGAAATGTGTTTTACGTGTCCGTATAAACAATCGAGAACTGCCTTTTGAATTTATTGTTTTATCACATTGTAGCCATGACGTCATCCTAGGATGGGACTTTTTAGAGGCGTCTCAAGCCGTTATAGACTGTGGACAAAATGAACTTGTTCTAGAAGACATCTGTCGAGACTCCACAGCGCCTGACGCCTGGAATTTGTATGCCACCAGAGACTATACACTTAAGCCGCATTCTTTAACTAGAATAACAGTATCAGGATATCAAACCCGAGGAGACATAAATGTAGTTCTAGACGGCAGCAAACATTTGCTCTTCGAGAAAAATATTGCTACACCGTCCATGGTATCCACATATCGTAACGGAAAAAGTGATGTCTGGGTTACCAACCTGCAGTTTCGAAACCAAATCATCCCTAGAGGAATGTGCATAGGCCAAGCTGAACCACTAAATGAAGGGCATCTATGTGTTATTTCCGACACATCGGGTTGCTTGGATGACCAGCAAGAAACTTCGGAGTCACAGATGAATTGTTCGTTAATGATGTCACCCGAGTTAAGTGACGAACAGAGAAACAAGCTATCCGAACTACTCCGGAAATTTTCTGGGCTTTTCACGAAGACCGACAAGTCGACAGCCGCGAAGACGAATGTGAAACACAGGATTTTTACTGGTGATCATGCTCCAATCAACCAACGAGCCTACAGAGTCTCGCCGACTGAAAGACGCATCATTCATGAAGAGGTTCAGAAAATGCTTGATGAAGGTATCGTCCAACCCTCTGAAAGTCCTTGGTCATCACCCGTTGTGCTCGTAAGAAAAAGACGGTAGTTGGCGTTTTTGCGTCGATTATCGCAAGCTGAATAGCGTCACGAAAAAAAGACGTTTATCCTCTGCCTCGTATTGACGATACGCTCGACTGTCTGAAAGGTGCCAAGTTCTTTTCTTCCATGGATCTCCGATCTGGTTATTGGCAAATAGAAATAGACGAAGCGGATCGTGAAAAGACGGCATTTATTACCCCCGAAGGCTTATACGAGTTTAAAGTCATGCCGTTTGGTCTCTGTAATGCACCTGCGACCTTCGAGAGAATGATGGACAATTTGCTACGCCATTTTAAATGGACTATGTGTCTTTGTTACCTAGATGACATAATAGTGTTCTCAGAAACTTTTGAAGACCATCTTATACGATTAAGACTTGTTCTAAAATGTCTTCAGGAAGCTGGTCTTAAATTAAATTCAAAGAAGTGTCTTTTTGCTGCCCAAGAAGTAAAGATTCTAGGCCATCTTGTATCTAGTAATGGCGTTCGTCCCGATCCCGACAAAATAAAAGCCGTAAGAAATTTTCCCACTCCAAAGAATATACATGACATACGAAGTTTTCTTGGCCTTTGTTCATACTTTAGAAGATTTATTAAAGGTTTCTGTTATCTCGCCGAACCTTTGCAGTCGTTGCTGAAAAGTGGCGTGGAGTTTCATTGGGGTCCTGAAGAGGTGGAAGCATTTCACAGTCTTAAGAAAGCACTTACTTCGGATCCCAGTATTGGGGATGTACGACGAAGAGCTTCTACAGAAATCCATACTGATGCAAGCGGGTACGGTATCGGATCTGTCCTAGTACAAATTCAGAATAATGTCGAGAAAGTTATAGCATACGCTTCTAGAACTCTGACAAAAGCCGAAAAGAATTATTCCACCACAGAAAGGGAATGTCTTGCCATCGTATGGGCTACCAACAAATTCCGGCCGTACATATTCGGAAAACACTTTACTGTTGTAACTGACCATCATTCCTTGTGCTGGCTCATGAATTTAAAGGATCCTTCAGGAAGGCTTGCCAGATGGGCCCTCCGACTTCAAGAGCATGATTTTGACGTAAAATATAAAACCGGTAAGAAGCATAGTGACGCCGACGCTCTTTCGAGAAATCCAGTGGAAGAGGAAACGGAAACACCAGACAAATTTTTAGCAGTCACGACGGGTATGAACCTTGCGATGGAACAGAAAAAAGATCAAGACCTTGCGAAATTAAAACTTTTGAGCAACTCATCCAAAAACGAAGAATTCAGATTCATCGACGGTATCCTTTGCAGGAAGAATTTTGATCCAGATGGAAAGTTGTGGTTACCAGTCATTCCTAAACATCTACGAGCAGACATACTAAGGCACTTTCATGACGCCCCCCACCGCAGGACACCTTGGTTTCGCGAAAACTTATGACAGGATTCGCAAGAGATTTTACTGGCCGGGAATGTACCGAAATGTCGTTCGGTATGTCATGCATTGTCGGGAGTGCCAAAGGAGAAAATCCGTTCCTCAACGACCACCTGGACGTTTAGTTCCCATCCCGCCAGCTATAGCTCCTTTCCATCGCATTGGAACTGATCTCCTTGGGAGATTTCCAACGTCTGCTCATGAAAACAAATGGATAATAGTCTGCACGGATTACTCAACGCGATATGCAATAACAAAAGCCTTGCCGACAGCCGAAGTCGCCGAAATAGCGAAGTTCTTACTTGAAGAAATTGTCCTCAGGCATGGAGCTCCTCGAGTAATTATCACAGATCGTGGAGCCGTCTTTCGATCCAGACTTGTTTCTCTCTCGTCGACTTGTGTAACATTGATCATCGTTTCACAACGGCGTATCATCCCCAAACAAATGGACTGACGGAGCGCTTCAATAAGACCTTGGCCGACATGTTGTCAATGTATGTGGATGTAGAGCAGAAAAATTGGGATGAAATTCTACCATTTGTAACCTTCGCTTATAATACCGCTAAACAAGAGACCACAGGTTTTACGCCGTTCTATTTACTTCATGGTCGTGAAGCAGAAACGACACTAGATACAATGCTACCATTCTGTCCTAACGATTTTGATGACAATAACATCGCCAAGATAGCAGCCAGAGCCGAAGAATCACGACAGCTAGCCCGAGTGCACACTCTGAGAGCTCAAGAAAAGATCGTCGACGTTACGATTCCAAACACCAAATGGTATCCTACGCTCCCGGAGATCTCGTATGGGTTTATACTCCAGTGAAAAAGTCGGTCTCTCCGAAAAACTCTTAGAAGGTATTTCGGACCGTATCAGGTGCTACGCCGTTTATCAGCCGTGACTTACGCAGTACAAGATTTTGATCCTGCTTCACGAAAAGAAAACTAAGAGAAGTTGTCCATGTACTGCGTATGAAACCGTACCATGATCCCGCCGAGCAAATCGAAACCGAGGATATTCCTCCCAAAGAATCATACAAAGGACCCATCACTCGTTCCAGAATAAAGACCCTTGAACAAAATGACAGCGGGGTGCTGTCTTCTTTTTCGAGGAGCAATGCCGCACGCATAATTTGCTACAAGTCCCGATAGCCGAGTTGGCAGAGCGTTGGACTGAACTTCCTCAGGTCTCGGGTTCGAATCCCGGCCCCCGGCAGATTTATCCAAAGACTGGAATTTTGTTCTCGTTTTTAATGTATTGTTTCTCTAGGTTCTAGATGAATCCAGATCATTCTTTAGAGTGCATACTGGGTATTTCTCGAATATTCCGAAGTGTATAAAAGCAGAGTTCATCGCCAGTTGGGGATGTTCTCAGTCCAGTGTTGTATCGAGCTCCCAGCGTTAGAATAAATCTAATTGTTTGTTTAATTGAAACTGTGTACTTCTTTTTCGAACTCCGTGACAATATTATTTACAATTTTTGTAAAAGAAAAAAGAGACGGAGTGAAACATACCAGTAAGTTTGAAGGTCAAATATATGGTAATCAAAAGTAGTATTTAGGGGTTAAGAGAAACATAAAAAAATCTCTCATCGCGTGGGATTACAGCAAAGCAAACAAAATGTCTTTTTTTTTTTTTTGGTTTATAGGATCAAAGATAGCTAATGAGCGTTTGAAGTGGAATCTTCTATTTTGATGATCACCAGATGATACGTAACAATTATATGAGTATAAATGTGTATTTTTTATTATGTCAAGAAATAATTTTTGTTTTTACTTCATTTCCAAAAAATTATTTTTAAGCCTTTTATTTTCAATATGCTCTCGTCCCCCTTGCAGGGTTCCCACGCCCCTCAGGGGGCGCGCCCTACAGTTTGAGAAACGCTGGTCTAGCCGGTATTCTTACATAACATAATACATATTGTTATGGAATGTTTTTAGACTTTTGTTCTCTTCAATACCAAATGGGTATTGTAGCCAGAAAAGATGTCTTGCAGTTTAAGAACGAATAAACTATTCAATAATGATGAAAAAACACAAGTGATCTTGGCACATCAAAAATTACGCTATTTTTGTTTTGTGTGTGTGAGGAAAATGAAAACTGTTACTTTTTCTAAAGATTTGCTTTGATTTAGGGCAATGAAGTAGAGTATGTGTATATATGCATGTATATACATATACACATAATATATGCATATAAATGTATGTGCGTGGAAGTATGTCTAGTGACGATAACTTTATGGCAGAGTTGAAATATTTCAGCAACTTTTAAACATAAAAGTTAAAGCATTGTTTATAGTTTTGTTGGCTCCGTTTGGCTTAGAGGTAGCGCTCCGCTCCATACGTCTAAGGTTGTGGGTTCGCTTCTGGCTGGGTCGATAGATTTTCTGAATGCGAAAATCTTAGGCACGCATATTATGTGGCATGTAAAATAAATCCCTTGAATATCAATTTGGCTCTGGTAATCTTGACAAACTTAACATCCAGCGAGTTTGAATTATAACTTAATTTGAGCATCTAAATTGGGTTGCGAGAGCCGCCACTAGATGGTGCCACCACTGAAATGGCTCTCACATTTGGAGACCTGTCATTGTCTGCAAAGGCTTAATCTCTAACATGCAGCCCATAGGAAAAATAGTTATCGTTGACTTATTTACAATTAACAACAAATTCTAATGCTTTAAAGGATAAAAAGAAGCCTGAAAGGAATATTTCTGCCTGGAATTTTGTATGTTTGTCTGGAAGTTCTATTGTACGTTATTCTTAAAAAATCGTTGTAGTAAAATTTAATTTCAATATTATTAACATGGAGTTTTAAACGAAAGTTCCTGCTCAACTAGCTTCACACTAACCACCCTTCTCTCGCCATCAGAATTCATGTTTACGCCGATTTTTTTGTCCTATAGCTTACACCTATACAGGTTTTTGTCCGTTCAGCTTAAATTTTACTTCTAGAAAGGATTTTCCTTACACTCTGGACATTCTGCCTCTTAAATGGCTATTCGAAAAAAGTTGGAGATATTTTTCAAGAATGTTTATTTCACGCTGTTTTGTGAAAATATTCAAAAAATCAACCTTTGTGAACATTCGTTTCGTCTCTACGACTTCGGCTACTTTTTTACGCTAGTTTGAGCCGTCTGGTGACATATGTGACTAAGTTCGTCGCATATTTACGAATTCAGCGTTTTCTTATGATTGCGTCTCATGGCTGTCGGAGGTCAACAGAAGGTATCAGAATTCTTTACAACGGGATGAGGATCTGACGTCATATCCTTAAAATAATCGATTCTGAAATCGATACTGTACTCAACTCTTAATTTAAAGTGAGAAAGATTTCTAAATCGGAGACTTTTCTGAAGTAAACTATCGGTGTGGGTAAACGAATTTTGAACTTACTCTCAATCTCTGTTCCTTAAATATTTATTATCAGCCTAATTTACAAACAGGTGCTAGGCATACAGTCTTCAACATTTCCCTTTTTCTTTAATCGTTTTGGTGGGTAAATTCACATAATCAGCTTAAGTCATGTCTCTTGCCAATTGAGTCTTCTTAGTGGACAAGATCTAATAAGATTGATTATGTGTTTACTTTCCAACTAAAGCGACCAAAAAAAGGAAATATTGGTATGCCTAGCACGATATAAATATTTAAGGTAGGTGAGAGGCGCTCGAAATCTGTTTGCGTACTTCGAAAGAGCGGTAAATCTTTCTTAAGAGTAAGGCTATTTGTGGCGCATTTCAGGAAATCATTGACACAAGGATATGACGTCGATCCTCATCCGCAGCAAAATTCCATTACCCCGACCTCCATTTGTGTCCTTCAAACGTAGTTCGTAAAATGCGACAGGCATAGTCGCCCATGTCGCCGGGCGGCTTCAAACAGCGGCAAAAAACCCGGCCGAGAGGCGTCATGAGACAACAGTGTTCAAGGTGACACGGATATTTTCACCAAAGGCAGCGAAAATGTGTCTGAAAACATCTTCCCGGCTTTCGATAACACAAAATCGCTCTGAAGTAAGCTGAACAGTTCTAGCTATAGTGTAAGCTATAGGATCGGCGTAGACAGCAATTCTGATAATGAAAAGTGATTGGAATATTGGCTTGAGGAAAAGGGGCTGGTTTTTCCATGTTGTAATATTGAGAATTAAATTACGCACGGCGATTTTCAGAGTGGCGACCGCGAAGAACGCCGGACAAACATGCAAAATTCCAGGCAAGTGACGAATAACATCAAAGCTGTTAAATTTGTTGTTGAGTAACAGTAAGTCGGCGGCGCTATTTTTCACCCGTAACCAACTGCCAGGTACGTTAGTCTCCAATATTGAGCCATTTCAGTGATTGACTTTCATTATCTCAATTGGCGTATACTGACTTTAGATGCTCAAGTAGTTCGCAATTCTCGTACTGGATTGTTCATTGTCAGCTACCGGGCAAATCAGTTTACGTAGCATAATGTGCGTGCTAAGATTTTCAAGCGTTCAAAAATGCAATGGAACTCCGGCTCAATAGGCTCTGAACGTATGGGCTGAGACATACCTCAAACCAACAGCCCGCAAACAATCTTTTAACTCTTTTAATGTTTAAAGTTGCGCAATATTTCAACTCTCATAGCGCTCGTCATATATGCATATATTCGACGGCATGTAACGCTATGCGTACTCTTCACATGCTCTAAACTCATGCTCCTGGAAATCGAAGCGGAAACTTTTAGAGAAAAGTAACGGTTCATTTCTCACACATAACAACGGCTGTTTTGATTGTGCCCAGCACTGACGTTTTTCATCGTGACCGAATGTTCGATAGTTCGTAAACTGCAAAGACGGCTACAGCTGACGTGAAAGAAGAACAAGGTCTAGTATAGCTGTGATATGTTAAACCAGAATACCACAGACTCCAAACTTTGGCACCCCTGGAGGAAGTGGAACTGAAATATTAATAAAGGCTTAAAAATAATTTTTGGGATAATAAATAAAGTATTTCTGACATAATAAAATACATTCTCTCATGTGTTCACATCTGATGATGCATCAAAAATAGAGATTCCACTTTCAAGCTTGCTCATTATCTTTGATCTACTCAAACCAAGACATTTTGTTTAACGCTAACTGATCCCCGCGCCGAAGATTTTTGTTTATAACGGCACAAAACCATAACGTTACCACCTGTTTATTTTCAAACTTACTGTCGCTCAAAATCTCTCTTTGCAAAGAAGTAGTCATCATGATTCGAAAGAGTACGGATGGGCCCATTCACAACGCTGAGACTCGGCTGGCACGCTGGTTCATCCCCGGCGGCGCGATAGTATACGCTTCGGAATATTCGAATACGGTATGCATTCACAAAGAATGATCTGGATTCTAGAACCTGGAAAACAACCGATGAAAAACGGAACAATTCGGTCTTTCGACAAATCTGCCGGAGACGAGAGGGTCCAACGGCAACATCGGCAGCAGAATATGCGTCCCCTCGAAAGACCGGCGCTTCCTCTCTGCATCGAAATCTTCTGGAGACGTGATGGAGTCGCGGAGGAATATCCTCGGTTTCGACGCTCGGCAGTTCAGCCTGGTCGCCGCGTACGTGGTTGGCTTCTTGGATTAATCGTATTGAGATCAAAATCTTGGCTGCTGCGTAATCACGGCAACGGCGTAGCCTGTTGTCGAAACACCTTCTTAGAGTTTTCGGAGAACGGCGCACTCTTCGCGGATGCTCAAACCCATGCAGCATCAGGCGTGGGATTACTACCCCGGTGTTTTCGGAGATGTTTTTGCGTCATTTCTTGACACTACTCAGTGCTGCACTCGGCAATATCGTATTCTCGCTCACATATGGCGTCGACAAAATCGTTAGAATATTTGCATTACATTGTCGGGTGATAGTTTCTCTTCACGGCTTCATGAAGGCGCAAAACCTGTGGTCTTGTTTAGCATTATGGCGAGAAGGTTACATCGTTTGTCCCAGCACCGCGCTCTTCCGTCAGCCATTGACGGCATGTCGACCAGATCTTGTAATAAAATCGTCCCGGGGATGATGAAGAACGATGATCAATGTTGTCGTTTCGAGAAGTCTGGCGAGACGGCACTCATTACTCGGCATGCTTACTGGTTTTATTTCTTCAAGTAAGAAGACTTCGCTATTTCGACTTCGGCTGTCGGCAAGGCACTGATGTGCACCTCGCGACAGTATCGTGCAGGTAATATCCCGACTGTTCATCGAGCGGGCGTTGGAAATGTCCCAGGAAGATCGATTCCAATGGAAAAGAGCCGCCAGACTGGAGGGTGAAGATAAACGTCCAGGTGACGTTGGCGGGCTGGTTACTCTCCTTTGGCCCCGACAATGTCATACCGAACGGCATTTCGGCCCATTCCGATAATATCTGCTTGCGGGCTCATGGCTCAAATTGTTTTCGTCGAAAGTCTTACTTTAATATGTGCCAGCAAACAGATGGTAATCGCAACTTCCATCTGGATCAAATTCTTTCCTACAGATACCGTCATTAGTCTGAGCTAACAAGATTTTTTGAATGAGTTGGTTGTTTAGATCCCGATCTTTTTCTGTTCCATCTGGAGTTCGCTGCGTGACTGCTAAGGCGATAAATTTCCACTGCTCTTCCGCAGTTTCTCGAGAAAGGCACGATGACATCTCCTTTAACGCGGTTTTACACGTCGAAATCTCAATAGCCCCAGAACCTCTGGCAAACTTGCTCTGGTCCTTCGTGAGGCCAGCGGATGGTCATGCAACGTCAGATATACGGCCGGAAAATTCCAGCGATGTAGGCATTCTTTATCTGACGGAATAGGCTTTTGTCGAGTTCAAACTCTGGTTGGGGCGAATCCATGCCATGCCGCTACCATCGGTATGGTTTCTGGCAAATAACTCGTCGTACATCCCCAATGTGGATCAGCTCTTTTCTTGGGCAACGTCACTCACTCTTCGGGACGAAACTCCACTTTCAGCAACGATTCGACGAAACAGCAATAAATCGGCTTTACAAGAGAACAGGCAAAGAAGCTTTCGCATGTCGTATTTAACGAGATTGAATTTCTTGCGGCACAACTGTCGGATCGCACCGTGCTAAGATGGCCTAAATCGGGTAATACCGGCTTCCTGAAGACGTTTTGCGCACAGATGTAATCGGCATAAGTGATTGACAAAGAACAAGCGAGAACACTATTATGTCATCTAGCTAAGGCACATGATCATTCCAAGCTCAATAAATGTCCACATCATCTCTCGAGTCTGGAGTATACAGACCAAACGGCATGACTCATGCTAGAACTTTCCGCGATCACCTAAGATATTTCTGACCCGCCAACTCGAGACAGTGAAA
This sequence comes from Trichonephila clavipes, assembly GCA_019973935.1. Taxonomy (NCBI): domain Eukaryota; kingdom Metazoa; phylum Arthropoda; class Arachnida; order Araneae; family Nephilidae; genus Trichonephila; species Trichonephila clavipes. Next base: position 439,576 of record BMAU01020087.1, read on the forward strand.
GCTGACCCGAACGGTCGGCGCGTCGTGTGCGAGGCGAGATAGGCGTCTTTTTAAACCAGGCGCTGGCTTTACTCGACAGAAAGCCACTCCCCGTCTTTGCAACGGGTAGGCTCAGCGTCACACTCAGCATTTTCTGAACATAATTTCATGGTGACAAGTAACCGGTCGGCGGCGTTCTGTATACTTGACGAACATGACTCATCTGTGTTTCAAATCGATAACTCGTGAAAAGCGAAGCTTCGGGTAGTCGGGTAACTGACCTCTGTTCGTCGCCTTTCGAATGTTAACGAGGCAATTCATCTTTTGACTCGAGGGTTGCTGGGTCATCAAGCAACCTGAAGCATAGATGCCCTTTCATTTATTTTGTCCTCTAGGAGACTCAGACTGATTTCGAAACCCGGGTTAACCCAGACGCAACTTTCGTTTACATGTATTCTATATGAACGATGTAACATATTTTACTCGAGCAAATGTTCTTGCTGCAAATCTCAAGGAAACTATTTATGCTCCTCGGTTTGATATCTGATACTGTTATTGTGGATAAGAATAAACTAATATATGGTCTCTGTTGACATACGAAACGTCAGGCGTTGTGGAAGTCATTATTAGAACAATTCATTCACGATCTGCGGCGAAGTTCACCTCTAGGACCTGACGTCATGTGCCCACAATGTGATAAAGCAATAATTCAGACAGTTGCTCGATGTGAAACACCTGTCGACCCATTCAACAATCGCAACTTTCAGCATAACTAGCAACATCGTGACAAGACTTTCTTTTTAGATGGAAGATAATTTCAGCTCTGCTGGAAGTCGATGTATCTATTACTGATCTGGTTGAGCAGTACGCGACACTCACCTCGCTGAAGGTCGCTATACTGGTTTTCACTAAAACTCCTGACCTGTCGGCGTCTGAGTCTGCCAACGACGTATTGAATAACCTGAAGGCGCTGCGGAAGCGAAGATTCAGTCGGCATGCTGTCATCGCCGTCGGCATTTCGAAAATGCTGTGCTGATATGTCCAGGTTTTACGATCTGACTGGCACGAATCTGACCCGTCTGGTTCTCCCTCTGTTTTCTTGACCGGGTGAAGGTTTACTGAGCTCTGTATTCCTGATTTTAGCGGCGTATGTGATCGTGGTCTGGTTTCTCGGCAGGTTTTGATGACGCTGGGCGCAAATTACCCTTCAGCACTGGAACGATCTCTTCCCAGGGCCGGGGATCGGGAATCGCGTCTGTTAACAGTCGATGGACTACGATATGCGAGTAGGACAAATCCTCATCCGTCGAGAGTACAACCGGCTGAAAGCTCATTGCCTCTTCGTACTGGTACCGACTGATAAAGCTGTATCGATGATCAACTGAAGACACCTGATAAATATCTCGGCAGCACCTGCGGCCAGGTGTGTTTGCGCAGGTGATGCCGTCAGTACGCGGCAGGGTATCTATTGCCAGTATCTTCAGGGCTGTACTCTCGCCTGGAGAGCGCACGATGAGCTCGGCTGCAGTTGTTTAGCCCTGCCCTTCTGACGTTTTTCTAGCAATCCGATTTTTAAACTTCCCAGGAAACGATCTTCGTTCTACTACTGTCTCGCGGCTACCGTCGAAGAAGAGCGTTAATGACATCATGTCCCTTCCAAAGTTGACTTCCTCGATGCCCTTAACAGGGGGTCTTTCCCCCGAGCGCTCTCAGATTTCCATTGCTAGCGGCGAAGATTACTACGGCCAGGCTTGTGCTGATCATGCATTTGTCTCAACCTACTGACGACGTCGGTAGGATAATCTCTTGTCAGGCTCCTGGAGAAGGTTGTCGTGTCGTTTGTTCGGTGTACTCCCGCGCTTCGTATTCGAAGAAAGTACGCAGTTTCAATAAACAGGCGATTGGTTTGTTCTGGCGCTGGACTTCATTCTGGCTGGTGCTTTTTCGCCACGCTTCGGGTATTCGAGAAATACCGGTAATACGCAAGAATGATGCAGTTCATCTGGGAACACAAACAATACATTAAAGCACGAAGACAAAATTCCGATAACTGGTTAAATCTGCCGAGTTGACCCGGTAACGCTTCTTTGCGCTATCGAAGAGGCAACAATGGCGACAGCCTCGAGAAATCATTACGTTCGAAGAATCTTTCTGGGGCAGATCACTGTATGATTCTTTGGGAGAATATCCTCGATTTAAATCATTTCTGTGCGGTACGTGGACAACTTCTCTTTGGACACGCTTTTCTTGGATCAAAATGACGCTGATAAGTAGCGCGATCGAAATACCTATTGCATTTTCGGGTTCGCTTTCTCGCCTGGAGTATAAACCCATGCAGGCTCTTTCGGGAACAGAGCCACCATTTGTGGTGAACCGTCGACGTCTTTGTACTTTCGGGTTATTACGCTAAGGCGCAGCTACTATTTCTGCGGCATAGCCCGGCGTGTTGATAAGAAATGGGTAGGTGAAGATATTGCTTTGTATCTGAGTATGGGTTTGCTGCATTCGCCAATGGCCTCTGCGGCTTTGTGATTGACAGCATTATAAGCGAAGGTTACAAATATTGAATTTCATCCCCAATTTTTGCATCCCACATCCACGTATGACGCATGTCGACAGATGACGTCTTATGGCAAATCGATCATTGTTCGGGAATACCGCCAGTTATTGACTGATCAATGATACACTGAAATCAGGCTGAAGAGATGAATAACAGATCGAAAGATACGATCTATTGACTCGAGGGAGCTCATGCTGGTTTCTTTCTTCGAAGTAGAACACTTCGCCACGGCAAACTTTGTCGTACTGTACGAACAATTATCCATTTGTTTTCATGAGCAGACGTGGAAATCTCCCAAGAAGATCGATTCCAATGCGATGGAAAAAGGCGGTGATAGACCAGCGGACCTCCTTTGGCTCGTAATACATGCTGTTGCTCTGGCTGTTATTTTCATTGCATTCCCGGCCAGTAAGATCTGCGAATCACGTCGCTTTCGCCCGAAGACAGGTGTCTACACGACGAATAATGCGCTAATATGTCGCAGCAAACAAATGTTGTAATCTTCCATCGATTCTTTCACCTGAGATTCAAATCGACAATCAGTATTTACTGTTTTTGAATGATTGCTCAAAGGCACAATTTCTGGGTCTTGATCTTTTCTGTTCCATATCGCAAGGATTATTCGTGACTCTTGCTTGTCTGGTGTTTCCATTTCCTCCACTGATTTCTCGCGTCACCCATAACTTACGGTTTTATATTTTGCGATCAAATCATTAACAACTGGAGAGCACCATAGCCCTGAGATCGCACAGAGGCCTTTAGATGATCGGCAAATTGTTTTCGAAAGACACAGCAGCTTCGCTATGACGGTGGGTAATTCTTTTCTAATCGGGGATCGAGAAGCGTAATCTTTGCAACACTGGGCATTGTCTGAATTTGTACTTTTGGGACGAATCCAACCGCCCCCTTCCTCCATCAGTATGGTTTCTGTAAAACTCTTTTTCGTCATCCATCCCCAATGCTTTCTTAAGACTGTGGGAAATAGCTCCCTCAGAGAAACTGACCTTTTCGGCAGTAATTCGTGATAACAGAAAACCAACTTTAATCTTCTAAGAAATGAACAAGGTAAATGCATGTCATGTATATTCTTTGGGTGAAATCTCTTGCGGCTTTTTTATTTGTCGGGTTGAGCCGCACCGACCCTAGATACAAGATGGCCTAGAAAATCTTTACTTCTGGGCAACAAGCGCTGGGGCCTGAGCCAACACCGCTTCCTAGTACCGATGCCGTAGATTATAAAGATGATTATTTCAAAAGTTTCATCGTCTGGGTCCATTTAAATATCCCATCGAAGATTTCGGAGTATACAGAGACAAACATTGTTTTAAACTCAAACAGCAATACTAGAGCGTAAATGCCCGAATAACTTTCACGATCCGCTTCGTCTCATTTCTACCTTGTGTATCGAGTGTGGAAAAGAAAGACTGACCCTAATTTTGATCGGCATCGCAGCCGGGCAGAAGATAAACGTCTTTTCGTGACTTCGCTTTTGCGACGCCAACCGTCTTTCTTACGACACAACGGAAGTGAAGGAGCACGAGACGATGCATCAAGCATTTCTGAACCTCTTCATGAAATGATACTCGCGAACTCTGTAAACTAGACTGACGACAGGCATGATCACCGGCTCTGTGTTTACGATAAATAACTGCTCGTCGACTTGTCATTAATATTAAAGCCCGGAAATACAGACAACACTGCGTTCAGATAAGCGGCACCTAAATTCCTCGTCAGCGATATTCATCTTTGACTCCGAGAGTTTCTTGCTGATAAATCAACTGACCCGATGACGTCATTTAACAGATACCCGCGAATGATTCAGCGGCTATGCACGACAGAGACGATTTGTCGGGAAACCGGAATTTGAGCATAGCTTTTTCGACCACATTGTGTGGATACCATGAACGAACAACAACAATATTTTTCTCGGCAAATGTTGCTATATCTAAACTATGTCTCCTCGGGTTATCTGATACTATTATTGTGAATGAAAACCAAATATAATATATAGTCTGGTAACGCAGCTAAAGCGGAGCCAATACAGATATTCTTCTAGAACTAGGTTTTATCTCACTAACGGCCCCAGGCTACACCTCTAAAGACCCATCCTGGACGTGACGTCATAACTAATGTGAGAAACAAACAATAGTAAAGGCATTGTTTGCTACGAACGCATGCGGCTATCGACGAGCAAATTTCAATCACCTTTCGGCATGTCTTAATCGGCACTAGCGAACTGCAAAAATCGTGAATACTATCGAACTATGTTGAAAACGTGCCTAATATCAGAAGTCGATAACATCTATTATTACGTCTGGTGATTACCGGTCATCTTGACATTTCCGGCCTGACTCACCTCTTGAAGATAAACTATAACAGTTTTCCTCGCTCCTACGGCACGGCGACACGATCGGCGCACTTTTTGATATGGCGACATCTGTGTTGTAGATCGACTCTCGTGAGACTTGGCATATAAGGCGGCGGGAAATAAACATATTCTAACGGTAACGATAGATCATCATTTCATTTGTCGGGTTGCGTCACGGTGGAAAACAAGCTGAATGCTGACCCCGTCGGCCGTTCTCCACACATTGTTTTCTTCCCGGTCCGGGTGAATTTCTGAACGAAGGCTCGTATTCCTGATTTGGCGGCAGTGGTGATCTGGGTTTGCAGCCGGGTTTTACGGCAACAAGATCTTTCTTCTGAAGATTGAGGGATCGTAAGATTCTTTGCGTCTGGTTAACTAGTCGATGGACTATCGACGCGATGTGCGAACAAGAAGGATTAAATCATTCTCATCCGTCGAGATGCAACCGGCCACGGCATTTGAAGCTGCTTTCGGAACCGGTCGCAACCTAATACCCCTTTCATATCTTCGATATAATTGCGCCATTTAAAACTTGTCTCATTTCTCTCGTCAACGGGCCTGACAAGTAATCTTTCGGCAACACCTTTTCGACCAGGTGTGACGCACTGGAATAATAACGGACATAACTGACGAAATCTATTGCACCTTTGTATCGTCGGGACTATACTCGCTTACAGACGCGAGCTCGGCATTTTTGGTTTAATACCCTTCTGGTGTACATTTTTGACGGTCTCCGCCACTGGCCTTTCCCGAATCTAGGCGTCTTCGTTGTTGACATACCATATATCGCTGATACCGGCGAAAGAAAGGCGTTCAGCCAGGCACATCGCTAATCGTCCCCTTCAATTAAGTTGCTCAGTCATTGCTCTTTAGCTTCGTTGAAAATTTAGGCAGCTCTCGGGTCGATGAGCTTCGCCAGCGGCGAGGTCTTTGCTCGGTCGGCATTTTAACGGTCGAATTCGGGGATCGCGGCGACTCCGAAGGTGTCATCCAGTTTGGCATGCCCGCATATAAGCGATTTCGGCTTGCAGTTTCAATTAGACAAACAATTAGACTTTATTCTACAGCGCTGGAGATCGACTCCCAACACTGGACTGAGGCATCCCAACTGGCGACCAGACTTCTGCTTTCCCTTTCGAGAAACCTATTCGGCCCATGCTTAAGGAATGATCTGGATTCATCAGAAACCTGGAAGCAATACATTAAGCGAAGGAACGAAAATTCCGGTGGCTGGATCTGCCGGGGCAGATTCGAACACGGTCAACTCTTAGCAACGGCTTTATCGAACTTGTGGCTGGAAACCCGCTAGAATGCGCATCTGCTGAGCCACTTCTTACTGGCCGCGATACTGAGACATATTGAAGGCTTTGAAGGTATTTGGCACAAATCCTGTTTTATGGTATTCTGGCGTAGCATATAATACATAATGAAAAACGTTTTAGAATTGAAACCGATATTTTTATTGGTGCTAAGTGACCCGGCTGCATGGTACAAAGAAATACGAAAATCGTAATTTCTGAGGCTGTTCGTTAACGCTTCAGATTACTTGCCGAGCAATCTGTTGGAACTGTCTTAATAAGGAACAAGCGAATATTTCACAAATGAGCTCTCTGGAAGTGGCATACATTTTTAACAATCGAAGTACTGGACACGATCGAGTTCCCAGCGTGACAGTTACCGATTCAAACTACTATGTGAGCATATTACGCTTCCCTCGTAATTGAATAATTTTGTGGTAATGTTATGGAGCTTTTATGTGGTTTATAAATCAGATGGCAGATATACGAAATGAATCTGTATTCTCTGAGGAGTAGCGATCGAAATTGAAGAATCTGCTGGCATAACAACATAATTATCCAGATAACAAAGTAAATATGAAAAGCGACAGACTGAACGTTTGAGGGGATGACTGGCCAGTCTTTGCTGCTTTCTGTAGTCCAGCAGTTACAAACGCTGTCAGCACAAGGCGGATGGTTCAGGTGATGTTTGTAGTCGTCAGGCAAGCTACATTAACAATGTCATTTTACTGGAAATACCGTTTACAGCGAAAGTGTCGGCGTAAAGATTTTGACTGAGACACTATTAAATCCTTTAGGCGAACATATTTTCTCTTGAGTAAATTTACTGGAGACTATGATTTCCATCGATAACATAATGCAAAATAGTTATAAAGCAAATTATAGTTTGAAAACAAACAAAATCCGCTTTATAGTGAGATCGAGCTTAGAAACAAAAAACCAAATAAACTGTACTTAAAGCAACACAAAATTTAATACTTTATCTTGACAATTATTGCAGTTGTATGATCGCGTGTACAGCCAAAGTTTATTATTATTGCATTCATTATTTGGGAGGAAGAACAACAAAAACCCCTTGATTGAAAAACAAGATGCATCAATGTGAAAAGTTTGAACCACTGGGCCAGTGAATAAATTGAATGTTTGTAGGATCAAATAGCTTCAAGCTAGATATTGTGTTATCGAGGATCGTAACGAAGCTTATCAATCTCCGCCGTTTAACGGGGCGGCATGTCTGTCAGGCTGTTCGTTTGCAATATTATCATTTCGATGCATTGGGTCGCCAAACAAATGAGTATATATATATATAATATGTAATATGTAATATACATATGTATATATATATATAAATGAATCGCTCACTGATATCTATGAGACACAAGGCTCACTATCCTTTATTCAACATGAAATGTCCAGGCACCCAATCAATGCAACAGACAACCTTAGGAATAGCGGGACTAAAAGTTTGGTGCTAGCCCGGCCTTCTCACTATGGTACGTCACATAATGTAGAAGAGTAATATTAGGAGAACTATGTAAATAAGGTACAACTATACTGTAAAAACTAACGTGATAAAGTAGCTACTGTCTGGCTGTAGACCAAAGAGAATAGATACTGGAAAATAAACAGACTTACTTCGTGAGATATCAACTTTGGTATGTTTCCCATAAGCCTAACTGGAAGATATCAGTACCGCCAAAGTTAAAAATATGATAAACTAATACAAAGGAATGTGGCTATTATCTCTATATATATATATATATATAATAATAACCATATGTTCATTTAAAAAGCAAATATATTGATATAAATATTTATTGGAAATAAATCTGTTACCGCTTTATTAGCTATTATATTGACACCATCGATTGGTAATTGTATGGTTAGTTAAACTACCGGTAATAACGCCAATGTCAGCAGTAGTTGTTGTCATTGTTAAATAGCGGTAGATCTCGCGAAAAATGCTTGATCACTAATATCTTCTGATCGAAGCTGTACGAGATTTCCTGGCTCACTCGGAAGGACCATTCCCCGCGCAGCTGGGTTTGTTGCGTGGTCAGGCTCATTCCAGATTGTGATTGTGGCGTTCATGTTTGCGTGAATCGCTGAAACTAGCCAAATATAATTGTAAGGAAAATTAGCGAGACCTATCCATGTTCAATACATTGTTTAATAAGAGATTATTAAGATTTAAATAAATATTAGCTTTATCGCTAATATGCATAATTACAACAAATAGTTAAAATATAATATTTCTATATATAAACATATAGATGAATGTTAGAATATGCATCTCTTTCATCATAAATAATGTAATTTCACAATCCTTAGCCTTTCTGTCATTACTCCCAAAACATTGGATTTGATTGAACCAGTATTGATTTTAACAAGTTTAATATCTAAAAAATAACATGTTACAAAAAATAATAATCGTCAATATCTGAAATAATGACAGTGTCATTATTAATAATACCAATTGCTATTCATAAAGTCAATAGCCTTAGCTAAACAGCAACGAATACTATTTTTATTTTGTTTATTTAATTAACCGTTATATAATTACTACTTTTGGGCTAAATCTGTAGTACAGTAAAGTAATATTAAACCCTGTGATTCAAAGAAACCCACTCTAATATGTTAATATCAATGGAATGAAAAGAGCAGAATCATAACTGCCCTGAACTTCAGACAAATATTTTTATTTTTTAAGAGGAAATCTATCATCTTTACTATTTTTAATTATGGCTTTTATTACATTGCTCGATAACTAAAGTTTTAATACATAACTATTATGGTAATTTGCCTGCGTCATTGTAATGTTTTGCAAAGCCATTTGTCACAGTTAGAATTTAACAGGTTGCTCTTTGGTGATGCATATATATGAAACTTAATTTGAGGATCGCAAACCTAATTTTTATAAACAACTATAATACTACAGGCAGGACGGTAACACTCAATAAACCGCCTTTAACCACAAGGAAGCTAAAAATGAGAAGAGTAGAACAACAGTATCGATACAGTCTGACAAATAAACCAGGCAACTTTTAAGGGCACGACAGACATTTACAGGAAAGGGCAATAGACGACTGAAATTTTTTATCTTCCCGACATCACATAGATGATGCGTGTGGAAAGATCGAAGAAAAATAACGAGATGTTACTCGGGAAGTTCGGTATCGCTCACAGCGATACGGCACAATAATCATTTAAAGCTTTATAGTCAGAACGCGAAGGAGATCGTGATTAAGTACGACATACCAGTTGATATCTATCGTCTATCGGCAAAAGGTGAACACAGCTCGGCGCAGGCTAAATCCGGTTTGCCTCCGGGGCCTCTCCCAGCTGTTATGAGGAGGAAGAACTATAGGAAGCCTGTTGTCTGACCAGACAGCACCGCTGCCGTTTAATGTGTCGTGGCGCATCTGAGCTGTGAACGGGCATTAGCATTATATTCTCCGGATGAGGCCAGGTTCAGTCTGTCGTCAGCCATTGTGCATCGTGCGAAAAACTCTCCCGGAAAGAACCGATATCCGGCGCATGCAGCCAGCTCTGTGAATGGCCATCGCGTCAGCAATATGTGATTGTGAACAGGCCAACTGACTGCATTGATGAAGTTCACCTCCTCGCTGATCTTTCCATGATATACTCGGCAATAAACTGAGCGCATGAACAGCTGGCACAACTGTAAATCACTCATGTTCAGGATATCTGGTGGCGCAGTAACGTGCTCGCTTTAGACAACCCGTGAAAAATCATTGAATGCTTTTTGAGAGTAGGTGCAGTCAGCTATCCTCCGACAAGCAAGAATACTTATAATCTGCGCTCCTGAAGGAATGGGATAAATTGCACTCGGCCTTTGTATGCGCGACGTGATGAAGTGTTGCATCTACACCTGATAACTGTAATGTGCCTGCTGACACAGTGCGTATTCCATTCTTCCGTGCGCCCAGATCAAGTGAACCGTTTTTTCTTTCGAATGTTTCACGGCACTTTTCAGGGTAATCGTATGATAACGACTGTCTGTCAGTCACTGCTAGGCACTCGTGATACTAAACTTTTAATATTAACACATAACGAACGTGATAAGATCGCCCAGCAATTGTCGGCAATATTACGATTACAAATTTCGTATATGTTGAAATCAATTTTTAAAGGAATATTGATGTTCGATAAGCATGACCGCAATACTTGCACATAGTACCAGTACTTCTCTATGTGAGTTTATTATAAAGTAACAGTAACTAAACAAGGAATTTCTGTTCCTCTCATCTTTAGCTACAATAACCCAGCTAAATTTCATAAAGATCTTTAAAAATATTGTCCCTTATATTATGCCTCTAAGAGTAATCATGTTGAAGATACGGGTGTAATAAAAGTATCTATATAATCTTTATTAATGTGTGTTTTAACTGTATTGTTGTTATTAGAAACAGTTAATCTGAACTAGTATGCACTTACTACTGATATCCTTTAAAAATTTGATAGTGACAAATCTAAGGTTTTCGGCTAACTATGTTTATGATGACTATGAAAAAATCGTATAATTTTTACATATACTATTCTTCTTTATTGTAGAGAACTGACTATTCGTACGGTTGAATAATCTGCTGCATCTTTTGATGTTCAGAAAATGTTTTCCTATTTCTTTCCATTTCTAACAGGGAAAGAAGTGACAAATGTCTGTTAAATTACGATGAAAAATTAATTTTGTCAAAAGTTTATTCATGAACGGTACTCTGTAATAGGTTCATTAATTTTCTCGGCATTAATATTGAATTTATTAACTGGAAGTAGTTAAGTGTCTTTTAATATGTGTGCTGCATATTAAATAACTTTGAGACTCGTGTAGGTTTCATTTAGCAATACACAAATTCATTTTTATTGGAAAAACACGTCTTCTTGATATATTAAAGTTTTTTCAAAGATAAATCAATAATAATTTTATTATTGTCGTTAAAAGGAGTACATCTTTCTATTTTTCGCTTTTAACACACTTTCTAAGAATTTCTTTTAGTATTATTTAAACAATTGCCTAAAAAATTATTTATTGGCTCTGTAATAAAATTTCTAATCATTACAGCAAGAATACATAACATATAACTATATATATATATAAACATATAATATCATATCTTTGTCACACGCAACTCAGTAACATGAAGAGAGTAAGTGTCATTAATTGCTGAACTCCTGTTTAGCTGAGCCACCTACAGGTTGATCCCCTGCACCAGCTGGAAATGGTAAGCGCCGATTTGTAATTTTCAACGGTCGGCATTACTGAGCCGCTTGTATTAGAAAAGGCCGGTTTCAGGTGTTTCTTTTGGCGGAACGAAAAACGTTGTTTGTGGAAGGCTGAAGGACGAAAGACAATGCGACCAATCAGTTTTACAGTACAGAATGAAGTCATGAAGAAACAGCGTGTGGTTATGACAGAAATTCATCATCAGTCAGCGAATATTTTCAGATTTTTACGATTATCGTTGACGGACTTAACTTATCATGCACCTGAGGCCGGAAGATTGACCGAACTGTCAAGCTAACATGTGGCGCGATGCAGAAATTAATAATGAAACTCTTATAATAGCTGTTGCATTTTAGTGTTTTACATGTGGGTGAAAACGATAACCATCATGCGGCAAATGTAGGCTATGATATGATATTTGATAGCCATCGAGACGAATTCTTTTTACTGGCGGAGAATCAGCGCACCGACATATAACCAGTCACTTTATTTTTAAAATTTCCAATTAACTGGTTGGAAATCATAAAAGTATTTTTAGTCGTTGAGGAATAAAGAGCACATTATTTCTAAGGAAAGCGGGGATGTTTTGTGGACGTTGCTGAGGAACTTCCCAAGGCAAAGTGCAAAAAATTTGTATTTATTTATTCTACCGCTGTAACGGGTAACCGACGGGCAAGGGACTAAGTCCCGATGACTCGTTAAATCGACTCATCTCAAATGTTTCCTTTCTACAGAATCAACAATCGAAGAATTGTAGCAATTACTGATCCTTTATTGATGTAAATCTGTGCCATTAACTGGCAAAGAAGGCTGTCCGCGCCGCAGGCACCAATCTTTATAAACAAACAAATAAAACATAGTCGAAAATGCCCGCAGTATACAAATATTGGTGGTAATTTCAACCATTCTTCAGATTCGTTGAATCTGGCAGAATCTGGCGTTAAATTCGCTATATCAATCAGGCGCCAACGTGGATAACCGGTTCCTGCCTTCACTGCATGGTCATAATAATGTTGTAAGCGTCGCTGCAATCAGACATAATTGTCATTATAATGCGAAATGATCTAGTGGTTTGCAGCACCATTCTCTCTGACAGGATCCGCACTTTCATATTCAAGTATTGAAGACCAGCTAACACAGTTAAGCTGCATCACGGGCATTTTCGCCAGCCACTATAAGACGAGATCTCATCATTCTTGCAATTTCGATTTGGTTATTATTTGCAATAAAATGTCGTTTTATTTTATTTCATATAACTGCAAAGAGTTTACACGAAGTAATGACATTTTATTAGATCTTTAACAGAAAGTAAGCTTATATACCTGGTAACTGCGTAAGAGATTGCAAACTCTCTACGTTCGTTAAACAATAATAAATTTCAGCTTTTTCAAACCTAAGTTGAAAAAATCCCTATTGCAATCGGCGGTTCAACTGGCAGTAACTTATGATATTCAAGAAATGGCTTTCTGATATATAGTGTGTACATCTATTCAGGATATTCAAGGCCATATTGAGCATAATAAAGGAGGTATAAATACTCCTGTGAATATCTACGTATCTAAAAAAAAACATTTGTATTTGAAAACAGAAAAAAATGAAGGTGAGCTCATGTGGCATAGTTTTCTTTTCTTCTGGCTGGCTATTAGATAGATTTGCTGAGAAGATGACAGCTAACTATTGAGACAGAAAAGAAGGCTAATGGCACACAAGGCGACCAGCTAAACTTAAATTTTTTGCTGAATATTTATTAGATTAAAATTGTTGACCCTGACCATTTTTAATCTATTTAAAAATGAAAAACAAAAAGAAATAAATATTATAATGTTAATGTTGTCAGTTTGATGCAGCCACCCTTTCCTATAAAGCTATTTTTAATGACTGAAAAACAATAGGCGCGGTAAGCTGCTATGACACTACCTGTGTTTGCTGACAGGCCAGGCAAATCTTGTATAAAGACTTTGTTGTTCTGCTTTATTCATGCATGCTGTGGTGGGGTAGGTATAAGAGGCACATTCTCTACTGCCCCACATTCATAATATATGTTTGCCCGTAAGGGCCAGCTTCCTCTCAAGACCACCAGCGCAGACTATTTCAGTGTTTAAAGATGTTTCTCAGTGAGGATAACAGACAACAGCTTTGCAACTATACGACTATAACGAACTGGCAATAGTGAATTTCTGAATTCTTTGTTTAGTTATATTACTGCATGTATTTGTAGAATTAAACCACTATAAACAATTATTTTATAATATTTATCTGCCTGCCTGTTAACTTACACATTACGCTATTAAAATAACGAAGCTTTATGATGGCACCCATTATTTACAGTGAGCAACTCAGGATTAAATACCTGCATGGTTCCCATTTTCTTTTCTATTAGATTCTAAAAACGAGAAAAAAATATTTAAACCCAATTCAGCGTCAAACTATATTTTCATTTGGTGGTTTCTTTCTTAAGATATCTATATGAGGTTTATTCCTGATACGAACACCAGGTATCTCCGCTTAAAGCTATGTTTCCTCACATTAGAAACGTGTGTGTGTATGGAAAGTGAAGGAGGAATGTTTGTAGAATGGAGAATCAAAGACACGGTCATGCTCAAACATGCTTAATTTTGAGGCTGGTGTCCGCTGTGGCATGATTGAAAAGCAAACCTCGATCGGATTATATTGTTTCAACAGGTAAATTCGGTATCTCACACTATAACAAACATAATTCAGGCACCATTTCTGAATATTGACTCCCGGAAGATGGGTGTTGACAACTCGATCGGCTTTTGTTTTGTTTGGCAATACGCTAA